>SJYT01027439.1:0-76891 GCA_006410635.1 Cephalophus harveyi | reverse complement strand
GGTTCATCATGTCAGTTGATATAATGAAAAGCATAGGTAATATGTAACTTAAATCTAAATTTCTCTTGAGGGTAGAAATTTAATTATGCAATTAACTGGAAAATAAATGACAATGGAAGTAATCTTATTTTATACCCAATGGCCTATAGCTTTTTTATAAATTGTATTTGTAATCTGATATCATGATGATGGTATATTGAACTTCACTATGTCTTATTTGACAAAACACTGAAAACATATGCATCTAGTATTGCACTGTTTTCTAAATATGATATTCCTGTTGAAAATAATGATGCATAAACGGTATAGGATGACTTCATAGTGTAAGAGTGGGCATTTCTCATAGTAGATCAGTTTTAGACAATGGAAATAGATAAGCTGGCTTAATTCTAATTCTTAAGTTTGATTATTTCTGGGCATGATATGAAAAAAGGTATGTGATCATCATTACTAGAATCTGAACATAGGCTTGGAAGACTTCTTTAGTTTCTTTTAATCTGATCTTCATTTAGACAAATAGCTCTTCTACAACAAACATTCACAGGATTTTGGCAAAATTCTTTAGAGATAAGGAGCTTTTCCATTAGCTCTGATTGGATAACTCAATAAAAATATCCTTTCTTATATTAAACCCAATTTTGTCCCTTTATAAATATTAATTACTATTCTTGTTTTTGGCTGCTTAGGTTAAATAATTCATCGTATATTTGAAGACAGCTGTCAAGTTACTCTCTTCAGTTGAAATGTGCCTGGTATCTTTAACCATTGTTCATATCTTTTAGTTTTTCAGACTGCATGGCCATTTTGGTGCTTGCCTTCTACTGAAAATAATCTGATTTGTTGATTAGAGACTTATCTTTTCCTTTTCTTTCTCTTTCTCCTTTTTTATGATCTGTGTCAGAGAGTGCCAGTTGCCTATTAAAATTCATTTTTCTTCTTTACTAACAGAAAGCCAGTTTTATTTATGATAAATTCAATAAAAATTCACATTTCCTAGCTCCCCAAGATGGCTATTCACTTATTTCCTGGTAAATCATATTTAAGTAGAAAATGTTAGATTTATTCTCCCTGAAAATACCTTTTCAGGGTACTGACTCACATTGACAGACTTTTTCCTTTTGTCCTTCTTTCTGACTGTAATTCAGTAAAAAGGAGATGTTTTATCTTTCCTAAGTATATTAAATTCTATACTTTTATTACTCTAGCTATCAACGTTATGGAGAGAAGCAAAATTATGAGTTTAATCTAGGGTCATTTGGTATAAGATAACAAAAACAGTGTTACTTTTAAACATGGTTCATTATTTTCTCAAAATGAGTAGATTTTATGTGATGCTTCTTTTTTGTATAATTTTATTTATTTTTGGCTGTTCTGGGTCTTCGTTGCTGTGCAGGCTTTTCTCTGGTTGTGGAGGATGGGGGCTACTCTGGTTGTGGGGCACGGCTTTCTCTGGTGACGTCTGGGGTTGCCGAGCACAGGCTCTAGGGCAAGCGGGCTTCCGTAGTTGCGGCGTGGGGGCTTAGTAGTTACGGCTTCAGAGCTCTAGAGCACAGGCTCTATACAGCACTGTTGCAGTGCACAGGTCTAGCAGTCCCACGGCATGTGGGATCTTCCTGGATCAGCGATCAAACCCAGTCTTCTGCACTGGCAAGCAGATTCTACCACTGAGACATCAGGGAAGCCTTATCTCAGCAGGAGACTACAAACATACAGAAGAGTAGAGACTAGAAATTCTTGCAAGTGTGAGAGTCATTGTTAACCATATTTGATTTTATTAACTATCATTAACCACTGTGTATGTGATAAGTCACTTCAGTCATGTCCAACTCTCTGTGACCCTATGAACCATAGACCACAAGGCTCTTCTTTCCATGGGATTCTCCATGCAAGAAATATTGGAGTGGATTGCCATGCTCTCCTTCAGGAGATCTTCAAACTCAAGGATTGAACCCTTTTCTCTGGCATCACTGGCAGATGGGTTCATTACCACTAGTGCCACATGGGAAACCCTATTATTAAGAATTAATGCTTTTGAACTGTGTTGTTGGAGAAGACTCTTGAGAGTCCCTTGGACTGCAAGGAGATCCAACCAGTCCATCCTAAAGGAGACCAGTCCTGGGTATTCATTGGAAGGACTGATGCTGAGGCTGAAACTCCAATACTTTGGCCACCTCATGTGAAGAGTTGACTCATTGGAAAAGGCCCTGATGCTGGGAAAAGACCCCTCCTCCTGATGGTGGCAGGAGGAGAAGGGGACGACAGAGGATGAGATGGCTGGATGGCATCACCAACTCAATGCACATGAGTTTGGGTGAACTCCAGGAGCTGGTGATGGACAGAGAGGCCTGGCATGCTGCGATTCATGGGGTGACAAAGAGACGGACATGACTGAGCGACTGAACTGAACTGAACTGAACTGAATCATTTTAAAGAGGAATCAAAATAAAGAGAAGTCATTTTTTTGAGTTTGGGTCTACCTAATCCCCGAAACATAGATTTTTTTGTCCTTCCAGACAAATCTCTTCTTCATCAAGGCTGATTTCACTTGATTCTTGAAATCATTAAATTTGTTATTACTTCTTGTTACCTTAAGACCAAGCTGGGAATGAGTGATGTCATTGCAACAAAGGAGTTTTTTGAGGCAAATGATGCTTCAAGTGGTAAAAAGACTGGGGGGATATTTTTAAAATGCAGGCCTTCTACTCCTCATTATAAACTGTGACTGTTGTCTTTATCAACATTCTTTTTACTTAATCAACATGCTTTTTATTTAATCAACAGGTGTTAATTGGACACATTCCATGTATCAGGCATTTCAATCTTTGACACCTAGGATTATTCCTTTTTCATGTGTTTTATACTTTTCAGGCTTAGTGAAAACAGGGAAAAATGGATTCTTGTAGAACTAGGAATATAGATGATCACTTGTGATATTTATAGATAGAATTCAGGTGTCTCAAGTTCAGTAATAGCATTGAAGGCTGGACTTCTGACCTACCATATAGCTCAGTGTTATGTGACATCTTATCAGTGTGACTTCATACATGTTATATTACTCACTTGTAGCCTGAATTTTATTTGTTTTGCAGTTAAGATTTTGAAGCACCATACTCTTTCTGCTGACAGTTGTTAAAGAACTTTTGCTTTATTTGGACCTAGTAGTCATTGTTAATTTCACTAGAATGGAATTAGTTTGAACTGAACATTTAAAAAGTACACCACAAAAGTATTTAA
Organism: Cephalophus harveyi; assembly: GCA_006410635.1. Classification (NCBI taxonomy): domain Eukaryota; kingdom Metazoa; phylum Chordata; class Mammalia; order Artiodactyla; family Bovidae; genus Cephalophus; species Cephalophus harveyi. The sequence goes on along the minus strand of SJYT01027439.1, from coordinate 73,657 downwards.
TTCATTTTTCACTTATCAAGTATGATAGTATTTTCCCTTGTTGCCATCAGATTGCAAAGATGATTATTTTCTGCAATCTTTTAGTAGACTGTTTCAAATACGTTTTCATTTAAAAAGAGATGGTAATACAGAGTAATTTCCTCATAAAATATGTGAATATGATCTTTTTTTCTGATAGTATGATTGGAATTAGATCCATTTTGGAAGGTGCTTTACATTTATTATTATCTTATATTACTAGCAATAAAAGTCATGATTAGGAAACTGAAACAGAAACTATGTCTCTAATAAATATCCGACCTTTGGAGTACTATAATCCTTTGTAATTTGTGCATAAATGGGAAGACTAATTATAATGCAAGACCATGTTACTCTGCACCTCTATAGGTCATTGTAGAAAACTCTAAATTCCTTTTACATATTAAAAATAGATGAGTCAGTTTTTTTTAATACCCACTACATTTTTGTGCAAGAAGAAAGGAACACACTCCAGTTTGCTGTCTAGTTTTAAACTTTAGAGGAAATGTCACAACCATTGGTTTCCCTGGTGACTCAAATGGTGAAGAATCCACCTTCAGTGTGGGAGACCTGGATTTGATCCCTGGATTGGGAAGATCCCCTGGAGGACGGCATGGCAACCCAATCCAGTATTCTTGCCTGGAGAATCCCCATGAACAGAGGAGCCTGGCGGGCTATAGTCCATGGGGCCACAAATTGCTGGACACGACTGAGTGACTAAGCACACATCACATTCATTATGTGAGTATGTTGCTACATGGAAGACTAGGTGGGCAGCAAAACATGGTGACATGCCTAGTTTTTAAAGAGAAACAAGAAAGTATTTCTCTTAGAAAATGACACAGTGAGAACTCTTGCAAACATCTCTTCCAGTGTTAGGTAAGAATGCTTATCTTTAAGTGATACAGTTATTAGACATTTGATATCCTTTCATACTTTTCTGGCTTTCATGAATTCACACGTACATGTTCATTCACATCTGTAATGGGGAAAATGACACCTAATTAAGAAATGTTAAAATAAGTTTTAGAGATGTTTATATTTTTAACCTCATTGCATGGCAGTTTTCAAAGAGGCTTATAATAATAAGTAAATTACTTAGATTTTATTGCCATGCAAAATTTTGAATTAATGTTTTTGGCAATTATATGTGTTTTATCATGTTTTCACCTTTATAGCGCATCCATTTACATGAGATAAATTACTTTTTAAAAAGGTCCATTCACTTGTTACTTTATTTGTTGTCATTTTATAAATATTTATTTCATGTCTAACTACTGTATTGTACTTTTCTGGATCCAGAAATTTCACCTGTCTTTAAGAAGGTAGCCTTTGGTCACTTGGATACAGACCCAGTGGGTATGAACTCCAAACTGATAACCATTCTTAATACTTTATAGAGTTTAGTCAGTTGAGGGAGTTTGTTTCACATTGGGGCTGTCAGAATGAGTATCAAGAAGCAAGTTCTAGGGAAATTCTCCAGGAAGCTATTTCCTATGGTTTCTGTGGGAGTGTCAGCTCTTTCCCTGAAGAGATTTTAATATATATTTATACATTATTGATGCTGAAACAAAACATAAATGTAGGCACAGTCCATGGTGATGGTGATGCTCTTCACCCTAATTTATTTTAGTTAATTTCATTTTATAAAAAAATAAAGGAGAAGGCAAGTCATCAGAGAAAGAGTTCTATGAAAAGAAATTAGAGACTTTGCCATTTCCCTGCAAGGGATCCTGATTCATTCTGGGTGACATATGTAACTGAATATAGCATCTTCTAATTGCAAAACAGAAGAAGCCCTGACAGATTATTTGTGGGAAACAAAGGGATCTTCAGCCTCAGTGAATGCGGAAGGACTACTGTAAGTTTCCACCTGAGCACAGAGAATGAGAAATGTTGGACCTGGCATCTTTTTATTTTTCCTGCCACATCTCCATGTATATTTCTTTCTTGTATACGTATCATCTTATGTGTATTTTCCAGTGTAACTTTCATTCCACACATGTCTTCTTGACACTGATATACTCTGTACTACACACAGTACTCTTTGTGACAGAAAAGAGATAACTTAAGCTGGTTCTTAACTGCAACTGGTTCAGTCTTATGGTAGGCTTGTATATGGATAAACCAGTTACATTATAAAGGGATGAGGGATATTGAAACTTTCATAGGTAAAAAATTCCTTGAAAAGTCATAGATATTTCCTATGAAATTACTCAGATATGTTAAGACATTGCACAAGTGCTGTGTTCCATGGAAGTCTCAGATGTGTCATGTAGAACTAGACTTTTCCTATGTTTGTATGTATATGATAAATACATATCATGAGTATGATAAATCATGAGTATGATAAATACATATCATGAGAGTATGATAAATACTCTCCCTTGGACTGTAAATAGTCTGACATGTTCCTCTTAGGATCTGGAAAACTTTGTTTAGGAAAAGCAGGTATAGTGTTCTATTTATTTGAAGCTGCTGTAAACACTTGTATGCAGGTTTTTGTGTGCACATAAATTTTCAATTTCTTTGGGTAAATACCAAGGAATGTAACTGCTAGATCATGTAGGAAGAGGGAAAAAGACCGTGATGCTGGGAAAAGATTGAAAACAAAAGGAGAAGGGGGAGACAGGGGATGAAATGGTTAGACAGCATCACTGACTCAATGGACATGAATTTGAGCAAACTCTGGGAGATAGTGGAAGACAGAGGAGCCTGACTTGCTACAGTCCATGGGGTCATGAGGAGTTGGACATGTCTTAGTGACTGAACAACAGCAAAGAGTAAGAGTATGTGTAATTTTGTAAGAAATTACCAGGCTGCCTTCTAAAGTAGCTGTACCAGTTTGCATTCCCACTAATACAGGACCTTATTTTACAAATATGTTTTCAAGTACAAGGAAATGTTAAATTAGTGTTTTCCCTAAAAAATAGAAAACATATACTGTATTTCACTGATTCTAGGGTGCTATTTAATTAGTAGTTCATCAGAGTAAAAATATATATAATATGATAATAAATACAGATAGCTATTTAAATAGAAAAAATATGCATCTTAAAAATAGGAAACATACTATGTAAACAAAGGATTTTTTGGAGTTGAAAGCAATCAAAAGTTAATTTAATTTGCAAAGTAAGTTGAAACATTAGATTACAATTCTATTTTTATGAGTTTGTAAGGAGTAGTAATATTTTTCCTTTTAGCATATGTACCTATTTGCAAAATATTTTAGTTTTTCTTATGTTATTTTCAATTGCTTTTTAAGCTACTACTTTGCATTGATAGCATGCTTTCTATGTGGTAGTGTCTGAATTGAATTATTGAATATGTTATTTGGGTTTTTATGATGTCAACCCAGTGCTGGGCACATAGATATGCCAAAAGTATTTATGAAAGTACACTGCTTCTATAGCACTGGATATACTGTTTAAAATATGGAATGTTAATTTTGGAAGCCTAATACAATATGTCTTTTACTGATGTTAAAAAAATAGAAAGTGGCCATTTTCCAGTATCTACTGGAATATTTCAGATTATGCCTTATGTAACCTAGACTATGTGACACTGAAGATGGAATAAACTCTGGGTTCTCATTCTTCTTGAATTTTTTTAGAGGCAATTTGTATCCTTTGATTTTAGGTTATCATTGCGGGAAATATTGAAAAAAAAATTTTTTTTTTTGCAGAAAAATCACAAAAACTAAATGAGAAAAATCCTAAAGCTCTCTGGTGTTTCTATGAGAATTCAAGAGAAAAATATTAGTGGAACCTAAGTGATACCCTTCATCACTGTCTTATCAGAGGAGTCAGATAATATTGTGAACTTGTTAAAGATCAAGAAAATAATCTACAGATTATATTGATATCTGAGATTTTTTTTTTAAACAAACAAAACTGATTTGTACATTGCAGTGTTTCATAAACCACTAATGTATCAATTTGAAGCCTATTGTAAAACATTATAAATGATTGTTAGATCACTAATCCTGCTCACAAATGTCTAATTAACCTGCGTGCCACTGTTATGGGACTGTTGAAACTAACACCATTTATATCACTAATTCTATGGGAAAGTCACTTCCAAAATCAAACACAAAGTTTCTGTTAGAGGAGAACTAGAATTTCCCATATCCTTTTTTTTTGTTGTGACTATTATGGCTAGGAGGGAATTCCATTTTGGTTAGAATGGGAAGAAAGGCAGAGAAATTGACTTAGTCATAAGGTCAGAAAAATGAGGGAAAACTTATCTCTTGCCCAGCAAAGGAAAATTTAAATCTTTTCTTGTAATGTGTATCTAGGTATTTAAAAAATGCATTCATACTGTCTATTTGTACTTGCTGATGCCTCAGCAAGTAAAGAATCTGTCTGCAATGCAGGAGACACAGGAGAATCTGGTTTGTTCCCTGGGTTGGGAATATCCTCTGAGGGAGGAAAATGACAACCCACTCCAATATTCTTGCCTGATGAATCCCACAGCCAATGGAGCCTGGCAAGCTAAGAGTCGGACATGACTGGACAACCACTCACGCCATTTAAATAACATTCCTAGTTCTGCTGCAAAATTGCTTTTAATAACAAACGTAATCGGATAAGAATTCAGTTCAGTTCAGTTGCTCAGTCGTGTCCGACTCTTCGCGACCCCATGAATCGCAGCACGCCAGGCCTCCCTGTCCATCACCAACTCCCGGAGTTCACTCAGACTCACGTCCATCGAGTCAGTGATGCCATCCAGCCATCTCATCCTCGGTCGTCCCCTTCTCCTCCTGCCCCCAATCACCCCCAGCATCAGAGACTTTTCCAATGAGTCAACTCTTCGCATGAGGTGGCCAAAGTACTGGAGTTTCAGCTTTAGCATTATTCCTTCCAAAGAAATCCCAGGGCTGATCTCCTTCAGAATGGACTGGTTGGATCTCCTTGCAGTCCAAGGGACTCTCAAGAGACTTCTCCAACACCACAGTTCAAAAGCATTTAGGTGGTCTGGTATTCCCATCTCTTTCAGAATTTTCCACAGTTTATTGTGATCCACACAGTCAAAGGCTTTGGCATAGTCAATAAAGCAGAAATAGATGTTTTTCTGGAACTCTCTTGCTTTTTCCATGATCCAGAGGATGTTGGCAATTTGATCTCTGGTTCCTCTGCCTTTTCTAAAATTGGAAATACTTAAATCAAGGAAAATAATTATTGATGGCAGGCAATTAAAGGGGGAATGGGTAGAGTAGTTTTAATTATCTAGGAATTAAAACTTTTATTTTGTTGATTTATTTTGATTGGAGGATAATTACTTTACAATATTGTGATGGGTTTTGCCATATATCAGTATGGATATATCAGTATATCCATACTGATATATCAATATATCAGTATGGATCAGCCATGGTATACATGTGTCCTTCCATCCTGAACCCCCCTCTTCATCCCCCAACCCTGTCTCTCTGGGTTGTCCCAGAGCACTGGCTTCTGGGTTCCCTTCTTCATGCATCAAACTTGGACTTATAATTTTAAATTTGTCTACCAAATGACCGGGCTAAGTAATTTACAAAAAGAAAGACTATTGAATTAATATCTAATGAACCACTAATATTAATAATTGCATATCAAAATAAAGGGATATAAGAAAAGGCAATACTTAGGAAAACAAAGAATGTCAATATATTCAGTTACATATAAAAATATACACTTACCTACACATTTAACATGTAAGTTGTTTTCTTTGCTTTCCTTCCCTTTCCCAGAAGCTGTCGGTTAATTAAGGATGACATCAAAGGACCTGAAAGGAGGGCTTTCCTGGATCTTACATTTAAAATCTATTGAGCCCGTGGCCAAATCTAAGATGCCTAGCATATTAGGTCTAGAAGGACCCATTTGAGGACATCTGTATCACCATCTAGCTTCTCTGTCTCTCATAGCCTTTTCTCTCCCCTTGTCCTAGAACACTTTGTCTTACCATTTCCTGTAGTTCAGTGGTGTATTCATTGAGTTCTCCTTGGTCTTAAGATTCAATAGACATGCCTCCAGATTTTACTATAGAAAAGTAGGACCTTAAACATGAAGGGTGATACTTTCTCCTTTTTCTTTTAACAAGTCAGCTCTATTTTTGTCTATTCTGTATATTGGACTCTGTTCGAGATTTACTTAGAAAAACAGGCTCAACTTTAAAACTTGTTAGAAGATTCGTGCAAACATTGATATGAAGGATATTGTGCAGAATCAGCGTTTTTCCATTCTACTGATGATGGTATTTGGTGAGAACCCAAGTGAAACCTTAGGGAATAAGTTGTCAAGAAAATCAGGTTCCATCAGGAAATTTTTTTTTCAGTATTCATAAATATGTGGTCTATTTCACAGTGAACCAATCCTATTATAAATCAAAAGCAGATAATCTTACCAGTTGCTATGGTGCTACAGGGTGATAAGCAAATGAATTTGAACTGGATGACATGAGAAAAGAGTACACTTTTCAAAGAAAATTTTTCTCTCATTACAATCAGAAAATCTGGTTTTGATTTATAAAAGCTTTAGTCAGAAATTTTTCCTATATTGTGATTTTGAGAGCACTTTGATGGCTCCTAGGTAGCAGTGGGCAAATGAAACTCATAAAATCTACTAAGTGTAGATTGACTTTCATTTTTTCCTACATTACCACAGAACTCCAGGGATCCAAATATACTAAGAGGAGGGATGTCCAGGAAATTGTAATGTAACTGTTAATTTTTCCTTCTGTATAGTTATAAAGAATTTACATGTGTCAAATCACTTCTGTGATTTAGGTCCACAATAACATGGTATCACTTACATATTACCTTTTTTGAATGTTAATTTCACCAATCCCTTACCAACCATAAGTATTAACTTTGGTCAGTTTTTAGGTAAAAGTGCATAGGGTTGCATTAATTTAAATTTTAGTTATTAGTCACGTTAAAATTTTACATTGATGATTAAGTTCATAAAAGTATATGCTCATGAAGATTGTTAAACAAATGAATAAACAGGCTTACCTAATTTTTAATGTAATAAGTTTTAGAAAAACATTTCAGATAAGGAATTCTCCTTTGTGGTTGGCTTTCCATAGCCTGTTTGAAAATATTTGATGCTATATCCTTCAGAATGCTGAAAGAATTTTCAAGTAGCTATGCTCCAGTATTTTCAACAGTTTGCTTAATTTTTGGCTAGTGTTAAAAAGGTTATTGAATCTTTAGCTTTATCTTGAGTCATCAAACAATTGATTAAAATATTATCGATAGACCTACCATATCAAATTCCTAGGGGGAAAAAAAAATCAATGATTGAAAATCTCGCTCATTAAACAATAATATCATTTGAGTTTCCCTGACATTTTCTTATAGAAATTAGATTTCTTTATATCCTCTATGTGCTGCTTCTAGCAATTACACTTTCATGGTTTCCTTGCTTCAGTCTATAGTGATTAATGCTTGTTTGCCACATCAAATGTAAATCAGGATGCAGAACTGAGTTCAGAATCTTGGTACAACTTAATTTTCTCCAGGAAGTATGGGGGATAAATTAATATGGTTTCAAATTTGGGCAAGCTGAACATTTCTTTTGGAAATAGTTTGAGGTCAGTAATTTGGGATATTATATTTGATAACTCTTACTGAATAGGAAAAGGTCATCGACGAAGAAGAAAAAACCTTTTAAAATAGTTTTTGAAAGAAAGTTATAGTATATAGAAAAAGAGTCAAATTAGAAAAACAAGTGATGTTGATATTCGTAATAATCTTGTACTCAGGTAAAGTTTCCATGTGTTTAGATTCTGGTTATTTTTTTTAAACTAGCTGGAATTTATTTATATTTTCTCTGCAGTATTTTGTCAGCATTTCTTAATATAGCATTTCTTAATGATCTACAGTGATTATCTACAATTGCTTAAAAATTAGAAATTTGTTTTCAAGGAGGCTTAAAAATGATTTTAACCAAAGGAGTTGCATAATACTTATGTCCCATAGTTTCTATGTAAACCCAAAGCTGAAATCAGTTGACATGCTTTAGAATTAAAATTTATAATTAAAAAATCATTTGTGAGTAACTGGTATTTCTGAGATAAAATTTAATGCTGTAGAAATCTATGTAATGATTAGGAAAATGTAGACCCTTCTGTGCTGAACTATTAATTAAGACTAAATCCTGTTTCTTTGACTTTTTTTCCCCCAACTTACCTAAATCTGATAATGGATCACTAAAAAAATATATACATTACTATTCATTCTCATATATTCTAACTACCACTCATATATAACATTCATTCTCCCTCCAGGAGCAGAGTTTTATTTCTTAAAACATAGATCAGCTCATGCCACTTTCCTCCTTAAACTACTCCAATAGTTCCTTATCATAGTAGCATAAATTCTAAGCTTCTCGAATTTACCTAAGTAGCTCTACAGGAATCTGCCTCTGGCCTTTCTCTCTGATTTCCCATCCCCTCTTTCCTTTATCCACATGTCCAGCCACATTGGACTTTTTAACTGTTGGGAGACCATTACATTATTATAAGTGAGAAACAAGGATGGTAGTATTGGAGATGTTGAGAAGTAGTCAATTATGAATGAATTTTGAAGGTAACCCCAAAAGCAATTCCTGACAAGTATGTTATGGAAGAAAGATGATTCAAGTGTGACTCCAAGGTTTTGGGCCTAACCAGCTGGAAGGATAGAGTTGCCATCAATTAAAATGGGAGAGATTAAGTTTGGGGGTGTATTTGGAAGAAAAAATTAGGAATTCAGTTTTGAAGATGTTGAATTTGAGATGTCTGAGAATTGAATATATGAACCTTGAGTTAAGAAGAGAGATCTGTGCTAAATTAAAATTCTTTGAATTATTGGAACGTACTTGGTAGTTAAAATTATGAGACTTCCTTTGTGTGCAAAGGGACTGAGTGTAGACAAAAATGAGAAGGGAGTGAAAGCTGAACTAGTGAGCCCTAGACTATTAATAGGGCTTCCCAGGGGATGCTGGTGATAAAGAACACACTTGCCAGTTCAGGAGACACAAGAGATGCAGATTCAATCCCTGGGTCAGGAAGATCCCCAGGAGAAGGGCGTGGCAACCTACCCCAGTAGCCTTGACTGGAGAAACCCATGGACAGAGAAGCTTAGAAGGCTATATAATCCAAAGGGTTGCAAAGAGTCAGACATGATTGAAGTGACTAAGCACAAAATATTAAGAGATTTTAGAAAAAAGGAGGAACTCTGCAGAAGAGTGAAAAAGAGAGGAATAACCACTGAGTGTGATGTTCAAAAAGTCTAGTGAAGAACATGTAACAAGAAATGGGAAAGATTAACCCTGTCAAACGGTACTAACTGTTCAAGTAAGATGAAGGCTGAGAATCGGCCATTGGGTTTGAAAACAAGTAGGTTCTTGATGACCTCGACAAAAGCAGTTCTAGTGGAGTGGTAGAGATGAGAATCTGAGCAGGTTGGGAGAGAATAGAAAGGGAGGGATTGGAGACAGCCAATATAAATATCTGTTTCAGGGAGTTTTGCTGCACAGGTAAAGAAATGACATAGGTTGTGGCAGGAAATGGAGTAAAGTCAAGTGTTGTTATTTTGTTTTAAATGGAAGAAGTTACATCACATTTGTGTTATTTTTGTGTTGATGAAAGTGTACATGTAGAAAGCAAATAGTTGCATATGGACAAGAACTGACAAATGCTTGACAAAGCTATGTGGGTTTGTGAGACAGAACAGAATTTTTTATCCAAGTAGAAAGTTGCTAATTCATAAGAAGTCAGAGAAAGTGAGTATAGTTACTTACAGGTGGGTCGGTATGGAAGGATGTGAAATTCAATGTGAATTCTTCCATATATTTCTTTTTCAGTTCTTTCAGAGAAATACAAAGCAAAGCTATTTGTTGACTCAATTTTCTCTTCTGTAAAAAGGGAGGTTTTCAAAAAGGATTAAATGAAAAAAAGAAAATGTTTTGCCAACTCAAGTCTAGTATGTATTTATATGTAATATATCTTAATGATTGTTTATCTACTCTTAGGTTTTTAAATGGAAATATAAAAAACTTTAATATTCTTCCATTACTTGTAAAAGGAACAAATGCCAAAATATCTTAAATTATAAAATTTAGATGTTAAAATAATTGGCTAGTAAAAATTGCTCTCATAACAGTTTCTATAAAATACTTTCAGACTAAAAATATATTTCATTCTTAAAATTAAGAAATCTACCAAGTACACTGGAACTCCTATTTCTAGTCATCTGGCATTATTGCTTTGTAAGAATACACGTGAGAACTGTACAAAAATAGAGCTTCACTGCCCAGATAATCACGATGGTGTGATCACTCACCTAGAGCCAGACATCCTGGAATGTGAAGTCAAGTGGGCCTTAGAAAGAATCACTGTGAACAAAGCTAGTGGAGGTGATGGAATTCCAGTTCAGCAATTTCCAATCCTGAAAGATGATGCTGTGAAAGTGCTGCACTCAATATGCCAGAATATTGGGAAGATGCAGCAGTGGCCACAGGACTGGAAAATGTCAGTTTCATTTCCAATCCCAAAGAAAGGCAATGCCAAAGAATGCTCAAACTACCGCAAAATTGCACTCATCTCACACGCTAGTAAAGTAATGCTCAAAATTCTCCAAGCCAGGTTTCAGCAATACGTGAACTGTGAACTTCCAGATGTTCAAGCTGGTTTTAGAAAAGGCAGAGGAACCAGAGATCAGATTGCCAACATCCGCTGCCTCATGGAAAAAACAAGAGAGTTCCAGAGAAACATCTATTTCAGCTCTATTGACTATGCCAAAGCCTTTGACTGTGTGGATCGCAATAAACTGTGGAAAATTCTGAAAGAGATGGGAATACCAGACCATCTGAGCTACCTCTTGAGAAACCTATATGCAGGTCAGGAAGCAACAGTTAGAACTGGACATGGAACAACAGACTGGTTCCAAATAGGAAAAGGAGTACATCAAGGCTGTATATTGTCACCCTGCTTATTTAACTTCTATGCAGAGCACATCATGAGAAATGCTGAGCTGGAATCAAGATTGCCAGGAGAAATATCAATAACCTTAAATATGCAGATGACACCACCTTTATGGCAGAAAGTGAAGAGAAACTAAGAAACCTTCTGATGAAAGTGAAAGAGGAAAGTGAAAAAGTTGGCGTAAAGCTCAACATTCAGAAAACAAAGATCATGACATCTGGTCCCATCACTTCATGGGAAATAGATGGGGAAACAGTGGAAACAGTGTCAGACTTTATTTTTGGGGGGCTCTAGAATCACTGCAGATGGTGATTGCAGCCATGAAATTAAAAGACGCTTACTCCTTGGAAGGGAAGTTATGACCAACCTAGATAGCATATTCAAAAGCAGAGACATTACTTTGCCAACAAAGGTCCATCTAGTCAAGGCTATGGTTTTTCTAGTGGTCATGTATGGACGTGAGAATTGGACTGTGAAGAAGGCTGAGTGCCGAAGAATTGATGCTTTTGAACTGTGGTGTTGGAGAAGACTCTTGAGAGTCCCTTGGACTGCAAGGAGATCCAACCAGTCCATTTTGAAGGAGATCAGCCCTGGGATTTCTTTGGAAGGAATAATGCTAAAGCTGAAACTCCAGTACTTTGGCCATCTCATGCGAAGAGTTAACTCATTGGAAAGACCCTGATGCAGGAGGAGAAGGGGACAACAGAGGATGAGATGGCTGGATGGCATCACCGACTCGATGGACATGAGTTTGAGTGAACTCCGGGAGTTGGTGATGAACAGGGAGGCCTGGCATGCTGCGATTCATGGAGTCGCAAAAAGCTGGACATGACTGAGCGACTGAACTGAACTGAACTGAGATAGAGAGAGTAGTGATTCCTCTCTATAATAAAGATTTGAAATTGATTTGTCTCTTGATATATACCTGAAGCTTAGTTTAGTTAGAAATATATTTCACTTTTTCCTTGGTTTCCATAGATTTTTTTGTTTGCTTGTTTATGCAGTTGTTTTAAAGAAAAAGAATCATTGTGAACCAGTTACATTTCTTAGGTTCTTTGTTAATCGGGTCTTCATGTAGTTAAAAATATAAAACCCTCTACTTCAGTATGCTGTGATAAAGTGAGTTTCACCTCATTTAAGATATGTGGCTTGTGCATTCTTTTAGTTGAATTTATCATGATTGACTTTCAGGTTTGTTAAAAATAAACAGAACTGAAGGCATTATGATGAATCTGATATTGAAATGTTTTTGTAATTTTTACATGCCTGAGAAGCAGAGATATAACTGATACATCTTTTGATTTGTGTGATATCCAGTGTGACTCTTAATTTTTGACTTTATTGAAGAGAAAAGAACATAAAGGTAAAAAGCAGTTTTTTTCTTATAAAGAACTCAACATATTTTGACTGCCAGGTTAAAAAAGAGGCAAATCTGTTTTATTTTCTTGACATTTCCTTATAATTATCCTCACTTATATAGTCAGCTGGAAAGCTGAAAGAACTGTCATTTATCTTTGGGTTTTTTTTTTTTTTTTTTGATAAAACATGACTCAAAATCGCTACAGTTCTAAAGCATATCATAGTTACTGTTTCATTCATGATGCCTTCAATATTTGATATTTTATTGTACTTTGATTCTTTAAATATTCTTAACTCTTTTTTAGTTGTAAGAACATATCAGTCGTGAGCTGTTGACAGTTTCTTAACAATCCAAATGAGTTTAAATTTGCTACCTGAAATACAGGAGAACAGTCCCAAATATACTTTATATTTGTTATAGGAGTAGATACTTTACTGGATACATGAGGACTTCTAAAAATGAAACTATAGTATGACAAGACATAGGTGGTTAAGAAAGCCAGGTTTTCTTTGTTGCCTTGGAATTACTTCTCATTCATTTAAGATGTTTATTAGCATGATATTCATCCTCAGGGCCACTTTATTTTAGGACATCTTTTTGGGAATGGATATTTCAAATGAGCCAGCCCAGCCTCTTCATTATACTGATAGGGAATGCAGTCCCTAGAAGCTAATGATGTCTGTTTCTAACCCATTTAGAGTAAAGGATTACTACCGTTATTGATAGTGTTTAATACCAATGCTGTGCTATTAAAATTGTCCAGTCTTGGTGCAAGGTTCTTTATAGCTGCTCTCAATCTTTTCTCTGCTGGTACATTTTGAAGACTAATTTCTACTAGGATTCCAGGCGAATTAAATGATAGTGGGAAAGCATTTTCCATCATTACTGTTGGAGCAGGAACAGTAAATCACCACAGGTACAAATTGAGAACTCTGTCTTAATATCATTGGACTGAAGAAGGCACATAGAAAATCCTTATTAGTCAAAGCCCAGGATTTAATGAGTGTATACATCAGTTTCTTCAGAGTAGTGCCCAGAAGTTGGTGAAAGCAGACGTCTCTGCAACTTGAATCATTTATAGTTTAATATAAAGAAGGGAGAGAGCAGGGGACATATTCCTCCTAAATCTAAGTGTGAAAATGTATGTATGCATGCTCAGCATCTCAGTCATGTCATACTCTTTGTGACCACATGAACTGTAGCCCCCCAGGTTTCTCTGTCCATGGGATTTTCCAGGCAAGAATACTGGAATGGGTTGCCATTTCCTCCTTCAGGGGATCTTCCCAACCCAGGAATGCACCTGCATCTTCTGCATTACCCCTGAGCCACCTGGGAAGCCCATGGGAAAATGTATACACCTTATGAAACAGAAACTATTGAGATGCATTCTATAGAAAAGATCAGCCCATAACTTTAATTTTGTTGCAATTAATAAATCTTCAGCAACCAGGAATGGGAATGTGACTGGCATTGTTTAATTTTGGTGTAGATACCTTGAAGATCAGATTGTCTGTCTGGAAATGAACCACAATGTATCAATAAAGAAAATGTTGGGGAAACTGAGCAGAAGGTTTTGGTAGCCAGTGGAGTCTGTCCTCTGCATAGCTGAGGAATAATGGAGACAGAGTGGTCAACTCTATGAGTCATGGTTGAGCGGTCAGAAAAGATGAGAAAGAGATGAGGCCTTGGATTGACTCTCAAACAGGTCACTGTCACTCTCATCATTTCTGATTTCAGACTCTCTTCATTTCAACCTGAATACTATTGATCAGTGTGGATGTGATAGGTTTTCCAATTCCAACAGAGTTTTAAAGTACATTTGGATGGCTTCCCCGGATGAGGCCAGAGAGCCAATGACTTTGACTGTTTCTTCTACAGTTTCTAGACTATTTCCTCATCACCTCTGTAAATGTGCTGCTCCCTTCATTTTTCACCATTGCCCTTGCAATCCATATGAAATAATTACTATTCTACCCTATCAATAGTCTGACTTTTTAATAAGTGTTTCTCTTCTATTAAAAGCACATATCGCTTTTTTTTTCCTACAGTATAAATGAAAAGGAAATGGGACTAGTAAAGCACAAATAGGAGAAAGGAAGAAACCTTGACATTTACTGGGGACATATTGAGGGGAGGATAGAGAATAATTACAGAATATAGGGTTGGTTACAGGATATGACATCATTTATGAATGATTCAGTATTGGTTTTGTTATTGTTCCATGCTTAGTTGTGTCTGACTCTTTGTGACCCCACAGACTGCAGCACACCAGGCTTCCTTGTCCTTCACCATCTCCTAGAGATTGCTCAAAGTCATTCCATCAAGTCGGTGATGCCATCCAACCATCTCATCCTCTGCATCCCCTTCTCCTTCTGCCTTCAATCTTTCCCAGCATCAGAGTCTTTTCTTACAAGTAGGCTCTTTGCGTCAGGTGGCCAATCTATTGGAGCTTCAGCTTCATCATCAGTCCTTCCAATGAATAGTCAGGGTTGAATACCTTTAGAATTGACTGGTTTAGCAATTATGTAGAACCTAGTCAAACTAAAGATGTTTTCAGGGAGGAGTATTTTGTATGGAAATTGTTGAGGTTTACCCTTGCATGATAGTAATAATAATAATAATAAAAGACTTTAAGTTTTACTGTTTTCAATTTGTCTGCAATGCACCTACCTTTTTATCTACATAGGGACAGACAGCTCTCACTGTGCCCCACTTTGTAGGCTGTATTCTGGGGCCATAGGAGTTGCCACAGTAATATACTTACTGGCTCTCATGGAAGAAGAAACCATATTTAAAGCAAGTTCGATTGCATTTTAATTCAGACCTTTAAGAAATGTTTCCTTAACGGATACCAGTTGGTTAATTAATAGTTGTGAAGAGTCAGGTGCAATAAACTTGAGTTCTCCAATTCTCTGAGTGTGGTTTCTGAGTGTGGTGCTTGGTTTCTTGATTACTGGTTTCTGCAACACTTTAAAGATGTGTATAAGAGACAGCCATACACACTGCCATACCTTTTCCTGGAGCACCCTTCCTCAGTCTGGCATTCAGACTGCCTGAGTGCAGCTCTTTACATGGGCATACAGAGTGCAGCGTTTGCTGCCATTTAAAACCAGCTTGTTCCACTATGATCACAAGAAATAAAATGCAAGTAAAGGGCATCAGAAAGAGGCTTTTATATGAAGACCACACTTTGTATTTTAGTAGGTTCTTGGCTTAGGTTAAACTGTAGTTCAACTTCTTCTAGTTCATACATGTAAATCTAAGTTTGTGTTCTCATTTGTTAAGTTAATGGATGACTGAAGTCTCTACCTCCTAAAACTGTAGAAATTCCCAAAGACTCTTGATCTTTTCTGCTCCCATGCTTCTATGCTTGATGTGGGTACTTTAGACCATCAAAGGTCTTTCTGATCTACAGACCTTTTATTCTCACATTGGATAGGAAAGAAGGAAGAAAGAGAAGAGAAGGAAAGAGGAAGGATAGACAGAGACAAGAGCGAGGAGGTCAAACTACTTATGGAGATAATTTACCTGATAGACACCCCTCACCACTTGTAATGTTAAGAAGCCATCTTTTATATTCCTATTATCCCTAGTTTCAACACGTGGAGTTAGAGATTATGCAGTCTTACACCTTCCTTGTGTCCCTGTCTCATTCCAGTATTGATTTTTTTTAGGGTATTTTCCCATCATTTCATACACTTTAATTAAGGAGTAACATTAAGTCTTTATCCTGTCCCACACACAGAAGTTTTATTGTTTGAACATGACCTTTCAGTACTAACTTTTATTCTAAGCTGTCATCAAGACATTTCTTTTTAGTAAATCACTTCACCTCCTAAAAGCCATTCTGAGTTTAAAAAAAAAAAAAAAAGACTTTACAACTTAGTATATGTGTAGAACCTTAATCAGGACAAATGAAAAAGAAACATTAATAGACTGCAGTGTACCATATTACAATCTCTAAATTGGTTAAGTTCCATTCCAAAAACAGTAAATATTTTTGCTTTATAGCAATGTAGCAAGTATAGCAAGCCTGGTCAATGTCATTCTGATTTGAGGCTATTTTAGAAAGTAGAATAAAATTTGTTAGGAATAAACTTCCCGGTCCAGACGCTAAACTCTCATTATGAATGAATAAGCAATTTTCAACCAAAATTTTGGCATGGGCTAAGAAATTATTATATAAATATTAATATAATTAAGTTCAGATACTCAGAGACAATCCAATTTGATAATGTAATATAGCAGAAGACAAGCTCACAAGAGCCAAGATGGGATCTCAGTATAATCTTACGATTAGCATTTTATCTAACATGGAGCTTCACAATTTATTGGCTTAGAAAAAATCTGGAAGCCTTTAGATAGTGATTATGGATAATAAAAGATAAACATATTATACTAATTTGAATAACTCTGGGGGAAAAAAAAGAATGAACTGTTTCTAAAAAAGGCACCTGATTCAGTCAAAGGAATGACATTAGATTGTTAGACTTTGCTGAAGCTAGAGGCTTCCCAGATGGCTCAGTGGTCAGGAACCCACCTGCTAATGCAGGAGACACAGGAGTTCAGTCCCTGGGTAGGGAAGATCCTCTGGAGGAAGAAATGGCAAACCACTCCAGTATTCTTGCCTGGAAAATTCCATGGACAGAGGAGCCTAGTGGAGTCCATGGGTTCACAAAGAGTTGGACACGACTGAGCGTGCATGCGCTAGGAGGCTGGAAGAGGAAGTCTCCTTATGAAGAGGAAAAGTTAAAATTGTACATAACCTCCTGCTCATTCTGCCTCTGTAACTCGGCTTGCTCCTTGCAGTTTGTCACTTAGGTCACGTAGTCTTGGATAGGGGGGACTTAACTGGAACTGGAGCTTATCTCACTCACCCTTGTTCTGCTCTTTGCAGTTGCCCAGCCCTGGAAAACCTGCTTAATCTGCCTGTCATTATAAAGGTCAGGCATCCCTTCCCCATCTTGACTGCTGTTTCTGCATGCACAAAGCCTCTTAGTTTAAACCAGCCTGTTAGCAGCTAGCATTGCCCACTATAGTAGGTCTATAAAAACTCTGTAACCCCTTTGTTCAGGGCTCAGAGCTTGGATTGTTAACTCCTCTGGGCTGCTGCTAAGTTGCTTTAGTCGTGTCCGACTCTGTGATCACATAGATGGCAGCCCAACAGGCTCCGCCATCCCTGGGATTCTCCAAGCAAGAATACTGGAGTGGGTTGCCATTTCCTTCTCCAGTGCATGAAAGTGAAACGTGAAAGTGAAGTTCCTCAGTCGTGTCCGACTCTTAGCAACCCCATGGGCTGCAGCCTACCAGGCTCCTCCATCCATGGGATTTTCCAGGCAAGAATACTGGAGTGGGCAGGCAGGTGCAATAAACTTGAGTTCTCCAATTCTCTGAGTGTGGTTTCTGAGTGTGGTGCTTGGTTTCTTGATTACTGGTTTCTGCAACACTTTAATTACTCCAAGAAGGGATGCATGCTTTTGAAATTACTTATTAAGCTTATATGTTCTGTGCTGTGTCCGACTCTTTGCAACCCCATGGAGTGGGGATCTTCCCAACCCAGGGATTGAACCCACGTCTCCCACATTGCAGGTGAATTCTTTACCATCTGAACCACCAGGGAAGCCCAAGAATACTGGAGTGGGTAGCCTAACCCTTCTCCAGGGGATCTTCTCGACCCAGGGTCTTCTATATTGCAAGCAGATTCTTTACCAGCTTAGCTTCCAGGAAACCCATTAAGCCTATCTCTCCCTAAAGCTAGTACTATAAAATCTCTTTACTGTCTTAATATTTGGGGCACTTGTTAAATTTTATTAAAGCCTTCTCAGGAGTTAAACATAAGGATTACAGGGAGTTTTAACGCTGGTAGCTAGATCAGGTAGTTTTATAATCTTTTTCAGTTTAAAGAGTAAGCTGAATAAGACTTTCTCTGTTGTTGCCTGTTTACATGATCTCAAACAACAGAAAGACTTTCACAAAGAAACAAAGTTTTTAGCTGGCAAAAAACTATATTTTTCTCCTCAGACTTTAATATGGTCTTTAATAAACATAACACTGAGGATCCAAATTAACATCTGTTCATTGTAAGAAGATAATTATGAAGTATATTATCATAATAGCATTTTTGAATATTATTGATCATGTTTATTATTTTACAAACATGAATTATTTGACATAACTGCTAATGTTGGGTTCATCCTGTCATGCTTATATTTTGCTTTTAGCACTGTTATTTCTTAAAATACATATTTCCCAAGAGAATTTTTTAATAATCAGTGGAAAAAATTAAGAAATGATCATGTGTGAACTATCCTGGCATTTCAGTTTATAAGATTTTTTTTGAGTTCAGGACAGTTTTGACTCTTTTCCTTAAAATCTTCATCTTTATCCCACATGGTTCAGTGACTGAACTGAGAGGCCCATTTTCAACCTTTTATGAGATTTCTAATTCATATTCCAAACCTCTGCACTCTTTCAATCATGAAAAATTCATTGAAGTTTTACAGTGCTAACATTGAAAATGTCTTAGTTGTTTTCTCATAGAAAATATTTATGTAGCAGTCTGTTAAAATACATATGACAGATATATACAGATGCTTTTTTTCTATAAATTGCTACTATAAGAGTAAGTTTTTAAATTCAAATGGATAGCTAGCACCCTTTCAACATACTTATTTTTTACCTGTATAATGGCACAGTGGAGAAAATATGAATTATATATGCCATATGGAAAGAATGTCACCTTCTGAATATTTATGAATGTTTGATGTTTTAAAAATTGGGAAGTATTTCTTTTTAGGACAGAAGCCATTGAAGAAATGAACTGTCGTATAACATTCAGAATTCTTTAGGCAGATTTGTGTTTTGTCTATTATGCTTCCATTTTCCAATTTTGATGTTAGCTTTCTAACTCTTCAAGTAAAATAAGAGATTTGTGGTTCTTCATATATGCTGTGACTCATAAATGAAGAGGGATAATTTTCTCTATAAGAACAATTTACTCTCCCATTTCAGAAATATCAACAGCCCTGGCCCTACTAAATGATTACAGTAAGTACAGGAATTTGAGTTTTTATATTTGAAGAATTTTTGATTTTCTGTTTTGGTGGTACTGCAGGAAAAACTAGATTTCCACAGTTCCAATAACCTGTGCCTAGTTGAGAGCAGAGACCATGCTTGTCTCACTCACCATTACGTCCCCTGTGCTTGATGCATGCTTGACATGAAAATGGATCTGTTGAATTAAGGTATGAATTAAAATACACAATGGTACGTAACCTGTGTTACCATGAATGCGATTAATATGCACACACTCCACATATGTTTGTGAGCTTATGATAACACAAATTCTTCAAGAATTTGTAAAGTATTAATTTCATACACTAATTATAAAACATTATCCTATATAGAGTATCATTTTTTAAAGAATGAAGGTAGATGGGAATACTCTTTATTCTACACATATTTTAAGAATCTGATAATTCAAGCTTCCTCAAGTTCATAAAGAGCTTCATTTTGAATTGTCATTGTGCATTACTTTGGACAGGAATATGAGATGGGAAAATTTATGCTGATCCTATAATATATTCTAGAAGGAGCTATAATTTCTTTTTAGTTTGACTTATTCGTTCATTTGTGTTTCTGGAAGACTTTATGGGAAATAATGTTCTTGTTACTTTTTGTGAAGTTTCTTTTGAAGCTTATGGAGAGTCACTCTCTGTGTATATTTATTATATTCAACTGTAATATCCTTCCAATATTTGACAGATATTTACAAAAAGCATCAATTACTTATGGCTCAGCCTAACATATGTCCATGTGGTAATACAATGGGTGATTATCAGTGGACATTACTGTTACATTTGGGCAGTCAATGTGTGTCTTTTTACTACATAGTGACGACAACCCCCATGAGGTATAGCTAATTATATTACCTTTATTTGATAGAGGAATTAACATACTCAGTGAACTGTGGCATTGGGAGTTGAACATTAAAAGTTATAATCTGAACATGTACACATGTATTATTTTGTTCTATCTCACACAACAAAACTATTATTCACAAATTAATTATCTGATGTACTCAGGATATTCCTTTCATGATTGATTACTATTCATTAAGTTGAATATTCTTTCTAGAGGACTAGAATTCCATGTAAATATTGATTGAGGATGAAATCCAAATGAAGGGCTTTGAAGTGCCTTTACTTCTTCTGACAAGCAATAATGGTTATTATAAATTAAAATTTTAATCAATAGTATAAGTGTATATACTTGGATAACTTGCTGTTATTCTTTATGGATTTCAACCTCAATTTAGCTCCAAAGTTTGTGCCTTTTAAATTATAGAGTCTGTAGACTCTATAATTTAATATAGGTACTGTGATGAGGCTTGACAAACACCCTAATATGAAGTAAATAAGAAAATTTGACACTGACTTTTGAAAGTCCTAATAATTGGTTAAGATTTTGTATTGGTTAAATCATAAAGGGAACAAATACTGAAGCTTGGCTCACATCCAGGGGTAAGCTTTGAGTAAGTTTCAATTCTGAACTTAAACAGCAAAAAGGAGTTGCTCCTCTTCATTATTTTCTAATAGAAATAATAATAATAATATTTATCTAGTGCTTAAACGGAGAAAGCAATGGCACCCCACTCCAGTACTCTTGCCTGGAAAATCCCATGGATGGAGGAGCCTGGTGGGCTGCAGTCCATGGGGTCGCTGAGGGTCGGACACGACTGAGCGACTTCAGTTTCACTTTTCACTTTCTTGTATTGGAGAAGCAAAAGGCAATCCACTCCAGTGTTCTTGCCTGGAGAATCCTGGGGACGGGGGAGCCTGGTGGGCTGCCTATGGGGTCACACAGAGTCGGACACGACTGAGGTGACTTAGCAGCAGTAGCAGTAGCAGTGCTTAAAATGTTCTAGATACTTTTTCAGTCATTTAGTCTCCATGATAACCCTTTGAGATAGAAACTGGTATTATCCCAGTTTTGTTTCTTAGGGGTTTATATTTTTTATTTTTAAATTGACAACATAGCTGATTTACTGCATTGTGTTAATTTCAGGTTTGTACAGCACAGTGATTTATTTATATATATATATTTCCAGATTACTTTCCCTTATAAGTTGTTAGAAAATATTGAGTATGATTCTCTGTGCTGTACAGTAGGTCCTTGTGGGTTTTCTCTTTTATATAGTGGTGTGAATATATTAATCCCATCCATATAAGCTATTTGCAACAATTAGTTTGTTTTCTATGTCTGTGGGTCTAGTTCTGTTTGGTAAGTAAATTCATTTGTATTTTTTTTCCAGATTCCACATATAAGGAATATCATATGATATTTGTCTTTCTATCTGGTTTACCTCATTTAGAGTATGATAATGTCTAGGCTGATTCATGTTCCAGCAAATGGCATAATTTCCTTCTTTTATGCCCAGGTATAGGATTGAAGGATCATATGGTAACTCTATTTTTAGTGTTTAAAAGGAACTCGATACTGTTCTCCATACAGGCTATACCAATTTACATTCCCACCAACAGTGTAGGAGGGTTCCGTGTTCTCCACAATCTCTCCGGAATTCATTATTTTGTTGACATTTTAATGATGACGTTCTGCCTGGAGTGAGGTGATACTTCATTGTAGTTTTGATTTGATATTATCCCAGTTTTATAGATGAGAAATATAGGCAAAAGCAGGTAAGTGACTGCTCTGAATTGTTGTTTTGGGGGCACAGTCAGTTGTGGCAATTACTTGGAAACAGTGGGAGAGATTGGAGACTGTTTCTTGAAAGAAAAAAAAAAATTGTCAATTGTTATCACACTATCAGAGACACAGGGAGCTTTCCTTGGAATGCATCAGTTTCTACTAAGGAAATTTGGATATTGTAAGCAAGTGTGCTGATGGAGAGATGATTTTACTTCCTGTCTTGGTAGCAGATTCAATTTCCTATGACATTTGAAGGCCATTGATCAGGGATGTGTTTTAAGGCATTGGTAATCTTAAGGTCTGTGTGTGTTAGTCGCTCAGTTGTATCTGACTCATGTTGACCCCACTGATTGTAGCCCACCAGGCTGCTCTGTCCAGGGAATTCTCCAGGCAAGAATACTGGAGTGGATAGCCATTTCCTTCTCCAGGGGATCTTCCTGACCCAGGGATTGAACCCCGGTCTCCTGCATTGCAGGCAGATTCTTTACCATCAAAGCTGTCAGAGAAGCCCAGTAGTCTTAATAGCACTTTTCAATATTTGTAAGCCATTTCTCCCAAACTGAGCATTGCCTTTCTTTCTCTTACCTTTCTTTCTCATCCCTTTCCTTTTTCTTTCCTTCTAGTTTTACTACTCTTTCTTTCTAATATCAGAGTAAAATAAAATAATAAATTGTATATTAATCCATCTGTAGTCGATAAGGATTGTTTGTTTTTGCTTATTTGCTAAGCTGTGTCCAACTGTTTTGCGACCGCATGGACTGTAAGCCACCAGGCTCCTCTGTCCATGGAATTCTCCAGGCAAGAATACTGGAGTGGGTTGCCATTTCCTTCTCCAGGGGACTTCACAACCCAGGTGTAGAACCCACGTATCCTGCACTGGCAGGTCGATTCTTTACTACTTTAGCAGACAGTAAGGATACACAGTGTGTATACCTGGGCTTAAAAGGCTTGGAGTTAACCAAACAAGAAGTAGCCAAGTTTAGGGTCCAAAACATCAGTGCATTCACACAGAGGCAACTCCATTGATATTGATTTGCGGCCATGACAACACTGGCATTCCATTATTCTCTTTGAAAGAATCTAGAGATACAAACGTGGTTCATGAATCTGTATTCTTTGAAAAATAAAACAACTTCAATTTCTCATCTACTTAGATTTTCAATGTATAAGTTCATGTTTGATATAGGGAAAGAAGCAGATTTTCATGTTATTTTTTATGCCTAAAATGAGACAAAATAAAGATTATCAAAATATGGACCTAAAGAAAAAGTACCAGGCTCTTTCTATTGCTGCAGTGGCAGAAGAAAGAGAATGTCAGGGTGAAACTTAGAATTGTTATGGACAGAGTGAAAACAATTATACAAAATCTCCTATAGCTAGCAGCCTTTTGCCCAAAACCGATCTCTTGTTATGGTAATTGAATGAATTTCATTTTTAACAGCTATTCTACTTTGCTCAAGTTTTCATACAAACTAAACCATACTGAAGTCTTGCTTTGAAGTTTGAAAGACACCCTTGAGAATATTGAATATTAATTTTTGAACAAGCTGTTACACTTTAAATTGAGAATAAAGTACCAGACCATGTTTCATCATTCTACTTGTGTACAACCCTTATCTCACTTTCTTAAAATGTTTTAAAAACCCAAGAGGGGAAAGTGTAATGATTACAGAAATCGTTTTCTTATAAGACTTTATCAGTTGTTTTTATCTACTATAAGACATTGACAAAAACGATGATTCAAATAAAATTTAATGCACACTTCCTAGACATTTTCTCATTAAAAGCAAAATAAAATCACTCCATAATGTTAATGTGAAGAATGAATACCTTTTTTACTCTAAGGCACAAGTGACTTGGGCTTCCCTGATAGCTCAGCTGGTAAAGAATCCACCTGCAATGCAGGAGACCCCAGTTCGATTCCTGGGTTGGGATGAGCCTTTGGAGAAGGGATAAGCTCCCCACCCAGTATTCTTGGGCTTCCCTGGTGGCTCAGATGGTAAAGAATCTGCTTGCAATGCAGGAGACTTGGGTTCGATCCCTGGGTTGGGAAATTCCCCTGGAGGAAGGTATAGAACCCACTCCAATATTCTTGCCTGGAGAATCCCCATGGACAAAAGAGCCTGGAGGGCTACAGTCCATGGAGTCTCAAAGAGTCAGACACAACCGAGCAACTAAGAACAGCACACAAGTGACTTACTGTAAGATACATTTGCCCTTAAGTAAGAAATGTCTTTATATAATAAATATGAATTCTATCTCTTATAGATTTTTCAGAGATACTATTCTTGCAGTTATTCCCTCTCTCTTCTTTATCATCAGTTATCCCTTCTCTTCTCTTCTAGATCATTGATAGATGATTGAATAGATAGATATTTTGATCTTATGGTGGTGGTGGTGGTTTAGTGGCTGTTAATGTCTGACTCTTGCCACCCTGTGAAATGTAGTCTGTCAGGCTTCTCTATCCATGGGATTTCTCAGGGGAAAATACTGGAGTGGGTTAGCATTTCGCTCTCTAGATGATCTTCCTGACCCAGGGACTGAACCTGGGTGTCCTGCATCACTGATGGTCTCCTGCATTGCAGACAGATTCTTTACTGACTGAGCCACCAGAGAAGTCCTTATCACATATCCCTCTTGGAAGCAATGCTCCATTTGTTCTGCTTAAGAGAAAGTCTTTGATATCTGTACTTCCTTGTCTTCCATTCTTTCTTCTTCCACATCACTACACTGCAAGTCTCGTCAAGAACTTGTCAAAGTCAAACCCAGTGGACACTTGTGCACGACTTATTCTTTCAGAAGCATTTGAAAGAACTGTTCACTTTTGTTTTTTCTTTAAGTACTTTCTCCCCTTAGTTTCTAGGACACTGTACTCTCCCAGGCTTTCTATCTCAGTATAAGCCAGTCTCTGTTACTGGCTTATGTTCCAATGTCAAGATTTTTTTCAAGTGCTTTTGGGCTCTAGGATTCAGTTCTGAGACCTCTTCTCTTCTCTATACCAGTTTCTTTGGTGACCTCATCCATTCTCTTGGTTTTATTTTATTTTTTATTTTATTTATTTATTTATTTTAATTGGAGGCTAATTGCTTTACAATATTGTATTGGTTTAACATCTGTACTCTCACGATGACTTAATTTTGAATTACAGAACCACATTTGCTACTGAAATCTAGACTTATATGTTCAGCTTACTTACTGGCATTTTTCTGTTTATCTCATAGACATTTCAAATTTAACATCTGATGTTTCTTTTCAAACCTCCTTCTCCAGTATTCCCCAGTTCCATGAAGACCACCATTAGTTCACCAATTACTCAGGTCACAAATCCTGGCACCTTCCTAGAGTCCTCTGCCTTCTTTCTCTTCTATCTCCTATACAAACCAGTAGAAATTCTACTAGTTGTACCTTCAAATGAGAACCCAAATCTTACCACTTCTAATCCTCTGCACCAAGAACCTGGTCTAAACATGTTAACTCTTTCATGGTTTAATTCAATAAGCTCTAATTGGTCTCTCTACTTCCAGTCTTACTTCACTGAAGTCTATTCATCACAGTGCAACAAAAGTAATCCTTTGTAATACAAAATACGTATCGTTACTCACCTTTTCTTGACCTTCTAAGTCCTTGGCCCTTATGTCATGTCCTATGATTTCCAGCCTCTTCTCAGTAGCTCTCAAACTCATTTCCCTCACTCTTCTCCTTATTCAGTTAGCTCCTGCTACACTGGTCTTTCTGTTCTTTGCAAATTCTAAACATGATGACAGGAGCCCCAAGACTTTTTGCTCTTAAGGGGTTCCTGAGCTAGAGTACTTTCCTTGCAAATGTTTTCATGGTTCAACTCTCACTTTATTTTGACTCTTGCTAAAATGACAGCACCTCAGAGGGCATTCCCTGGCCACCCTATCTTGAGCATCACCTTTCCTCACTGTTTCCTCTTAACTTGCTTTATTTTTTTGCAAGTGATTGTGAATCCCTGACATGATGGTTTTTATAACTTTGTTTAGGATTTTGTTGTTGTCAGTCTTCCTGCTTGGATTGTAAGTTTCATGAAGGTAAACATGTTTTCTGTTTTGCTCAAACCTGAACCTCTAGTGCCTGGAACATAATAGGTGCTCAGATCACATATGCTGAGTAAATTATTGTTATCACTTGCAGGTTCCCCCTCCTCTCCAATCTCAACATATTTTCTAATTTTATTCTATTTACTTTTCTACTAATTTCAATTGTTTAATAATTGTTTTTATATTTTAATGTAAAATATTTATTTTTCACTTGATGGTATCTCCATTTTTATGCAACCAGGTTAGCTTTTTCAGAGTTTCAGACACTAGTAATGCATTCTGTTTCTTTTTGGGCTGACTTCCTAACAACTGAATAACTTATGGAAAGCTGAAGTATATATAGAAATTGAATCTTCCTGTCAAACTTATGCCTAAGATATGGTATTGAGCCTTCCTGTCAAATTTATACGTAAAATATGGAATTGAGCATATGATCAAATGTTAAAAATATTTAATTTACAACATTTGGAATAAATATTTAAGAACTTTAGGTGGGGTGGGGAGTGAGAGAAATTATGAAAAAATATACCTCAAAGAACAGACATAAGGAACAATTTGCCTTTAGATTTTTTGGCTCCTATTAAAATATTCTAACATTAATGCCTTCAAACATTTCACAAAAGTGGTGATAAAATTCAGGCAGCTTCTATGCAGGGGAGGGGAAACATGTTTAGAGAGAGGAGTGGATATGGAAGTATGTTCAGTTTTTTTCTTTACTCTGAACTTGTTTTAGAAAGAATTATTTGAACAAACAATTATAAGAAACTGGAAGAGATTACCAAGAAAAATACATTTCCGTCTCAAGAGATTTTGAGGAATGAAGTAGACTGTTACTTTTGGGGATGGCTTAGGTGCTTGAATGTAGGAGAATGAATTAAATAAATCTTAACAATTACTTCTTGCTCTATGGAATCTTTGTTTCTATAATGATATGGCATTTTCTACCTGAAAAGGAACTAGAAGCTTTGTTTGGCGGATTCAAAGTGTTAGTGTGACATGACTTTTTAAATTTTAATTTATTTTTAATTGAGGTATAATTGACATACAGTATTATATTAGTTTCAGGTGTTCAACATAATGATATTTATATACAGTGTGATATGTTTACACTTCATTCATAATAGGGACCTGCTGATGATATTTGAGAGATACATAATTTCGAGGTGCAGAAAAGAAACATGTAATTATCATCTCTCTACTCAAGCTGCTGCATATAGAAAATCATGTACAACTGCTCTGCAAATAAAACAAAAGCAGAACAGATAATACTCTATCAAATGCTATCCTTTTAAAATGTTATTTGCCTTTATTTTTGGCTGTGCTGGGTCTTCATTCTGCAGGGTTACTCTAGTTGCAACGCATGAGCCTTCTCATTGTGGTGGCTTCTCTCGTGGAGCACAGACTCTAGGGTATGGGCTTCAGTAGTTGGAGCACACAGGCTCAGTAGTTGCACTTCCTGGGCCCTAGAGCACAGGCTCAGTTGTTGTGGCGCACAGGCTTAGTTGCTTTGCGGCACTTCCTGGATCTTCCTGGATCAGGGACTGAAACTGTGTCTGCTGCATTGGCAAGTAGATTCTCTACCACTGAGCCAACAGGAAAGCCCTCAATACTATTCTTTTTAAAAAACAAACACCGAAGTTCCTGGAGGCACTATTCTAAATACAGTACAGAGTCTTTAGCTAAAGATTTAAGTGCTATTGGTATTTGGGAGTTTTGAAAAGGCTGCTTTATCTTCCCCCAGAAGTTTTCTAACTCAGTTTTTTAATTATGGAAACCACATATTTAGAAATATTAGAAATATATTGGCTCCAAATGGTACAATAATAGTTAATGTTTGTGAGTGCTATGTGTCAGATATCTCACACCAGTTTTCCATGGCAGGTATCAGTATTTTACCGTGTTACATATGAAGAAACTGAGATACAAGGAGGTTAAGAACTTTCCCAAGATTATACAGTTTGTAAGTTGTTGTATCCAAGTCCTGTAGCTAGAGAGCCACACTTTAGAACACTTGACTCATATGTTAATTATCAAAGACCATCCTCATAATCACTTTAGGTTTAAGGCAGTGGAGCCAGTATGAAAATTGAGTGAGGTATTATCCAGGGAAATGTTTTAAATATCCTCTTTGAGTTTTTAGGAAAGGGGTCTTACTCAGGTTACTTGAAGTTTAGAATATTTTGCAATAAATATGTGACATTAAGGGAGTGAAATCAGCTTAGTTTGCAAATATGTGGATAACCACACAACCAAAAATTATGGACACTCACAAATACTCCAGTTGGTCTTTGGAAAGAGGAAACATAGTTCAGTTTTGGATTTTACCTCTTCTCTACCCAAATTCATGAATTTATGAATCTCTTCCCTAGGACTTTTATTGAGATATAATTTACATATCATAAAATACACCCATTTAAGGAATGCAATTTTATATATTTTTAAGTATATGGAAAGAACTAACTAACCATCAGCACAATCTACGTTTAGAACATTTTCATCACTCCTGAAATAACCCCTATACCTATTAGCACTCACTTCTTACCCTCCTCTCTCTCAGCACTGGTTAACTACTAGTGTATTTTATATCTCTATAGATTTGCCTATTCTGGACATTTCATATCAGTGCATTTATACAATAAATGGTCTTTTATGAAGGTTCTTCTGCTTAGCATAATGTTTTCAAGTTCCATCCGTGTTGTAGCATGTATCAGTACTTCACTGCTCTTTATAGCAGAGTAACATTTCAGTATATAAAAATACACATTTTATTTATACATTGATTTTGTGAACATTTAGGCTGTTTACACTTGGCAACATAGTAATGCTGCTATGAACATTTATGTACATGTTTTTGGAGAAAGTGTTTTCGTTTCACTTGCATATATACCTAGGAATGGAATTGTGGATCTTATGGTAAATCTGTTTAGCAATTTAGTAAACACCAAGCTGTTTTTCAAAGTGATTAGGAATGAATTCTCACTAGGGATGAATGACTGTTCCACTTCTTGTGCAACCTTGTTAACACATATTATAGTCTGACTTTTGACTAAAGCTATCTTAGTGGATGTGAAGTGATATTTTATTGTCATTTTATTTTATTTTGGAGGATCCCTTGGACAGAAGAGCCTAGTGGGCTATAGTACTTGGGGTTGCAAAAGAGTTAAACATGACTTAGTGATTAAACAGTAATGACTAATGATGTTGAGCATCTTTTCCATGTGCTTATTGATCATTGTTTTGCAGAAATGTCTATTCAGATCTTTCACTCATTTTTAATTAGGTTACTTGCCTTTTTACTATAGAAATCATTATATACTGGATACAGGTGCCTTTCAGACACAAGATTTGCAAATATTTGTTTCCCGTTCTGCAAGTGTGCTCTGCTTACAATGTGACAGCATATCCTTCTTTTTCATCTACTGTTCTAGCTGCCCCCTCCTAAGACTCTCCTCCTTATATCTGTTGATTTCTCCTTACTCCAGATTAATAACCTTTTTTTTGTTCATGTCTCATGGCTACCTCTGCCTCATAGTCACTGCTTGCTTGTCTTTTTCTGCTGCTGCTAAGTCGCTTCAGTCGTGTCCGACTCTGTGTGTTCTACATGTTCTCAATTTCTGATTTTAGTTTCTTGATCTCAAATTTACAAATCCCTTGAGAGAGTTTCTAAGATTGGCTGTCTTTGATCTAGGGGCCCCTTTCTGGTTCAGTCCCCTGACACTGAGGTGATTTGTTGGTTTATGTGAATGAATAAACTGGCCTGGCACGGTTCCTTACAAAAGCTGGGTTAGGTCGTTTTCTTGAGGAAAGGTCCTGTGCCATGTAGACTCCTAATGCGTCACTGAATGTGCTACAGTTATGGATGATAGAGGCANATTTGTTGGTTTATGTGAATGAATAAACTGGCCTGGCACGGTTCCTTACAAAAGCTGGGTTAGGTCGTTTTCTTGAGGAAAGGTCCTGTGCCATGTAGACTCCTAATGCGTCACTGAATGTGCTACAGTTATGGATGATAGAGGCAGAATGCTGGACATCACTACTTTATTTCATCATGTAGACAAAGAATTAACAAAAGTTTATGTATTGTCTACTTCTAGTTTCAGAACTCAAACTGAGAAATTTATGTCAAACTAAATTACATAAGGTAGTGGTCTTTGCTTGATTCCATTATGTTTTGTTAATAATTCAAGGCTTGTTTGCATTAATATTTAGCATGCAGTGTTGTTGTTATTCAGTCACCCAGCCTGACTCTTCACGACCCCATGGACTACAGCATGCCAGGCTTCCCTGTCCCTCACAATCTCCTGGAGTCTACCCAAGTTTATGTCCATTGCATCAGTGATGCCATCCAACCATCTCATCCTCTGTTGCTCTCTACCCCTTCTGCCTTCAATCTTTCCTAGCATCATGGTCTTTTCCAGTGAGTCAGCTCTTCGCATCAGGTGGCCAATGTATTGACGCTTCAGCATCAGTCCTTCCAACTTGCTTTAGTGTAGATGATGTATACTATGATACAGATGATGTACAATGATAATATGTCTATAAGTAAGCAGATTTTATACATATATATGCATATGAAATATATTTATATACATATATATGAATTTAGTAAATCTTCATTGTTCTAAGTTGCAGTTCAAATCTTTTTATATCTACTAGTCCAGATATTCCCTTAAACTTAAAACCTTTAAATGAATCAAAAAGATATCATAGCATTAATATATTTGTATCCATGAATCATAAATTACCTTTAAGAATTCGATTTACTTGAGGGCAAAGATTTTTAACTCATTTTTGTTAATAAGCTAACCCCCTTCACCTTCTTAAAACAGCACTTTGTATCCAATAGGCAACTCAAAGTTTATTACATTTAACTAAAAGAATTAGTGAACTACAAGGAATTTAGGAAGGCAAAATTTAGGAAAGTATCTTTCTTCCTATTGAAGGTGAGTTTACCCATGGCTATCAATAGCCTTTCTAGCTACTTGGATCTTTGAAAACTGGGTATTCAGGTCAGTGGATCAAAACCTTTATACCTTGACTGTGGAATCCTTTTTCTTTATGTAAAGGTAAAGAGGAAAAGTATAAGCCTTGTCCAGTACAACTGTCTTTTAAAACTTGGATTATGTTCACCTTGCATCTTCATCTATCTACTCTCTAAGCACATAGCTACTGGTACTGATGATGTCAGTGTGCCTAGTAAGAAGTAGTACAAAAGGGTTATAGGGAATTGAAGACATCTAACTAGAAGTGGCTATAGCTAAAAGTGTGGCCTATATTAATATTGTAGTCTCAGTAGGGACATTGAAACAAATAATTAGAGAGGAAAATATTGCCATTGTGTCAGCATTGGGAAAATATTTTTTCTCTGTGTATTTCAATTAACTATTCAATTAAATATTCAATTTAACATGCATGACCTTGTGACAGTGCTCTAGGGACAGTCCCAGCCTCAGGCTAGGCCTCCAGGCCTTGAGAGAATGTTTCAATGTTTAAATAAGACCTCAAAAAGACCTTCGTTAATATTTTTGATGTATTTATCCAAAGTAACTTTTTAAATCATTTAAAAATTTTTAAATCTTTTAAAATTACCATAGCTTTTAATCTTCCCTATTGTTGATCAAAAGAAATTTCTGGGTCACATTTAAAATTTACATTTTAACTTTTTATTGAAGTATGGAAAAGTTTATATAGAAAATGTGATGGATTTTCACAAACTGCACCATGGTATAGCCATCACCCAGATTAAGTAAGAAACATTAACACACCCAAACACACCTCTTTGGATCCCACATAGACTCTGTGCTGCCTCCAGGCATCATAGC
The DNA here is from genome assembly GCA_006410635.1 of Cephalophus harveyi. NCBI lineage: Eukaryota > Metazoa > Chordata > Mammalia > Artiodactyla > Bovidae > Cephalophus > Cephalophus harveyi. Next base: position 41,738 of record SJYT01027439.1, on the reverse strand, counting down.
CACTATTTACATTTCTATTAATTTTTAAATTGTATGTAAATTGGGATGACAGCATTTACTTTTATGTATTGAGCCTCTTTATCAATATTGTTTGTGACATTTTCCATATTATGTCATGCATTTATAAGTGGTTTATTCTCATCACTACATAGTATCCCACTGTGTGAATATATTACAAAAGTACAAAGATGATTAAGAATAAAAACCGCTTACCATGACAGTTAAGATGGTGTTTTATTTTTGTGTCTGGGCTGTAGGACATATATATATATACTCAATGGACACAAGTTTGAACAAACTCCAAGACATAGTGAAAGGCAGGGAAGCCTGGCATGTTGCAGTCCATGGGGTCGCCAAGAGTATGATACCACTTTGCAACTGAACAGCAATATATATATATGCATTCACTGCACTTACAGAGGTTTTAAGTTTCATCTCCTCAACATGAAAATTATTTCTGGCATGGTGAAACTTCTAGGACACTGGCAAAAATAAGTACAAAATTGCTTAGGAGGGACCCCCCCGCAAATTATAAAATATTCCTACATAGAGGTTATAAGCACACATAAATATGAGCTCAAAATAGTTTTGTCTCTAACCATGACAGAGTAAATAGGACCAGATTTCCCCTCCCACCATAACAACTACAAAACTGGACAAGGTAATTTAACAAAACTGTCTCCAGACATTGGACCATAGGCAGGGAGGGTGAGACTCTTGAGATAGAAGTATCTGAAGTGAACTTCTTATTTATTCAGGATCTCTGTATGGGAGTACTTCCTTTACCGCAATGAAGAGAAGAGGCACACAAGTTGAGAGGTAACCTGTGGAACTGAGAAATGATAGGCCAGAATTTAGGGCTGCTAAATCGAAATTTTCAGAAGAGAATTGGAGAACAGAAGCTTTGTCTTGGGAGGAATTGTTCTGTGATAACGTAGAGGGGTGGGATGGGATTGGAGGTGGAAGGAGGTTCAAGAGAGATGAGACATACATAAACCTATGACTGATTCATGTTGATACGTGGCAGAAACCAACAGAATATTGTAATGCAATCATTCTCCAATTAAAAATACATAAATAAATATATTAGAAAAAGAAAAAGGCATCTGTGTTGGTGTTCGCCATGGACCCTTGGCCTCAGGCTGGGCTGTGCAGCTAGCTCTTGGGTAAGTCTCTATTATATCTAGTAGGGACTAGATGCTACAGTCTGGGACTGAATGCAGGCCTCAGAGCTCAAACATAACAAGGAGTCATTGGCATCTTGATTCTAAGACCATGTTTTCCTATCAGGACTTTAAATTTGAATTTTCTCTTAAGACCATAACTTCTTTTGAAAATTGCTGGATAAGACTGGAATTAGAAGCAGTTTTATATTTGTAAGTCTTGGGTTGGAAATATTTCCTCTAGATTCTGATTAATAATGGAACAACTTATTATTTAATTCATCTATCTCTCTCTAAGCCTTTGCATATACAGTTAAAAGAAACAGTATTTTTACTATTCTACATGGAAATCTTCTTAGCCAAATCCACAAATCCATTAGATATGTTTTTCTGTTAATGTAGGTGATAATGTTGCCACATTTCCCACTACTGCATAGCAGTCTATCTTTTTTAATCCATGCAATAAAATATCTTCACTGTCCTTCTACTATTCCCTGTTTCTTCAAAGCCCTTCTAGCTTCTGCTCATTGCCAATAGCTCATATTTTAGGGTTTTACTATAGCCTCACCCCACTTGCAGAATTCTGTTTTGACTACTTTTTTGCTGTCTAACAAAAACTCCAAAAACAAAAATAATTCTTTTTTTTAATCTCATGAATTTCTGGTTTGACCAAGTAGTTATTTCACTGGTCTCATTTGGTGTCAGTAATGTGGCTGAAATCAGAGGGCTATAGAGCTAAAGGAGCCAAGATGATTTCACTCACATGCCTGACTGGAGAATTAGAAAACTAACAAAGAAGTGGTGCTGACTCTTTGGGCTCACTACGAGGGTAGGTTTTTTTTTTTACATAGAATCTAGATTTCAAGAGTAAGAAAGGTATAAAATAGAAGCTGTGAGCCCTCTTAAATGCTAGGTGTAGAACTGGCATGAACATGTTCTACTGGGTTCTGTTTGGCAGAACCAGCCTACATTTAAAGAGGAGGACACAAATTTCACTTAAATAGGGTAGTGTCAATGATTTATGGTCACTTTTAATCCATGCGAGGCTCTTTCAGAATCACTAAGAAAGGTATAAAATAGAAGCTGTGAGCCCTCTTAAATGCTAGGTCTAGAACTGGCATGAACATGTTCTACTGGGTTCTGTTTGGCAGAACCAGCCTACATTTAAAGAGGAGGACACAAATTTCACTTAAATAGGGTAGTGTCAATGATTTATGGTCACTTTTAATCCATGCGAGGCTCTTTCAGAATCACAATTTATTAAAACTGAAGAATGAACAAATTAAAAATATGAATACCTTATGTCTACTATTAAATTGAATTTATAACAACAAACTTTTCCATAAGTAAAACCCCAACCTAGAAGATTTCATTGGTAAATTTTATGAAACAAGAAATAAAAAGATCAATAAAACCAAAACTTATTATTGAAAGAACTATAAAACTTCTAGTGAGATTGAACTAGAACAAAAGTCATTCATTTTCAAATATGAGAATATTAAAAATAACTAAAGCAAAAAATACTTTATTATGCAGAACTTTATTCCACTGTTTATGGAACTTTGAATCTGATTCAAGAAAATGTTAAAATGTCTGAAACAACTTTTATTCACTAAATGAACAGTGTCAGTACATTAAACGCTACCATCAAATAGAGAAATAGACAGTAGGCTGAGGAGGTTTTAAAGATTAGCTTATAACAAACTTTCAGCTGTTACTCCCTGTAATATGCAAGCTATTCCAAAGCCAGGGAAATTACCTCTTTCAATTTGTGAGACTGCTATATAACTCAGAAAACTTTTTAAGTATCTTTCTATGAAAAGAAAGCTATAAGCTATATCACGTGTGTGGTTGTAGGTGCAAAATTATTAAATAAATTATTGACAGCATCAATCCAGGAGTATACTTTAAAAAAATACATTGAGACAAGATAGAATTTTTTTTTTTCAGTAAAACAAGAGTGGTTAATATTAGAAAAATCTATTACTGAAGTTTTCCACAATACACAGAAGAGGGGAAATAACCTCTTAGCACATACAAAAAGCATTTGAAAAGTTTGACAGTTCATGATGATTTTAAAAGAAAAAATATTGGTAAGTTTGGAATAGAAAAGCATGTTTTTAACTCCACACATGTTGTCATCCAAAATCTATAATATAGTATTTTGAATGGAGAAATGTTAGATTATATTGTAAAAGAGGAATGAAATAAAAGAGGCTACTATCACAAAAATCTCTGTTTTTCATAAACTAGCAGTACCTACTTAGAAATTATAACTTTAAAATATATTATTTATTCATCTGTTGATGGACCTTTACTTTTGGCAAGGTTCCCGTAAGAGGAAATATTTGCATATCTGGGAAGTTACAGGCAGGGTCTCATAGGGAGGGGACAGAGGTTCACTTGGGGTCACCCCGTAAGCCCGTATTACCCTCAGTTTGGGAGTGTCTAGTGCACTCAAGTGCCCCTAGGGACTCAAAACCTCATATAATTCCACTCCACTTTTACTTCCATAATTTCCACCTATGTGAGACAATCAGGACAGAAAAGCTTATTCCCATTTTAAAGACGAAAAACTTGAATTCCAGAGACTAGAAGTCAGATGACCTGACTGGGAAATGTTCATTGTCAGGGCACACCCAGCCCTCGTGATCAAATCTATCTCTTATGTCCTTTAAACAGTTACCATTGACAATAATCACAGTGAAAAACAAAGACCTAGGTAGGAGGGAGATTTGTGCGTCAGGAATAAATTTGGTGGAGAATAAATGGAAGTGAATAATTACAACTCTGTGAGCTCAATTGTTACAGACAAATAACAATTGGAACCACACTGCCACTGAGGCTGGAGAATGCCTTTTTCCATCCAACAGCCCATCCTCGCTGTGCTCCATCGGCTGCCCACGCATCCAAGCATTTGAGCAGGAATTTCCACTTCATCTCCGTGGATTCTGCTTCCTGAAGATCTTGGAAGATGGCATCCTGGACGAGGTGGGTGTAGGGTGGGCAGAGAATGTTCGAAATGGTGGCAGGCAGTATTCTGCCTTCTCACACATAGATGTACTTAGGCAAAGTTTGTGGGCAGATGAACAAGTGGACAGACGAATATGGTTCAAGGCACTTTAGAAACTTTTGCAACTTTTTCTTCTAGGCAGATTGTTCTTTTTGCATCAAAAACAAGCAAAAATCTCTACATAATGGTGGCCATCAACCATCCAGAGCCTGTACCTCTCCCCTGCCTCTAGGAGAGGAAGAAGAGCAGGGCTTTCTTCTGTGCATTAGTTAGGGTGGAGGCTAGATAGTAGAGCAGAGACCCCAAGATGTCAATAGCTTAAAGAATAAATATCTGTAGAGAAAAGGGAATCCTCCTATACTGCTGGTGGGAATGTGAACTGGTGCAGCCACTGTGGAAAATGGTATGCTGCTGCTGCTAAGTCGCTTCAGTCATGTCCGACTCTGTGCGACCCCATAGACGGCCTTCCACCAGGCTCCGCCGTCCATGGGATTCTCCAAGCAAGAACACTGGAGTGGGCTGCCATTTCCTTCTCCAATGCATGAAACTGAAAAGTGAAAGTGAAGTCGCCCAGTCGAGTCCGACTCTTAGCGATCCCATGGACTACAGCCTACCAGGCTCCTCCGTCCATGGGATTTTCCAGGCAAGAGTACTGGAGTGGGGTGCCATTGCCTTCTCCGATTGTATAGCCTACAAATCCAAAAGTATTTCTCATAAGACCCTTTACAGAAAAAAAAAAAAAAAAAAAAACCCTGACACTTGGTGCAGAGCACAATCTGTCTCTTATACACATCTTTAAGAATTAATCCATATATTCATATTATTCCCAATCCATCTTGTTGGTCTTTCTTCATTTTTTTAATTTGCATTTGTCAAACTGATCCTAGAATTTTTATGAAAAGCTGAAGGAATGAAAATACCCAAATTATGGTTAGTATTTTGATGATTGTGAGAGAAAACTGACCCTACTAGATGATAAGATTACTAAAAATATATAGTTAAAATATTTTGATGTTTGTTAAGACATAAATTTCTCAGTGTGAATGAATAAAGAGCCTCCAAATCACTTTACTTTTAGGAGAAATAGTAGTTGTTGTAGGTGACACCAGAAGTCAGCAGGGCAAAGGGTGGATTATTCCATAAATGATGCCAGTAAAATTGGTTATTTATGTGGGAAAAAGGTTCTATAAAGAACAAACCATGAAGAAATATCTGTATAATATTGAAATAAATAATTTCTTGAGTGAACATATAAGAAGACAACAGTGAAGATAATGAAATGTGATAAATTCACATACAAAAGTTTTTTAACTCAAAATAACATAAGAAAATGAAAAGCCAAGCTTTTGAATTTAAGAAAATGTAGAAGGCAATGGCACCCCACTCCAGTACTCTTGCCTGGAAAATCCCGTGGACGGAGGAGCCTGGTAAGCTGCAGTCCATGGTGTCGTGAAGAGTTGGACATGACTGAGCTACTTCACTTTCACTTTTCACTTTCATGCATTGGAGAAGGAAATGGCAACCCACTCCAGCGTTCTTGCCTGGAGTGGAGAATCCCAGGGACGGGGGAGCCTGGTGGGCTGCCATCTATGGGGTCACACAGAGTCAGAAATGACTGAAGTCACTTAGCAGCAGTAGCCTATATAATTTGAAAGTATTTACTTTTCAGAATACTTGAAGAACCTCTAAAAATCAATTTTAGAAAGCACAACTAAATAATAATGAGGCAATAAACCAAGGATATATCCAGGCAGTTCATAAAAGAAAAGTCTGAGTAGTAATAAATATATAATATGATCATCAATTTTACTTACTAGTTTTATGGGTAAATAACATAGATTTTGGAATCAAATTCAGTTCAGTTCAATTCAGTCGCTCAGTCGTGTCCAACTCTTTGTGACCCCATGAATCGCAGAATGCCAGGCCTCCCTGTCCATCACCAACTCCTGGAGTTCACTCAAACTCATGTCCATCAAGTCCGTGATGCCATCCAGCCATCTCATCCTCTGTTGTCCCCTTCTCCTCCTGCCCCCAATCCTTCCCAGCATCAGAGTCTTTTCCAATGAGTCCGCTCTTCACATGAGGTGGCCAAAGGACTGGAGTTTCAGCTTTAGCATCATTCCTTCCAAAGAAATCCCAGGGCTGTCTCCTTCAGAATGGACTGGTTGGATCTCCTTGCAGTCCAAGGGACTCTCAAGAGTCTTCTCCAACACCACAGTTCAAGAGCATCAATTCTTTGGTGCTCAGCTTTCTTCACAGTCCAACTCAAATTACCTGAGTTCAAATTCTGATTTTATCACTGAGTAGCGTGGCACAGTGGTAAAGAATCCACCTGCCAGTGCAGGAAATGCAAGAAATGCGGATTTGATCCCTGGATTGGGAAGATCCTTTGGAGTAGGAAGTGACCACCCACTCCAGTATTCTTGCCTGGAAAATTGCATGGGGAGAGGAACCTGGAGGACTACGGCTCACAGGGTCCCAAAGAGTCGGCCACGACTGAGCACCAGCACAATGAACCAACTTACTGGGAAAGTGACTTTACGTGTCTGAGCCTCTGTTGCCTCCGTTCTGTAATGGAAATGAAAATAATGCTTTGCTCATATGATTATGTTGAAGGTGAAGGTGAAGTCGTTCAGTTGTGTCCGACTCTTTGCGACCCTGTGGACTGTAACCTACTAGGCTTCTCCGTCCATGGGATTCTCCAGGCAAGAATACTGGAGTGGATTGCCATTTCCTTCTCCAGGGCATCTTCCCGACCCAGGGATCGAACCCGGGTCTCCCGCACTGGAGGCAGACGCTTTAACCTCTGAGCCACCAGTGTTAGGACACTTTAAACGTTTAGTTTAGCCTAAGCATGAGCATTTCATAAGTCTAAGCAATTTCTATTAAAGTAAGAGAATTTCTTTTAACGCTCATCAAATAGGCAAAAATTATTACATCAGACAACAACCTGTGTGACAAGATATAGGGAAACAGAAGCTATTTCTGGTGAAAGCATAACGTCTGATTTGAAAAGCAGTTTTTGAAGATATGCGTATTCTTAGTACTCCTCATTTCCACTTCAAAGAGTCTAAGAAAAACTCCACACTGTTTCCTAGAGTTTATAAAAAAAGTAAACTGTCAACCAATGGAGAATGATGAATAATCTGTAGGCACACCAAAATATTATAGAGCAATGAAAATAAACTAAGTCAAATCTACCTAGTTACATTTCAAAAGAAAATTCTTATTAAAAAAAAAAAAAAAAGCTGACCACAAAGGATTATGTGCATAAATGATACCATTTGTGTAACTTAAGAAAACAGGTTAGTTTACATCATTTTTCTGCAATATTCATTGAGAGAGAAAGAAGGCAGAAGAAAGGGACTAGGAAGAGGAGGGGAGAGGAGAATTTGGCAAGACAGAATAAGAAAATATTAATATTTTTTGTCATTTCTCTGCTGTTTTTACTGGTACTTTGTATTTGGATATAGATCAGATAGTTGGCAAAACTGTAACCTATGGATCAAATCTGCCTGTCTCCTGTTGATGTAAATATAATTTTATTGGAATACAACTATGCTCATTTGTTGATATGTCATCTATGGCTGCTTTTGCATTCTATTCATTGTGACAGAGATTGTACAGCCTGCTGCTGCTGCTAAGTCGCTTCAGTCGTGTCCGACTCTGTGCGACCCCATAGACGGCCTTCCACCAGGCTCCGCCGTCCATGGGATTCTCCAAGCAAGAACACTGGAGTGGGCTGCCATTTCCTTCTCCAATGCATGAAACTGAAAAGTGAAAGTGAAGTCGCCCAGTCGAGTCCGACTCTTAGCGATCCCATGGACTACAGCCTACCAGGCTCCTCCGTCCATGGGATTTTCCAGGCAAGAGTACTGGAGTGGGGTGCCATTGCCTTCTCCGATTGTATAGCCTACAAATCCAAAAGTATTTCTCATAAGACCCTTTAAAAAAAAAAAAAAAAAAAAAAAAACCCTGACACTTGGTGCAGAGCACAATTTGTAGTTTTTTCATATAAAATATTTTATACTTTAGAATAACAGTGACTTGTAAAGGGAATTGATTTTTCGAGTGGTTTTATGCAAAGTCTTTTTGCATGTGGCTTGTTAACTTTTAATGATTTTCAAAGATAAAAGTCAAAAAAGCCTAAGTTTAGTCATAAGAAAAATATTTTTAACCTATATTCTTTGTTCATAAGAATCAAGGAGGATACAGGCTTTTTGCATTATAATTCATGTCTCAAGTTAAATGTAATGAAAGTCCTACTTTTCTCACTGAAGCTCTTAATCCTCAGAATTGTCAAGTCTCCTTCACCTAGTCTTCCCATCCTTCTGCAGCCCAGTGTTTGGGAGGCAGAAAAAACATTTCCATATTAGATAATATTTATTTAGCTGAGACCTGAACGTTAAGTGAAGAGACTCTAAGTGTAATGGCCCCAAACACAAGAGAATTGTTTGTTTGTTTACAAAACTTCTGGGGCAGGTGCTCCAGGAACTTAAAGAGACTTCTCAAGGACCTAGTTTCTCAGGGACCCAGGCTGATGGCAGCTTGGTTATCATCTTACATGGACTTAAGGCCCTTTTGTGTCATTATCACAAAGTGTATTGAAGGGCATTCTTCAAGGTTCTGGAAAACAGGGCTAGATTAAGGCATGGATTGAATCTGGTCCCATTTCACTGGAAATAATTGGATCATATGGCCACATCTAACTTCAAGTCCATTCTAGAATTGCATTCTGCCGGGAATACATATGCATAGCTATTAAAGGTAACACACCAGAGATGAAGAGAAGGCATTACATAGGCAAGAAAGTATAGTGTGTTAAAAGACTAGAAAGAAGAGTGTAGTAAGCCAGTAGGTTTTTCTTTATCTTAAGGTGGGTGGGAGAAGTGGGTAATGTTATACAAGGTGGAGAGTAGTAAGGTGGAGAGTAGTAATATGGGTGGAGCACAGGAGGAATGACCTAGAGAAATAATCAAATTCTCTGTCATGGGGGTTGCTAGAAAAACATAGGATGGCTGGTTCAAATTGAATTTCATACAAGTAATGACTGAAGGTATGTCCTATGCAATGATTTAATTTTATAAACCCAGTAATATTACATATCATGAAATTCTTTCATGCCATGCTAAAAAGTGTACATTCATTCTGATGGGTAATAATGAGTCTTTAAATGTTTTGAGTAGAGATTATTAAAGTTATGGTCATTTGAACATTAATTAAAGACAAACAGCATAAAGGAATGTAGATTTGAAGAGGATAACTCCAGAGGCAGGGTGAAAAAACAGTAAAAGAACTATTGTATCTCTTCGAGATCCTGATTTCAAATCTTTTGGATATAGGGGATTGTCAGATCATATTAATAGTTCTATTTTTAGTTTTTGAGGAACCCTTAGGTGGCGCTAGTGGTAAAGAATCTTCCTGCCAATGCAAGAGACTCAAAGAAACACAGGTTCAACCCATGTTTGGGGAAGATCCCTTGGAGGAGGAAATGGCAACCCACTCCAGTATCCTTGCTTGAAAACTTCCATTGTCAGAGGCGCTTGGTGGGCTGCAGTCCATGGGGTCACAGAGTCAAACACAACTGAGCAAATGAGCACATGCCCCCGCGCACGCACACACACACACATCCATTGCAGTTTTACTCACAATACCCAATATATGGAAATAACCTAAATGTCCACTGATGGGTGAATGATAAAGAAAATGTGGTATATACATACAGTAGAATAGTATTCAACCTTATAAAATAAATACTTTCTGTAATATGTGACAAGATGGGCGAACGTGGAGGACACTGTGGTATGTGAAGAAAGCCAGGCACACAAATGTGTGAGTCCACTTACACGAGATATCTCTTTAGCAAGTGGTGCTGGGAAAACTGGTCAACCACTTGTAAAAGAATGAAACTAGAACACTTTCTAACACCATACACAAAAATAAACTCAAAATGGATTAAAGATCTAAACGTAAGACCAGAAACTATAAAACTCCTAGAGAAGAACATAGGCAAAACACTCTCCAACATAAATCACAGCAGGATCCTCTATGACCCACCTCCCAGAATACTGGAAATAAAAGCAAAAATAAACAAATGGGACCTAATTAAAATTAAAAGCTTCTGCACAACAAAGGAAACTATAAGCAAGATGAAAAGACAGCCTTCAGAATGGGAGAAAATAATAGCAAATGAAGCAACTGACAAAGAATTAATCTCAAAAATATACAAGCAATTCCTGCAGCTCAATTCCAGAAAAATAAACAACCCAATCAAAAAAATGGGCCAAATAACTAAATAGACATTTCTCCAAAGAAGACATACAGATGGCTAACAAACACATGAAAAGATGCTCAACATAACTCATTATCAGAGAAATGCAAATCAAAACCACAATGAGGTACCATTTCACGCCAGTCAGAATGGCTGTGATCCAAAAGTCTACAAGCAATAAATGCTGGAGAGGGTGTGGAGAAAAGGGAACCCTCTTACACTGTTGGTTGGAATGCAAACAAGAACAGCCACTATGGAGAACAGTGTGGAGATTCCTCAAAACATTGGAAAAAGAACTGCCATATGACCCAGCAATCCCACTGCTGGGCATACACACCGAGGAAACCAGAATTGAAAGAGACATGTGTACTCCAACGTTCATTGCAGCACTGCTTATAATAGCCAGGACATGGAAGCAACCTAGATATCCATCAGCAGATGAATGGATAAGAAAGCTGTGGTACATATACACAATGGAATATTACTCAGCCATTAAAAAGAATACATTTGAATCAGTTCTAATGAGGTGGATGAAACAGGTGGAGCCTGTTATACAGAGTGAGGTAAGCCAGAAGAAAACCACCAGTACAGTATACTAACACATACATATGGAATTTAGAAAGATGGTAACGATAACCCTGTATAAGAGACAGCAAAAGAGACACAGATATAAAGAATAGACTGTTAGACTCTGTGGGAAAAGCAAGGGTGGGATGATTTGGGAGAATAGCATTGAAACATGTATACTATCATATGTGGAACAAATCGCCGGTCCAGGTTTGATGCATGAGACAGGGTGCTTGGGGCTGGTGCACTGGGATGACCCAGAGGGATTGGATGGGAAGGGAGGTGGGAGGGGGCTTCAGGATAGGGAACACATGTACAACCATGGCAGATTCATGTCAATGCATGGCAAAACCAATACAATACTGTAAGTAACTAGCCTCCAATTAAAATAAATAAATTTATATTTAAAAAATAAATACAATAGTCAAACTCATATTAACAGAGGGTAAAGTGATGGTTGCCTGGTGTTGGAGGCAAGGTGCAACGGGGAGTTGTTGTTGAACTGATATAAAGTTTTGGTTATGCAAATAAGTAATTTCCAGCGATTTTCTGTACAATATTTTGCATGTAGTTACCAATATTCTACTGCACACTGAAAATTTCCTTAGAAGGATAAATCTCTTATTAAGTGTTCTTACCACAGTAAATAAAATGAAAAAAAAATTGTAATGGCCCAGTAAAGAGATTTTAGGGAACTAAAAGAGAATAGTAGTGACTAAAACATTATTGATAGTAACGAGGAAAGGAAATAATTAGAAGTTTTAACTAATAGAAATGAATGATTAATTGGATGATGGGAGCATGGATCACAAAAAATGTATCTAAGATGATTTTTCCCCATTTATAACCATTGATACCATAAACAGATATAAAGAATAAAAATCACAGGGCATTTTTTTTGATTTAAGGACATCAGAGCAAGAAGTTGTAGCTACGATCAAAGTGGAATAGTTTTCCTAAACAGGAGCAGTAGATGACAAAGAGGTCAAATACGTGCTCAAAGACAGGAATATGTGATAAGGGCTATGAAATTGACACTAGATGTGGCAACTGTCTTTGTAGTTGATGTTAGCAAGGGTATTTACAGGGGATGGTATGGGGTGAACATGGGAGGATGACATAAGATAGATGACTGAGAGTGATCGAAATGTGAGGAATTAAGTTTGGAAGATGGAAAGGCTCTTTAAAGAAGATAAAATGGGGAGACTGAGAAACAGGAAAAGGAGGTTAGAAAGTGGACCTAAACCAAAGGAGAGATTTTGATTTTCTAATAGGAGAGACTTAAGCCTACTTCTTTTGAAAGAAGAGTGTTTGTAGATTAAAGATCTGAGGGAAATTCGGTATGATCAATAGAGCATGTTCCTTGAAGAAATGGAAAACAATGAGTTAAAAATTATAGGTGGGTTGACTAACTTGAAGCAAAGCTTCCCTGGTGGCACAGACTGTTAAAAATCTGCATGCAATGCAGGAGACCCAGGTTCAATTCCTGGGCTGGGAAGATTCCCTGGAAAAGGAATGGCGACCCAGTCCAGTATTCTTGCCTGGAAAATCTCATGATAAAAGGAGCGTGGCAGGCTACAGTCCATAGGGTCACAAGAGTCGGACACAACTTAATGACTACATACTGAAAGACGAGGGAAAATTAGGATAAGCACTAGATGAGTTTGTTTGGAGACTTGTAGTTCATACTCAATGACTTCAAATTCTATTTTAAGTACAGACACAGTCATTTGCCAGACACAGTCATTTGAAGTTGTTTTATTTGGGGATCATTATAAAGGTTTGGATTGATTTCTGTGTAGTTTGGATGAGCGGAATGATAGGATAGATTAGAAGGTTTCCCATGTGACAAAAATCAGTACATTGTCTGAATGTGTTTATATATAGGAATCTGTTATAACTCCTAGTCATCAATTTTGGGAAATAATTATATTTGTCTAGCTAGTACTGGCCCCAGCCAGAAAATACGATATTTGCTCATTCTGGTGTTTACTGTCTTCTCATTATTAAAAGAAATTATGAAAAACGAAAATATTAGAAGATATGTAAGAGGTACTGGGAGGTTTATGCATGCTGTGTATCATTTTCTGAATTCTTAAATTATTTCAAGCATTTTCTGATCTATCTGAAGGCAGATATTTAGTTTTAGAAAACTAATTTCAGAATGTTTCATAAGTCAGCTGATTTCTTTGCAATCAGTCTTCTACTTGATTTATTGCTTGATAAGAAAAAAATACTAATTAAATTGACTTTAGTGCTGGCATATGGTTATTGGAATATTGACATTCTAACACCAATTAGACTACACTCTTAATCTCATTTTCCTGATAGTCTACATCACTTTATTGAATTGTGAGAATATTCTTATCTTTTTTTCTACTGCTATCTTAAAAATATTTTTTTTCTTCTTCTTTTTTTTCTTTCTTCTTTCTTTCTAAGAAAATTAAAGAAAAAATTCACCTACCTGCTATTAAAGCCATAAGACATACAAAACCTACATGAACGTTAACCCAGACCCTAGGTATTTTGTTAATTAGGTGTAAACATTTGTTATTTTTTTCAGTCGTATTATTTTTTCTTATTGTTGTCATTCAGTTGCTAAGTTGTGCCCAACTCTTTGCGACCCAGTGAACTACGGCACACCAGGCTTCCCTGTCCTTCACTATCTCCCGGAGTTTGCTCAAACTCACATCCATGAGTCAATGGTGTCATACAATCATTTCATCCTCTGTTGCCCGCTTTTCCTTTGCCCTCAATCTTCCCCAGTACCAGGACTTTTTCCAATGAGTTGACTCTTCTTTACACCAGGTGGCCAAAGTATTTGGAGCTTCAGCTTCAATATTATTTTCTGAGGTTTCCAAACATGAACAGATACATAGATTTTGATAGTTGGCTGCCAATTTTAGCTTCTTTTGAGTATTATTTTGAGTATGATATATCCTATATTTTCAGTCTTAGTACAATGATACTAATGTCTTTATATATTAGAACACATTCTGAGGGCTCTTAGACTTATTTCCAGTCTCCCTATTCCCTTGCCTTCCCCAGAAAACCAGCTGGTGCTGATATTCCCTATTCTCATTATCCTCCTTTTTTGACATGTCTTGTAGAATTTTGATATCATAAATTCAAAAGTTTGCAGTCTTTTTTTGTTGCTTCTTTATGAAATTGCTACGGGTAAGAGGGACAGGTTGGGTATGTTCATTTTATTGTAAGAAAAAGTGCATGATCAAAAAGAGTTTTCTATAATCGAATGTCAGAATCACAAGAAAAGAGGATGAAAAATCAGTCTCTCTCTATATCTTTGTGTTTGAATATGGAAAGGAAGCCTAAAGGAAATGAGGAAAGTTTAGTATGGAGAACAGAAGTGTTGATAATAGAATGTGGTCATTTTGCCTAAATTAATGTCTCCTGGTAATAGGGTTGTCAGATTTAGCAAATAAAAATACAGTTATGTGCTCAATCATAATCCCACTCATTGCAAACCTATGGACTGTAGCTTTCCAGGCTCCTCTGTCCATGGGATTTTTCAGGCAAGAGTACTGGACTGAGTGGCCATTTCCTCCTCCAGGGGATCTTTCCAACTTAGGGATCGAACCCATGTCTCCTGAACTGGCAGGTGGCTCAGCAGTAATGAATCTGCCTGCAATGTGGGAGACCCAGGTTCAGTCCCTAGGTTGGGAAGATCCCCTGGAGAAGGGAATGGCAACCCACTCCACTATTCTTGCCTAAAGAATTCCATGGATGGAGGAGCCTGTTGAACTACACTCTACTCCATGGAATCACAAAGAGCTGGACATAACTTAGGGACTAAACAACAGCAACCTGGGAAGCCCTTTTATATATATATATAAAATTAAGTCCATATAATTAAGTCCATATAATCCATAATTAAGTGCATCAGTTAAGTCCATATAATCTTTCTCTCTCTAAAGGTGCAAGGTGCTGTCGCTCAGTCATGTCCGACTCTTTGCGACCCCATGGACTGTAACCTATTAGGCTTCTCTGTCCATGGGATTCTCCAGGCAAGAATACTGGAGTAGATTGCCATTTCCTTCTCCAGGAGATCTTCCCGACCCTGGGTTAAACAGCTCTTATATCACTTATCTTCTGGTTAGGTAACTTTGGAGAAGATATTGAACTTCTCTGCATTTTAGGTATCCTCATATGAATAAAGGTGGGGGGGCTGGATTGAACCTATCACATAATGTTGACATGGGAACCTAAATTTTATTTAAAACAGTATCTTGCACATAGTAAACCTTTTGTTGTTATATTAAATGCAGGTTTTGCTTTACAAGGAAATAAGCCTGTGTTCTCCATTCTCCACATACTGAGTAGTCAGTGGCTTGGAGATTGGCAGCTAAAGTGAGCCTGAAAGGCAGCATGAGATTCAGTCAAAGCAGCTAATACAGAGAATAACAGTGAGATCTTCTTGGGTGGAGGCCTATTCTAGGATCATAAAAGCGGAACCCAGGGCAGCTTTCAGTAGAGGCATAAAGAACAGGCAGGTATCTTGTACTCTTCTCTTCTGTATAACTCAGAAACAGTGTTCATAACCAGGTTACTTTATGTAGGCAGGACTGTCTAGGCTTATATATTCAGAGGTTTAATAACATTTCACAAGAGATCTGGTTAAATTACCTGCCATTCAAGGCATACGTTACTTGGTGGCTATGACCTGTAATTCCTGTCTACTTTACTGAATTGACAATTCAAAATAATACAAGGTATTTATTTGCTTTTATATATGTGATGTTTTTTAAACAAAAAAAGATTACATTACATAAATAATATTTACTTTGTATCCTGCACATTGTATATAACCTAGACTCCTTAAGTATGTCCTGAATTAGTTTTGGAACCAGACCACCTGGCTCCAAAATCTGACTCTCTCAGCTGTTTCACTTTGGAAATTACTTAATTGTTTGATGCAACAGTTTGATTTTGTGAAATGGGGATAATCATAGAGATTTTGAATAGGACAAAGTGTGTGTATATAAATTATGCATACATATATTCATATTTATAAATAAAGCTTTAATTCTTTCAGAATTATGATATAAATTCACAAGATAAATCTATGGTCAGCTATAACTCTACGTATTTTTGACCTTTTGTGAGGTGCACCAATGTTATAAACGTGAATAGTTTTCATTTTCCTGGATAAAAAAAGAAAATGCATGCAAATCTCATAACCAGTACTTGGCACTTCATCTAGCAGAAAATAACTGTGATATAGATTAGGGATTCGGAATTGGCAAAATGAGAATAAGGCAACACTGAGCTTTAAAATCAAGAAGGGTAAGCGTTGGGTTGATAGAAATTACAGAAAAATGAGATGTGGGTTTTGGTCGTAAGAGAGATTGTGATGCTTAAGATCATGGAGGAAGGAGTAAAGGATGAAGACCTTGCTGCATGTTTTCCTCTGAATACCTCTGACAAGTGAATTGTATAAAATAAGAGAAATTCCTGTTTAACAACACAGTCACACAATAGCCTCAGGGGCCTTGTAGACACTACACATCCCTAAATATATTGTTTTGACCATGCCCAGCTGGTCTTTAGAATTGTAATTATGTTAGTCTTAGACACGTTTTAAAAGCTGCTATAGGAGATGTGNAAGAGAAATTCCTGTTTAACAACACAGTCACACAATAGCCTCAGGGGCCTTGTAGACACTACACATCCCTAAATATATTGTTTTGACCATGCCCAGCTGGTCTTTAGAATTGTAATTATGTTAGTCTTAGACACGTTTTAAAAGCTGCTATAGGAGATGTGTCTCGCTCAGGGCTCCTAGAGATACTGGATTCTTGTTACAGTCCTTGAAAAGACAACAAAATCATTCATGAACACAAACTAGAATAAAATCCTGTGGCTGATAATAATTCTGATTCATGGGTGGGGTTAAAGACACACATTAAAGACATGCCGGGAGCAATACAAGATGGTGATGAAAGTGTGGGGCGAGCTGCATAGCCCGCCGCTGGCAATATCAGCTCTCAAATCTCTCTTTAATCTCTCCAATGTAAGGGAATAGGAAAAGGAGTTTCAGCATCTAGAGAATAAAATGAACGTGAACGGCGAAGACCTCGGGTCTCTTAAGATCATGCAAAACTCACTTGATTGCTATTTTCGTAGAAGGGACACCATTTGTGGCTGCCGAGAAGGCAATAGTCATACCTCAATTTCAGTAAATCATCTGTTAGTGCCTCAGGCAGTTTTACAAATTGATTTAAATGGGCTTCAAAGTGAACCCGCTTCACACAGTCGAGACTGGCAGTGGGGTCATGATAAAAGGCACTATGGGAAGTCCCATTGGTTTGTGCTGGAGTTAGTATTTGGTTGCATCTCCAGTTTCTTTGTTAGTAAATCTACCTGGGGAGGTAATTGGCATGAAATGGAGAAGAGTGAAGTACCCTCAAGACTGAGAGAAAGCAGGTAACAAGGTTAGAGGCCAGATTACTTTAGAAAATTTGGAGGACCAGTCTGAGAGATGAAAAGATGAAAAGAAAGTGTTAGTCACTCAGTCATGTCCGACTCTTTGTGACACCATGGACTGTAGCCCACCAGGCTCCTCTGTTCATGGAATTCTCCACATAAGAATACTGGAATGGGTAGTCATTCCCTCCTCCAGGGAATCTGCTTGACCCAGGGACTGAACAAGGGTTTTTCCTTGTTGCAGGCAGATTCTTTACTGTCTGAGAGGTGAAAGTGCAAACCAATCAAAAGAGAATACACATCCTATTGTGGCAGAAGAAAATGCTAAGTATGGGTGAATCCAAAGGCAGTAGAGATAAGCAGTGAATTAGTAAAAATGATAAATGTTTTTCAATTAAATTTCGGTTGGCAAAGTTATATTCCCATTGATTAGATATCCCCAAAGTATTAAATGAACAGTGTTTATTCTCACTCCAAAGGCTGCAGACACACGTGAAGAGAGCAATAAACTGCTGCCACCCACACCATCTGATATAAGGAAGCTGAAGCTCAGACAATGAATTCTTACATAGCATCAGTTCTGTGGATAATTGTGGTGCATTATTCTTTGCACTTTTCATATGCAGCCTTGTTTCATCTGCATGGTAACACTGTGCGAAATATGCTAGCATTGCTTTCACATTACTGAGGAAATGGCCCACAGATAACGTAACAACCATGAAATGAGGAAGCTGGAATTTGAGCCCAGACTTCTGGCTTTAGATGTGTTCTGTTTTTTTTTTTTTTTTTTTAAAAAAAAAAAAAACCCAGTTTACCCGTTTCTTGCACCCTCGGTCCCCTACATCTGGCAATTACCAATCTGTTGGTACCAATTTGTATCTGTGAGCCTTCTTTTCTTGGGGGGGTGGTGGTGGTGTTTGCTCCTTTGTTTTTTTGCTTTTATAATCCACATGTAAGAGAGATTATATGCATCTGTCTTTCTCTGTCTGACTTATTTCACTAAAGCACAATGTCCTCAACTCTATCCATGTTGTTGCAAATGACAAGATTTGATTCTTTTTAATAATCGATCAATATTCCATTGTTGCTGTTGTTCAGTCACTAAGGCATGTCCAACTCTTTGCAACCCTGTGAAATGCAGCACGCCAGGCTTCTCTGTCCTCCACTCTCTTCCAGAGTTTGCTCAAACTCATGTCCATTGAGTCAATGATGCCACCCAACCATCTCATCCTCTGTCTCCCCCTTCTCCTCTTGCTTCAATCTTTCCCAGCATCAGGGTCTTTTCCAGTGAACGGTCTCTTCACATCAGGTGGCCAAAGTATTGGAGCTTCAGCTTCAGTATCTGTCCTTCCAATGAATATTCAGGGTTGATTTCCATTAGGATTGACTGGTTTGATCTCCTTGCAGTCCAAGGGACTCTCAAGAATCTTCTCCAATACCACAATTGGAAAACAAATATGTATTTATATACTATGTCCTCTTTATCTGTTTATCCATTGATGGACACTTAGATTATTTCACTCTCTTGGTTACTGTAAATAATACTGCAATGAACATGGGTGTGCACATATGTTTTTCTAGTTAGTGTTTTTATTTTCTTTAGATAAACATCCAGAATGAGAATTGCTGGATCATATGGTAGTTCTATTTTTAATTTTTTTCAGGAAACTATCGTGTTTTCTATAGTGGCTGCAATAATTTACATTCCCACCACCAGGACACAAAGGTCCCCTTTTCTCCACATCCTCACCAACACTTTTTATTGTCCTCTTTTAGATAATCACCCTTCTAACATATGTGAGATAATATCTCTTTGTAGTTTTGATTTTTATTTCCCTAATGATTAATGATACAGAGCATTTTTCATGTCCCTATTGACCTTCTCGATGTATTCTTTAGAAAATTGTCTATTCAGACCTCCTGCCCACCTTTTATGAGATTGGTTGCGTTTGAGTTGTAAGAGTTCTTTGTGTATTTTGAATACTGTGTGCTCAGTCACTCTTGTGCAACCCTATGAAGTGTAGCCCGCCGGGCTCCTCTGTCCATGGAATTTTCCAGGCAAGAATACTGGAGTGGGTTGCCATTTCCTTCTCCAGCCCCTTATCAGATACACAATTTGCAAATGATTTCTCCCATTTTATAGGCTGCTTTTTCATTTTGGTGATGGTTTCCTTTGCTCTGCAGAAGCTTTATACTTTGATGTAGTTCCGTTTGTTTTTGTATCTGTTGCTTTGCTTTTGGTGTCAGATTAAAAGGTCAGTGACAAGACTGGTATGAAGTAGTTATTGCCTATGAATCCTGAGGCTTTGTTCTTAATCCTAATACTTCTAGGCTTTGGACAAGTATGATGTAGCTTCAGAGTCTATAACAACATCAAAATCCTCTCTGAAATTTCCCAGTATAGGGATTGCCTATGATTATCTTTTATTTGAATTGTAGTTTAGATTTTACCAAGAGATGAGACCACATTATCTTGTGTAGTCCTCCCCTGGTGAAGACAGAACAGGCACTATTTTCCTCACAGAGATGTTCAGGTTATTTACATTTACTGCTGTACATGACTCACAATTTGTGGAATGAGCTAGAACCCAAGGCTCTGATTTTTTTTTTTTCCTCCAAAGCGATCTGCGTCTCGTGTTCTACTTCCTATCATATGATTTTCTTTTATAAATCAAAGATAACATAAAACTTCAATGTGCAACATTTATTTGGGGACCAATTTATAATTTTAGAAAATTCAATAGAGTGCCTAGAGAGTTAAGATAATACATAATAGTGCTACCAGTTGTATGAATTATATAAATTTTTAAAATGGTATAACTGTGTGAATAATAAAGAAGTAACTTCACTATATCACAACAGAGATTATTTATTAAAAACTTTGTGCCACTAAGATGAAATGAACACATTTTTGAGAAATAAAAAACTACTAAAATCTAATGTAGAAGTCAATTTATTTTTCGGTATGGAATACTTTCTTTAAATACACCAGAGTCTTGTATCTTAAGACCCATAAAATCTATTTAATTGAGTATTTCTGCATATATATACATGATATAATAATACATGGGTGACTTTATTTTTTGTTAATTTGCATTTATTCATTAATTCAACACATAGTTATTGACTCTGTTACACTCTATTTTAAATGATAGGTTAACAAGATTACACATGGTTTCTACCTTCATGAAGTTATAGCCTGGACTGCAATCATTCATTAGTCAAATAATCTCATCAGAAAATAAAACATTACAACAAGGGATAAGTCAAGAGAGAGTGACAGAGAGTAGCTGAAATTATGAGAGCATATAGCAGTATCAGTAACCTAAGCTAAAGAATCAAGGAGGCTTCCCAAAGAAGAGAAGCTTAAAGCTGACATAAGAATCGTGAATAACAGATAACTTGGATAGGGTGCAGAAAACATTCCAAGTAGAGCTAACAGCATTCACAAGATTCTGTGGCAGAAGGGAGATTGTTGGGTTTGAGGAGGAGAGAACATAGTGTGGCACAAGCTGAATCATGAGTGGGAGAAGAGGCCAGAACTCTGATCCTGTCCGATTTTAGACTTCATCCAGAGAGCAATGGAAGATATTGGAGAGTTTCTGTGTTTTGTTTTGTTTTTTTAGTGTTTTGAGTGGCAAAAGCAGATCTGAATGTTGCATACACGCCTCCAAAAGCGGCAACATGTGGACCTCAGCTGTTTCATTGGTGCCTGCATAATCTCTCAGCAGTGTTTCTCCCCTCCAACACCTGAGATTTATTTAATGAGTCATCTCACTCCTGTGATGTGCATATTCAAGCCATGTAGGCAGATTAAAGGTCTTACAAAATGTGCATATGCTTAGGGTTAAATAGAAAATTAGGAAAGGGAGATTTCATGTATTCTTCAAGACAGTAGCGGGTGGATTAATGAAGACCATTCCTTTCTTTTCCCCCTAAATTGCAAACCAGTTGAAGTCATATTTGAGTCAGATGGAGATCAAAATGCTGGCCCTACTATTGGTAAATATGAATTGGAGAATACAACTTGCATCCAGATCACAACCAGTCTTCCCCACAATGCTCCATGAATTTATTTTACTCACTCGTAACTATAGACCATTCCATACTACTAAATCCACTCCAGCCTTCCCAACAGCAAACCTGTAGTGTCAGATTCTGTTCTGATAAACTCACCCTACAGAGAAACAGGAACTCTTGTGTATCTTGCATAGGAAAATGGAAAGAAAGTAAAAGGGGAGGAGGAACGGAGAATGTAGAATCACTCATCTGTCAGATATCACTCTTCCCTCCCAAACGAGGAGCAAGAAGGTATGAAGAAAGAAACATAAAGGATTCCCAGATTGTTCTTCTTAGGAGTGTAGTAGACATTCCTTCCCTATTATAGAAGCATGTTAAGTTGTTTCTGTCGTGTCTGACTTTGTGACCCAATGGACTGCAGCTTGCCAGGCTCATCTGTCCATGGGATTCTTCAGGCAAGAATAATGGAGTGGGTTGCCATGCCCTCCTCCAGGGGATCTTCCTGACCCAGGGATTCAACCTGAATGTCTTATGTCTCCTGCATTGGCAGCCGGGTCTTTACCACCAGTGCCACTTGGCAAGAGATGGTAAATGTATGTCCACATTCCTCCATAGCTATTATTTGTTTTTTCTTTTATTACTACTTTTTTCTATGAATTCTTTTATTTTTTTACATAGATATTTAGCTATATTTTTATTTTTTTCTTCATTATCTTCCAAAGGATCTGGCTATTTCTACTTATTTTCCATGTAGATGTAAATATGTATCAATGTGTACATTTCAGGCAAATTTATACACAGTATTCCAGGTGGTAAAGAATGATTGCTTTTTTCTTTTTGTTAATATAGCTTCAAAATCACATATTTACATATGTAAGAATTAAATACAACCAACTCACAATGATTAAAACTCTACAAGGGATAGGGAGAAATAAACATTTCTTCCCAAATGGAACTCATTTTAAAGTAACACACTTGGTTTCAAAATGAATACATCTTTCTCTTCTCCATTACTCTTTGAGCGAGTGCCACAAGCACTGGACCTACCTGGACTCCAGTGTGCCTCACCCTCCAGACTCCAGGTAGGCAGCAGCTGCTGCTGCTAAGTCACTTCAGTCGTGTCCGACTCTATGCGACCCTGTAGATGGCAGCCCACCAGGTCCCCCGTCCCTGGGATTCTCCAGGCAAGAACACTGGAGTTGGATGCCGTTTCCTTCTCCAATGCATGAAAGTGAAAAGTGAAAGTGAAGTTGCTCAGTTGTGTCCGACGCTCCGTGACCCCAAGGACTGCAGCCCACCAGGCTCCTCCGACCATAGGATTTTCCAGGCAGGAGCACTGGAGTGGGGTGGTTAGGCAGCTCTCAGCTAGAATGCTGACACTCTTTCCAGACTGGTAGCCTCTGGCCCTTCAGTTCTAGAGCTACAATAAGAATCCACTCAGATTGCCAGTCCTGTGGTGCTTTAGTGTCTCTTATTGAATTCCGCTTATCTCCATTTGTTCTTCCTTAACTTCTACTCTGACAGCATCCTTGAGTTCTATTTCCTACCATGACCTTGATGTTACAGGAAGTTATGGTCATAAAGGTGATGAATTATGTGTAAAATCAAAGCCCGGAATATTTATGGCATTATGGTATGTTCGTGGGAGAACTGATGAGTCAGAATCTCTGGATAAACACAGAAAGTGCCACACAGTTGAGAGATAGGTGATATTATTTCTCTATTGAATTGTATACTAAACATAATCATAACTAAAATACTAAAAATAAAACAATTTCACTGGTATAAAGCAGAATGAAAATCACTCAGTTGTGTCCGATTCTATGATACCATGGACTGTAGCCCCCCAGGCTCCTCTGTCCATGGAATTCTCAGAGGCTGGAGTGGGTTGCCATTCCCTTCTTCAGGGGATCTTCCGGATCCAACGATTGAACCCGAGTCTCCTGCACTGCAGGCAGATTCTTAACTGTCTGAGCCACCTTGTTAGACTGCAAGCTATTTACTTCATTTACCACTTAGCAACTGGATATCACCCAAGCTATCCTCAGTTTATCCTCGTTTCAATGACATCCAAAAAAAGACTCATGACAAGTGAGAATTTAAGTCTCAGTTTTGCCTGTTACCTGCTGGGTGACTTTGGAATTGCCATTTAACTCATCCAGGGGTCAGGTTTCTCATGTACAAAAGGTTTCAAGAGTTGAATGAGATGTTGTGTATAGAAAATGTATCACACTGTCTGACAAGTTTTAAGTGCTCAATCATTTTTATGTTATTTTTACTAATGTATTATTATCATCATTATCATTATTAAAACTCAACATCAGCCCATATTGATTCATGCTTTGATTTAATGATTTTATGATCTTGATTTGTTATTGGAGTTGGACAGAAAGCACATTTCACCTTCTGCCTAACAATGCTTCGTGTATTCTGTTAACTCTTTACACTGTTGCTGAGGGCTAAGTTCGTCTATCAATTCTGTTATTAAAGGAAACATCAATTAGAATTGAGCCTGAGCCTGCCTGTTCTAGAATATTGTTTTTTAAATTTTTCCTTGTAGGAGAGTGATGATTTCTATAGTGAAGTCTTTACTTTTGTTTGGTTCAGTTAGCAATGTAAAGGCCCTAAGGGCATACATTGTATCTGCAATATCCCCTGCTATTTCTCAGCATGTAGTGATCTCTGATGTGTTCATGGACTAAAAGCAGGTGGGGCAAGTGGTCAAGAGCACTGGCTTACTGTGCTGCTTTCTCCCTCTGAGGGTCAAAGCAGAGAAAAGCAAAGCCTGGTCACACTCTACTGATTGCCCTTGACCAGAGCTGGCCTCCTCTCTGCTAACTTTCCCCATCCAGTTGACATTTACGAATACTACTAGAGAAAAAAAAAAAAAAATAGCCACAACTTTCCTCCATTCATCCTAAAAAGACTTGTCTTCAGTCCTTTCGTTTGATACCCATCTACCAAAGGACACCAACTGAGATCATCTTTGTCATCTTCAGAACTCTTATGAAGTTTAGCCTTTGCTAGTTCATCAAATGGGGCCATCTTTGCCTGAAGGGTTTTCCACCACTCTCTAGAATACATCAGAGCCTCCTGTTTTCTCCTGCCATGCCACCTCCTATGTACTCATGCCCAAGCACTAATCACACTTGATTTGAACTATCTTCCATATATCCCTGATGGCTCAGAGGTTAAAGCGTCTGCCTGCAATTCAGGAGACCTGAGTTCAATCCCTGGGTCAGGAAGATCCCATGGAGAAGGAAATGGCAACCCACTCCAGTATTCTTGCCTGGAGAATCCCATGGGCAGAGGAGCCTGGTGGGCTATGGTCCATGGGGTCGCAAAGGGTTGGACACGACTGAGCGACTTCACTTTCTTTCACTTTCCATATATTATATGAGCTCCTGAAGAATAGAAACCATGTCTGTTGTAGATCATAGACACCACTGTCGTATCTCAACTGCCCAGATCACTTTCCTAATCTATAAAATTCAGATGTTGATAAGAGTAAATCTCCCATGGGTTGTTCTGAGGATTAAATAATAATTACATGAGAGGCTTAAAACAATGCCTGACACATGGTAAGTATGCATAAGTGTTCAATTTATTATTAAATTATTCAGTCTTATAATGTTGATAGTATTTTAAACCTCAATTCATAGAAGAGACAATCGAGGCATGGAGAGGTTAAGCAGTTTCCCAAAGGTTATGAAGCTAATGGGAAATAATGTGTAAATGAATGGGAATATCTGAAACCATCATATTTACAAACTATTTTTTATTGGAATGTTCTAACTGTGTTTGTGTCAATAATATACAATTTTTAAAGGAAACCCTGATCTTTACAGAAAATACTTGAAATTCTTAGGGGCTACATAAAGTATACATTTCTTTTTTCTAGAGAATAGACTTCTTGTGGTAAATTGTATCCTTAATCTAAACATTGACGAAATTCCCTTGAGATATAGAATCTACATACAAAAAAAGAACAAGAATAAAGCAACATAAGCCTCCTGACAGTTCCATATAACAGCAACTTGGTTCTTATTCTTCAGTTCATTGTATCTAAACCTGGGGCAAGTGTATTTTTTATCCATTAAAGCAAGTTTAATCGTAATGAAATCAGGGATTGACAGATTCAAATGTTGTACAGATTGCTGAAGTGGTAAACAAACCCGGTGAAACTGCAATGCCACACAGCATTGAGATGAATTAGGAAGCTGCTTGAAAAAGAACAAATTACTTTTGTGACTATTAGATTTACAGAAATAGAGATACTCTGTATTGAAATGAAAGATTAAAGTGGTAAAAGAATTGATCTTTAATAAAATATTTGAGGCTTTGAAAGATACTGAAAAGGCAGAAAGTATTCAAGCAGGCCAAAAAACTCATATAAGAACCCAGATCAGAATAGTGTAAAGATAACAACTTAAATGAGTGGTAAGAAAAACACACATTTCTTTTTTACTTTCCGTTTAGAAAGAATTAATTACATAAGGGAAGTACCTAAATTAACTTGCTTCTAAAAAACAAGAAAACAAAATTAAAAACCAAAACAGTAACTAAGCTTGTGTCTTTTATATATTTTATTTAAGTTTTGGATCAGTTGAAGAGTGTACTGTATAATATAAAATGTCAACTAGTAATATGAGATTCATAATAAAAATAGAGTTCCCTGTGCCCTCCTCCACTGTGATCCTATGGACTCTTAGCCCACCATGCTGCTCTGTCCATGGGATTTCACAGGCAGGAATACTGAAATGGGTTGCCATTTCCTCTACTCCAGGGAATCTTTCCAACCCAGGGATCAAACCCAGATATCCTGCATTGGCAGGCAGGTTCTTTACTGCTGAGCCACCAGAGAAACCCCATTAGGCCCTCAGAGGCAACCATTTTCTACTTATTTCCTTGTTTATTTCAACATTTAACTCCATGAAAAGTGAAAGTGAATTCCAGTCCATGGAATTCTTATTTCTAGATAAACATATAATACTACTTTATTTAAATATCAAATTAAATTTAATAGGTATAAATAATAATGTTATGTCCCAAGTTAGAAGTGAAACATGCCAACCACAGTTGAATTACCCTTCCCCAAAGGAAACCACTATCCTGAATTTGTCAGTTATTATTTTTATTAAGCTATCATTTTAATAGCTCCATCCATTTCATCATGTTTTAGACAGTAAAGTTAATAAAAAGAAAGTCATTTCTTCTGCTATAGAAGGGGAAATATTGTTGAATTCTTTTTTTTCTGTAAATTGAGTGGCATGTTATGGCCCTTTTCGTTCTCTAGCTATGCAGCTACCTTGAAAACCTGAAATTCTTCATGACTCTTATCATCAGATCAGTCAGGCAGGCACCCTGCTGGGCAGACTAGGTCTACAGTGAAACAGGCAACGTGGTGGTGAAAAGAGTGGGGCAGAAAAGTGGGTTTGAGTCTCTGCTCCACCACTAAATTTTTTGACAGTTTTGGCCCTGCAAAAAATAAAGACAAGATCTTGAGAAATCAGTCATCAAGAAAGCTAGGAAGGAATGTTTGAGCGATATGAAAGAGCCTTTTAATCTAGAAATTGTTGTTTCTGAAAGTGCTGTTTCTAAATCATTTAACACTTAAGTGATCACTGAAGACTCACCCTTGTGGTTTTTTTTCTTTTTTTTTTTAATAGGTGTCCCTAGAGATCTACTGAATCAGGATTACCATGGTTGCAGCCTAGAAATTTGCATTTTTATCTAGCACACCTTCTCCTCAGATATTTCTGATAGAAATAAAAGCCTGAAAGGTAGTTAGAATACAATGCTATCCAATATTGAGCTATTTATTCATTATGCACACACCCAAAGATACTGACGAGGTTTCCATCTTGGACCTTGGCTTTCAGAGCAGCCACTCTAATTTCATTTCTGGAGTTACTGGCTAGAATCAACATGGTAACAACATGTTATTCCATCAACAGACATAGAGAAACAGAGAATCAGAGAAAGAGAAGAGGAGGGGAAAAAAGAGAAGAGATTGGTTCATTCCAAGAAAAAAAAATGTTAATAAAAATTAAAATAAAGAATATATGTAGTTAATTTTAGTATACCTTTTTCATGTATTAAGAACATTAAAATAATTTTACCAGTGAAGTACAAAACTGAATTTTTTACTCCTCCTAACATAATACTGAAAATATTTAAACTATATACTTATAGATAACATTCCATTTTGATCAAATATAGCTTTGTCATCACTGTTTGAGAAAATAAGATAATGGCTGTGATATATACAGTATCTCAAATAAATAAAACAAAAACCAAAGTTTAAGCCTCGACCAAGTCAGTACTGGTAAATGTCATAGGTAATTTTATACAAATTTTATTACAGATAAACCCCTTCCTGGAGTTGAATGCTTTGCATCAACATTTCCAGGCTTATGGTACTTGCTAATTATAGTGTTCTGAATTGATTTTCCATAAATATCCACTTAATATGTCATAACATTGATTGAAGCAATTATAGAAAGACTTGAAAATCAGAGATAGGGCTGGTGTAGGGGAAACAGGGTAAGATATATGATCTTTTCCTAGCCTATGTAAGAGACAAGTCACATGGCAGCTGGAGGATAACTGGGATTAGTGAATACTGACCAGCTCTTGGCGCAGGTGTTTGGAATCCAAAATAATCACCTAAATATGCATATCTGAGTTTGTCATTACCACTGAGCTTCTCTGCTGCCCAGTGGAGGAACACTAAACAAACACTAAACAACCACTGAGCATCTCTGCTGCCCAGAGAATTTATGACCAAATTTATAAATTTGCAAGCAAAATCCATTTTTTCAGGGTGTTTGCATGGAACCGCCTAGCACAGATGGCTAGATTGGGCTTGGAAACCACACTCTTTTCTGTCCATTATGCTTGAGAATCTGAATATTCCCAATTGGTAGGTTGAAAATGGTGTGTACTAATAAGATCTCTAGATCCTGAAGACGAGCTTTGAATATTAAGACTTTAATGGCAAAGTTAAAGTGAAAGTGCCTCAGGAATTCCTCCACGAGAAAGAATACCATTAATAAGCAGCACATTTATTCCAAATTTTGGGGTCTCTGCTGTGAGAGTCTCGAGACATCCTATATTTTTCTGTAGATTTCTGCCAGACACGGGGTCTCTTCACATCACTGAAGAACTTCCTTTAGAAATACTTTAGGAGAAGTTAATTTGTAACCTCTAATTAAGTCCCTTGTAAACAGTGCTTCTTGGAACACAACTTTGTGATCCAGATGATGCGAGATGGTGAAATCAGTCCTAAGTAGTACCATTCACTTGGTAATAACTATATAATGTATAATCAAACCAGTCAATCCTAAAGGAAATCAATCTTGAAGATTCATTGGAAGCACTGATGCTGAAGCTCAAGCTCAAGCTCCAATACTTTGGCCACCTGATGCAAAGAGCCAACTCATTAGAAAATACCCTGATGCTGGGAAAGATTGAGGGCAGGAGGAGAAGGGGATGACAGAGGATGAAATGGTTGGATGGCATCACAGACTCAACGGACATGAGTTTGAGCAAGCTCCAGGAGATGGTGAAGGACAGGAAAGCCTGGCGTGCTGCATGCAGTCCATGGGGTTGCAAAGAGTCAGACATGACTGAGCAACTAAACAACATGTTAATTATATTCATTTCACCATAATTATTTCCTCAAATATTATAAATTTTGTATTTGTGTTATATCATTTGTTTTAAATCAATAAGTTGAATTTTATTTGAATAACATAGTTTCCCTAACTATATAGATTAGTCTTTGTAGGCAGAAAAAAAAAAAGGTCTTAACCACTTTTTAATCAACTAAAATAAATAAGCTATACTTTGCATATCTTTAGTGATAGTAATAATAATAACAGCAAATCTGCATCTGCTTGCATGGTGTTGTGTCCATAGGGTCTTTGCGACCCTATGAACTGTAGCCAACCAGGATTCTCTGTCCATGGGATTTTCCAGACTAGAATACTGTTGTGGATTGCTATTTCCTGCTCCGGGGAATATTCCTGAAAGAGGGATTGAACTTGCATCTCCTGTGTCTCCTGCTTTGCAGGCAGATTCTTTACCACTGAGCCATCCAAATGTTATTATTTCACCATGTGCTGATGTAGCTCTAAATATTTTATGTACTATTCATTCAATCACAGTAACAATCCAATGCCTTAGGTATAGCTATTACCTCCATTTTACAAATGTGAAAATTAATAACAGAGGTTATTCAACTTGCCCGAAGTAGGTGCTGTGAAATGGCAAGGCTGGGTTTTAAACCCAGTAAGTTTAGTTTCAGAATCTGTGTATTTAAATTTTAAAATGTGATGATTTATTTGACTAACTTTCCTACTTTATATAAAGAAAAAGAAACTACCAGTAATTCATTCACCAGTTGTTTACTGAGGCTCTATGATATATGAGTCACTGTGGCTATGCACAGAGGGATTAAAGCCACAACAGAATGAGACAAGTGCACTGCCCTATAGTTTACATTTTAAGGAGAGATGCAGACAATTAATATGCTAAGCTAGATTATGATGTGAGAATAGTGGACAGTAGTCATGCTTTCGATTAGCCAGGGAAGCCCTCTCTGAGGAGCTGGCAATGACAGTGGAAGAGAGAGAAAAAGCCAGACTTTCTAAGAGGAGAAAAAGTTGTTGTCTCCCAGTTCTGGAGATGAGATATCCAAAACCAATAGGCCAGCAGGGCCATGCTCCCTCTGAAACCCAAGAGGAATAAATCCTCCCACCGCCTTCCAGCTTCTGCTATCCCAGCTGTTAGGCGGCTAATGGCACCATAGCTACAGTCTCTGATCCATTTTCTCTTCCTTCTCCCTTTGCCTCTTTGAATCATCCTTCCTCTGTGTGAGTCTATCTCTGTGTTTGAATTTTTCATTTTTTATTTGATAATGACACCAGTCTTACTGGAATAGAACCCATTACAATGACCTCATTTTAATTTCATTAGCTCTGTCAAGACCTCTTTCCAAATAAGGTCACATTCTGAAGTCCTAGGGGCTAGGACGTTAACATCTCTCTTCTTGTTGGCTGGAAAGGAGGAGCACAGTGCAACCCATAGCAGTTTCTAGAATTGAATAGCTAGCCACGTTCTAAGTATGTCACGTATTTGTAGCAAGGATTATCTGTGAATCTCCTTGTCACGTCAGGGGTATTGTCTCTCGGGAAACATTCACTGAGTCTATTTCCTCTTGCAGCATTCAAATATCAGTCTTGGTATTACAAAAGTTTCCCTTTGTAGGAAAATTTTGAATGCCTTGTGCATAAAAATTATTTCCTGAACAACAAATTCAAGATGAAATTCAATGCAAGAATGTTTCACTTAATCATTCACTTTGTATTCATTGTATATGAAGAATATTGTCAGGAAAGTAAGGTCAGTAAAGGATAGTGTCAGAAAAGTTAAAAGATAAATCAAGTGAAAGAATATATCAGTAGACGTATAATAAACCTAATAATAGATAAAAATGAAGTGCTACAAAGTTGAATTGGGAAGAGAATTTTTCTGACTAGGAAGGTAGTATGGACATATGCAATGGAAGATAGTTCTACAGAGAGTGCTAATTGTCTATCAAAGATTCATACTCCCCGCTAATCACACCGACTTGTTGCTGAGGAATAGATGCTTGACAAGGGACCACACTTCTCAAACTCCCTTGAAATTATGTGGGACCATATGACCGATTCTCATCAGTGAAATGTAGGCAGAAGCAATGTGTGTGATGTCTTTGGGATTAAGAAGAGATATCCTTTCTCTATTCTCTTTTCTCTGCTTGCTGACTGGACACTGAGGTCACAGCTGATCTTGAAGGATTTGTGTTAAAGGTGGCCATCATGAGTGACTTTGTAGAGTGGATTGTCACACTCACCACACGTCCTGGGTGTGTCTGCATGCTAAGTTGTTTCATTCATGTCTAATTCTGTGTGGCCCTGTGCACTGTAGCCCCCCAGGCTCCTCTGTCCATGGGGATTCTCTAGGCAAGAACACTGGAGTGGGTTGCCATGCCCTCCTCCAGGGGATGTTTCTGACCCAGGGATCGAACCTGGGTCTCTTACAGTTTCCCGCATTGGCAGGTGGGTTTTTTACCACTAGCACCACCTGGGAAGCCCTCACCACACTTCACCTTACACTAAGGACTGAGAACACAAGCATTGAACTAGTATGTTGGTAAAACTTTGTGTGTATTAAGTCAGGAATTTAAGAGTTTGTTTTAATGCTAACATTATCCTTACAAATGGATATCACTGAACCTGTAAAGAGGATGGTAGAAAGGGGTTTTTCAGGAGGAGGAGAAATCACAGAATAGGAAGGAGACCAATTTAACTGAAGCACCTCTACTGGGGTATAATTGGAGATAAGCCTAAAAATTAGGTCTTGAACATATAATAGAAGTTTTTGAATGTCAGAATGGGTGTTCATATTTAATTCATAAGCAGTAGAGAGCTGTTGAAGGATTATGAGCAGGTTATAATGTATTCAAAGGCATTTTTAGAATGTTTTTTATATTTATTTAAGTATACCATCTCTCTTTGAAGAAAGGATTATAACAACTTTTGAGATATTAATATAACAGTGATGTATAAGAAGCGTTGGATTGAAGGAAAGAGTAAATAAGGAGCTCACATAAAAGTCACTTTGGTCTAAATGTTCTACAAATGTTTTTAAGGGTCAGACAATATTTCAGGTTTGAGGTGAGGTGAAGTCGCTCAGTCGAGTCCGACTCTTTGCGACCCCGTGGACTGTAACCTACCAGGCTTCTCTGTCCATGGGATTCTCCAGGCAAGAATACTGGAGTGGATTGCCATTTCCTTCTCCGGGGGATCTTCCCAACCCAGGGATCGAACTCGGGTCTCCTGCATTGTAGGCAGACGCTTTAACCTCTAAGCCACCAGGGAAGAAGGCCATACCTGCTCGACTCTGCCTTTATAATATGAAAGCAGTCATAGGTTATACTTAAATGAATAGGCATGGCTATGTTCCAGTGAAACTTTATTTACAAAAATAGTTGAAGAGCCTGTGGGATTTAGTTTGCTCACCCCTGGTCCAGATGCAAAGTAACAAGATTTCAACTATGAGACCAGTGGATAGAAGGTGGAAGGACAAAGGAAGAAAGGAATGGAACACATAGATGTCAATCAAACAGAACTTGCAGAGACAGCGTGTTACTTTCCATATTGACTGTAAAATTGGTGTCCTTCTTTCTCTGCTATAGTAGTAGACTAGGAGCTCCATGAAAGAAAGGCTAAATTGTATTCATCTTCATACTGAGGGCATGGTAAGTGCTCAGTGAAATATTTAAGGAATAGGAAAATTGTTCAAATTGTTGAATATGAAGAATGAGAAAGAACAAAGTCCCAAAATGTTATAGAGTGTCTGTTAAGCTTGAGTTAATGGAAAATAGTCATGCCATTATTAGAAATATTCTTAACTTTGAACGAGTTATTTTACTCTTCCACGTCTGGATGTCCCAAAAACACCTCCAAATTAGCAGATATGAAATGCCATATTTGATTTCCTTTCTTCCTCCACTTCAAAGTCTAATCTTCCAGTATTTTCCATCTTCATCAGTGATGTTGCCATTTACCTAGTCACTAAAAACAGAAGCCCTATAAGCCATTCTTGTTCTCTTTCTTAAGAGGAATGCAATCTGGGGGGAAAATCTTAAGTTTTCACTTTTGTGGATCTTACTCTTGAATTGAAGTTTTTAAAAACCCTTCCTCTCCATTATCATTTGTCAAATGGTTACCACAGAATATCCCTGCTCTCAGTACTGATATGTTCCTTGAATTCTCTGAGCTTCTCTTGTGGCTCAGCTGGTAAAAAGTCCACTTGCACTGTGGGAGACCTGGATTTGATCCCTGGGTTGGGAAGATCCCCTGGAGAAGGGAAAGGGCTACCCATTCCAGTATTCTGACCTGGAGAATTCCATGGGGTCACAAAGAAAAATATTAAGTAAGATATTTTGTAAATGAAACTATTAAGTAAAAAATAATTTAGATAAGAAGTACATAAGACAGAAATCATGAGAGAGGTACACAAATGTCACAATCTGTGCAGCTGTCATTGGGGTCACAAAGAGTTGGGCAGAACTGAACGACTTTCACTTTCACTTGCATTCTCTACATAATTGTTAAGTCAGATTTCTGGTTAAAACTGTTCCATGATTTCCCACGAAATTTGGAGTAAATCCATACTCCACATCATGATCTACAAGGACACTTAAAATTAGTCTCATCCGCACATCTCCAATCTACGGTCTATCTTATCTGATATCATCCAGTCATTGTTGCTGTCATCTCATAAAAATTCTGAAACTTTTTTTTTTGAAGTTTGCAAGTATTTTTGCTTTCCCTTCCTTCTGTCTGGTTCTTTCCCCTTCTCTCTGTATGTTAGGCAAGTATGGTGACTTTATGCTAGATGTGCTGACCTAGAATTCCTAGAATTCCTTTTAGTGTGTAGTTCTGGCTTAGCCTTGAACACAAGATATATTTTGCATGAGATTTGAAAAGTGGAAGTGAAGCAGCAGTCACATCTTTAAACCCTCTGAATGATAATGCAGAGCACCAGGAACTTCAGAGCACCAGGAACTTACATTTTGGGGTGTGGCAGCCTCCTAAGCCATAGCTCTTTCAGATCTTTGACCAGATCTCCAGCTTTAGCTTCTCTGGGATGGAGGCATATGCGTGTAACTGTGAAGAAGGGGCTAGCTCTTCCTGCAGGCCACCCATAAGATCAAGGTTAGAGTTGTTGAAAGACAGTTTCAGTAGTCAGTCCTTGTGATTTCCAGTTTTTTCCCTGCAGGTTTCAGTTTGCCCTTGCTCTCTTTCACCTTCAGTTTTCCATTTCTTCATGATTCTATAGCAACATCAGGCTCAACTCTGCAGAGGCAGGAGGCAGCCTAGGCTTTCCCATTGGCTTCCCTGACTTTCTCATCAGCTGCCCCCCCTCACATGAGGACTAACCCCTACAATAAATTCCTTATTCTGTACTCTCATAGCAATTCTACTAATCTGAGTGAATCTTAACTTCAATTTTAGCAAAAATACAAAAACTTAATGAGGTTTTAAGGCGGTTTCTCCTGAAGCTTCATCTTAAATAGATCTTCTATTATGTTTAAGAGGATGTTAAATTGATCATCTATTATATTTATTTTTCTAGTAGTATCTATTAACATCATCAGTTCAGTTCAGTCGCTCAGTCGTGTCCCATTCTTTGCGACCCCATGGACTTCAGCCTGCCAGGCTTCCCTGTCAATCACCAACTCCCAGAGCTTACTCAAACTCATGTCCATCGAGTCGGGGAGGCCATCCAACCATCTCATTCTCTGTCATCCCCTTCTCCTCCCGTCTTCAATCTTTCCCAGCGTCAGGGTCTTTTCTAGTGAGTCAGTTCTTTGCATCAGGTGGCCAAAGTATTGGAGTTCCAGCTTCAGCATCAGTCCTTCCAATGAATATTCAGAACTGATTATCAGAACTGTATTTGTTTATTTTATTGTTGACTATCTCTTTGACCCACTAGAAGTCAAACTCTATGAGGGCAGTAATTTGTTTGTCTTGTTGAACAATGTATCTGCAGGATGTATCACACTGGCTGGTATACTGAGAAAATATTTGTTGAATTAATGTGGCATCTTTTCAGTGTAGGGATAATGGTGAGAAGTTCAATAGGGATCTGAGTTATTGACAAAAATGTTTGCAAAAACATTGTAATTCAGTGAAGATATAAATAAAAATGGTTGCCAAGGATTCGTGAAAACCCTGCTAAGGGCAGATAGCATATCTATCTATGCATCTATGAATCTATTGATCTATTTATTCATCATCTACCTACTTATGCATCTATAACTTTCATTTGTAACAATGAAAAACTATATCATTAATAGTCATTTGAATTAAGAAATTAGCTAATACAGTTTAGGAACTCAAATCGTGGTCTTCATCCTATCAGATATATTTTACTTTTGGCAGTAAAGATGAACAGATTGTAACCCCTTTCTGCAGTTTTCACTTGACTTGAGGTAAGTAAGTAGAATGAGGACAGCTGCATCACAGGGTGTGTGTTAAATATCTCTCTGGTTAATCACATGCTTGTGACCAACATGGGAAGGAGAGAGGATGGGTATTAATTCCTCCTCACATTCATTTACAGCCTGTCACTTCTGCTTTGGTCAAAATCACGATATTAAGCACAAAGTCAGATACTCTGGACTTGACAGTGAGGCTTCTTTTTTTCTGGATAGAGCAAAACCTCTCACGAAAGCATTTCTCTCTTCCTGCTATGGTGAAAATGGCAGTAACCTCTAGTGGAGCCCTCGAGGCCAGTAGTCCACCATTTGTCGGGTGCCTCGCCCTGTGTGATGCCTTATGTGTCTTTAGGAATTCTAAGACTGTTGTATAAATCAGTTTGGCCCTTTCCTGAGAAAGCAGCATGTCCTGGGAGCTAATAGGGCTGGAAATAGAGTGTGAGCTGCCTAGCTGAACATGCTTGTCTAGAGTTTCTCCTGCTGTATCACTTGTTACAAAGGTTTGCCTCCACTTCCCTTCTTCTCAGATTTAGAAAGAAAGGAATTCTAGATAATGTAACTTAATCAAGATTTCTCAACCTACCAGTTCTAGAGATACCCTGAGGCTGAGAGAGAGTATGTGAGGAGGGACGAGCTGGGAGGAGGACTTTCCTCCCTGTTATGGGGCAAACTTGGTCCACCAGTATGTTGAAGTTCTAATCCCCAATACCTCAGAATGGATGACCATATTTGGAAGAGAGTTGTTGCAGATGTAATTAGTTAAGATGAAGTCATACTGAAGTGGAGTGAATCCTTAATTCAGCGGGACCAGTGTCCTTATAAGAGGACCACCATATGCAGAGAGACACAAGAAAAATGCCATGTGACAATGAAGGTAGAGATTGGAGTGAATCAGCTGCAAGCCAAGACTACTGGCAAACCACCAGAAGTGAGGAAGATTTCACAGGCTTCAAAGGGAGCATTGGCCTGCCAACATGTTTTGTTTTTTTTTTTTTTTTTGAATTTTCAGGGTCCAGAATTGTGAGACAATGTATTTCTGTTGTTTTAAGCTCTTGATTTGTTGTAGTTTGCAAGAGTAGCCTTAGGAAACTAATGCACTCTCAAAGTCTGGAATCAGACCCCATTGGAGAAGGTGAAGTTGCAGCCATGGGATGGAGAAGTTGCCTAGGAAGCAACCCTCTCTGGCACAGGTGAATAGAAGCTGGTTGGGGAGCATACAGATGAAATTGGAACACTGATCTGGACATGAGTCCCAAGTCAGACATTATTCATGTTAAGAGAGCAATAGAGGTGTCATCATTAGACCATGCCAGGTCTATGAGATCCCCAAGGGACTGTCCCTCTGTCATATGGCTAACTAAGGCAGAGCACCACTAAGGCGGAGCACCACAGCGAAACACAGCACAGTGGGACAAGTTGTTGTTCAGTTACTCAGTCATGTCCGACTCTTTGCGACCCCAAGTACACCTGGCTTCTCTGTCCACCATCTCCTGGAGCTTGCTCAAACTGATGTTCATTAAGTCGGTGATGCCATCCAACCATCACATCCTCTGTCACCCCCTTCTCCTCCTGCCTTCAATCTTTTCCAGCATCAGGGTCTTTTCTAATGAGTTGGCTCTTTGCATCAGGTGGCCAAAGTATTGGAGCTTCCTCTTTAGCATCAGTCCTTCCAATGAATATTCAGGAGCCCTCTCCTTTCTCCTACAGTGTTCCACCACTGCCCTCTGCTGGCAGTGCTTATCATAGTCACTGTAAAGGAGAAATGCTTGAAACATTTGAACAGAGACGGTACTGAAGCATTTGGAGCTGTGCAACAGGAAACTGATAACTGCATTACAGAGTTCTTTTGGTGTATTGGGAGCACTTCAAGGACAATCATGGATCTCCTGTCGATGATACTTACCCAGTTATACCTTTCTGTGTGCTCAATTGCTCAGTCGTGTCTGTTTGAGACCCCATGGACTATACCCCACCAGTCTCCTCTGCCCATGGGATTTCCCAGTTAATAATGCTGGAGTGGGTTGCCATTTCCTCCTCCAGGAGATATTCCCAACCCAGGGATTGAACCTGCAGCTCCTACATTGGCAGGAGGATTCTTTACCATTCAGTCACCTGGGAAACCCATTTGTATCCAAGTCAAGCATTAAGCAGTGATAATTGTATATACATTGCTAGCCCTGGTGGCTCCAATGGTAAAGAATCCACCCACAATGCAGAAGACCTGGGTTCAATCCCTGGGTTGGGAAGTTCCCCTGAAGGAGGGCATGGCAACCAACTCCAGTATACTTGCATGGAGAATTCCCATGAACAGAGAAGCCTTGTGGGCTATAGTCCATGGGGTCTCAAAGAATTGGACATGACTGAACAGCTAAGCGCAGCACAACACAGCTCATACCAAGATGATGGATCTGTTTATTCAAGTATGTTGTGTGTGGTGGGGGGTGGGGGGGTTGTACAGCTGGATATTGATCCTTAGGTCTAAAAATCATTACATGTCTCCCAAAATACAGCAAATTGGAAGCCAGGACCCTCATGGTAACCCATGGCTCAGATGGTACCATGATCGAAAGAAAACAAATCCCTCAATCTAAAAGTAATTCCCAAACACTGTGGAGAGAGATACAGAATTCATCTTAAATTTTATTTCTTCATTTTCATAACATACAGGAGTGACTCCTGTACCCCAAATACTCCCTAAATTTTCCATCTTTGATTCCGGCTCCAAGTAACTGTGATTCTTCTCTTTTGACAACATTTATCTATTCAGTATAAAAGTGAAAGTGAAAGTTGCTCAGTTGTGTCTGACTCTTTGCGACCCCATGGACTATGCAGTCCATGGAGTTCTCCAAGCCAGAATACTGGAGTGAGTAGCCTTTCCCTTCTCCAGGGGATCTTCCCAACTGAGGGATTGAACCGAGGTGTCCTGAATTGTACACGGATTCTTTACCAGCTGAGCCAACCAGGGAAGCCTGAGAAGCTCCAAAGAGCTTAGTGTTACAAGGTATAGCCCTTTGTGGAGGCAAGATTAACCAAGGAGTCAAAAGAAAACTCCTCCTTAGTGGATAACAGGAGCAGAGTGTCTAGAGCTACAAATCATATCTTTATTAAAGAAATATGATGGGGCCAGTGAACTGTGCTTTGGGCAGGAACAGGGGTAGAATGGGATGTTCCTTCCACCGCACCCTTCCCCTCGACAAACCTTGGTGGACTCCTCAAAGATACTTCTTACCTGTCTTTTCATCAGTGTCTATTTTATTGCTACTATATCCTAGACAGCTTGGACAACATTAGGTGTGTGTTTCTCAGAACTAGTTGCTCTGGTATAGAAAAAAGAAGTGAATCTTTCACCATCACTCTGATTAGCTGCAGCCTATCTAAGAATACCTCCGCATCCCTGTCTCCAAAATCAAACAAAACTATTCCTTTTTGCAATATGTTCCTACATGGTAGTCAGCTCTTTTACATGCCACCACTTTGGGATTAATCTGTATAAGGGAAGGGACCTATTTCCCCTCTAAGTTTCTTTTAACTTCTGCCTTACCATCTCTGCCATTACTTTATAAAGTAATGCTGTTCTCTAGCTTTTGTCATGGTTACTGCTGACTGGATTATGAGAGCATGCAATCTCTTAACACCAGTTTCCCTAAGAAGGTAAATCATTTAGACTCATCACTATACCTCATTCTCTACCAGCACCTCAAATGTGAGCCTTCCTCAAATTAGTGCAGTACTAGGTATAGGCTCCCTTATGTTTACCAGGCTTAATTGAGAGTGCCCAATCTCACAAGAAAACCCACTGTACAGCTTGAAGATTGAGGTAACAGACAAGTGGCACTTTATATCTGGCTTTCTGCATCCTTTGAAACTGCTACAATAAACATATTAGAAGCTATTTAGAATTTATCTTCTAGCTTAGATGAACACTGGATAAAATTATTAACTCATCTTCAGTCCAAAAGTAAGGCTGTAGGCCCGGCATCAAAAAGTGGGCAGTAAAGTCAGTGGAGTAATTCATGGTTACGTTTTGTGCATCAGATGTGCTGCCTTAATCCATATATGTAATCCATACATGTGCCTTCCTTCAGCATGAATCTGGAAACCACGCCTTACAGTTTTGTACCTCTCATATCACTTTATACTGATTAATTTTGGCTACTAAGCATTCCAATAGTAGTTTTCATTCCCTGGTGGCTCAGATGGTAAAGAATTCCCCTGAAATACAGTAAACCACCTGCAATGCAGGAGATCCAGATTCGATCTTTGGGTTGCAAAGATCCCCTGGAGAATGGAATGGCTACCCACTCCAGTATTCTTGTCTGGAGAATTTCATGACAGAGGAGCCTGGTGGGCTACAGTCCATGGGGTCACAAAGAGTCAGACAAAACTAAGAGCAACTAACACTATTACTGCATAAAATAAAGGACTTAACATGTTTATGCTCATAAATTATACACTGTTGTACTCTGGATATTATAGATAATTTGCCTTTGGTAAAATGTTTAAATTATGGGCCTCCTAGGTGGCGCTAGTGGTAAAGAACCTGTTTGCCAATTCAAGAGACATAGATCTGATCCTTGGGTGGGGAAGATCCCCTGGAGGAGGCCTGCAACCCACTCCAGTATTCTTGCTTGGAGAATTCCAGGGACAGAGGAGCCTGGTGGGCCAGAGTCCATAGGGTCACACAGAGTCAGACACAACTGAGCGACTTAGTAGGCACACAACTCTTCTCACAGATATAGGTCACTCTTTGAAACAATGATTATAAATTTCATTTATATACAGATACAGTAACCAAAAATTGCCTCTAATAGTGACTTCTCTGACAAATATTTAATACTACAGTGTTCTGTTTCCATGGCTTCCATAACCACAGCTGGGTGACTTGCTGCTGCTGCTGCTAAGTCGCTTCAGTTGTGTCCGACTCTGTGCGATCCCACAGACGGCAGCCCACCAGGCTCCCCCGTCCCTGGGATTCTCCAAGCAAGAACACTGGAGTGGGTTGCCATTTCCTTCTCCAATGCATGAAAATGAAAAGTGAAAGTGAAGTCACTGAGTCATGTCCAACTCTCAGCGACCCCATGGACTGCATTGCTGCTGCTGCTGCTAAGTCGCTTCAGTTGTGTCCGACTCTGTGCGATCCCACAGACGGCAGCCCACCAGGCTCCCCCGTCCCTGGCATTCTCCAAACAAGAACACTGGAGTGGGTTGCCATTTCCTTCTCCAATGCATGAAAATGAAAAGTGAAAGTGAAGTCACTGAGTCATGTCCAACTCTCAGCGACCCCATGGACTGCAACCCACCAGGCTCCTCTGTCCATGGGAGTTTCCAGGCAAGAGTACTGGAGTGGGGTGCCATTGCCTTCTCCACAGTAATGTATTCTTTCACAGGTCTGGACTCTGGAAGTATGAATCAAGAAGTCATGCTCCCTCTCCCCATGGACTGCAGCCCACCAGGCTCCTCTGTCCATGGGAGTTTCCAGGCAAGAGTACTGGAGTGGGGTGCCATTGCTTTCTCCACAGTAATGTATTCTTTCACAGGTCTGGACTCTGGAAGTATGAATCAAGAAGCCATGCTCCCTTTGAGACTCTGGGTAGAATGATCCCTTGACTCTTCTAGCTTCTGGTGGTGGCTTTTAATCTTTGGCATTCCTTGACTTGTAGCTGTTAAAACTCCAGTCTCTGCCTCCATCTGCTTGTATCATTCTTTTCCCTGTGCCTCGGTGCCCAGATTTCACTCACAAGGGCACTGGCCATTGGATTAAGACTCATCCTCATCTAATATGACCACATCTTAACTTGATTACATTGGCAAAGACCCTATTTCCACATAAGGTCACAGTCAAAGTACAGGATATTAGGACTTGAACATATCCTCCTGGGTATACAAAACAATCATAAAGCAAGCAAAAATCAGTTTTTGTTATCTGGTTCTTTGTTTCATGTTGTCATGTCTCTTTGCTTAAAATTATTTATTTAACTTGCAACATTTAATAATTTTGTTTGTATACATTACTAACATTATGGGTTGAACATAAAATCAGAAATAAAATTGAAATTCACTATATTGTTATTCATCAGGGAGATTTTAAAACTTGGTTTCTTTATAATACTTTTTATAGTGGCTGAAAGGAATTTGTGGTAGGCTTATGGAAGGGTGATGGAGGATGAGTCAAGAAAATATGGGTGCTTGTCCTTCAATAGGAAA
>SJYT01027417.1:281905-292119 GCA_006410635.1 Cephalophus harveyi | reverse complement strand
TGAGTGAACTCCGTAAGTCGGTGATGGACAGGGAGGCCTGGCGTGCTGCATTTCATGGGGTCGCAAAGAGTCGGACACAACTGAGCGACTGAACTGAACTGAACCTTGCCTTCCTGGGATAAGTCCCACTTGATCATCGAGCATAATACTTTTTATATGTTGCTAATATTTTGTTGAGGATTTTTGTTTTTCTGTTCATATGGGATATTGCTTTATAGTTTTCTTGTAACATCTTTGTCTGATTTCGGTATCAGGGTACTACTGACCTCATGGAATGAGTTTGAAAGTGTTTGCTCTTTTTTTCTTAGGAAGACTTAAGACCTTGTAAAGTATTGGTGCTTTTCACTGTATTTTGCAACAGAATGTAGATCTCCTCAGCTTTCATTCTAAAATGTTACAAGAGGCAAGTAAGAAGGAATAGTCCTTTTGTGTTTCTAGATGTTATCATCACTGCATGATGCCTGGATTTATGCAACTTCCTTGGGACTATGAGGGGAGTCATTCCAAGTCAACACCCTGAGGATGGCAGAGTATAAAGAAGGAAAGAACCCACATTCATCATGAGCAACTGAATGATCCATCCTGGAATCTCCCTTTCTCTCCCCAGGTTTCTTATTATATGAAGTAACACACGTCTTTATTATTGCTTAAGCCCCTTTGGCTAGGTTTTCAGTTTCCTGCAGCTGAAAATTTCTACCTGGTAGTTATTATTGTATCATCTGCAACAGGCGCATTCCCTGTTTTCTCTTTTTTCCCCACTTTATATGTCATCAGGGTAAAAGAACACCTATAGTAAGGTATCATAAGAGAGACTACACATTCACTGCATTCTGCGTAAAACAAATCAAGTACAGCCTCAAGGTTATGTGGAATACAGCTCTTCCTGGGCCCTTTAGCTGTCATGCACATCAAAAAACCCTCAAGGGATTGCCATTTTTGCTCACTGCAAGACAGTGGATAATATACAGTTACTGATTGGGTTTGGAGTGACATACAGAGGGGCCTGAGTTGTAATTCATACAATGACCATGTGTATTAGTTAAGGTTCTCCAGAGAATCTAAACCATAGAATTGT
The DNA here is from genome assembly GCA_006410635.1 of Cephalophus harveyi. NCBI lineage: Eukaryota > Metazoa > Chordata > Mammalia > Artiodactyla > Bovidae > Cephalophus > Cephalophus harveyi. Next base: position 291,044 of record SJYT01027417.1, on the reverse strand, counting down.
GAGGCAGTCCCACATTCCTGCTCCCCGATGTACATAATCTATATAACACCCTTCTCTCTCTCTTTGTTTTTTTAAATTTCTACTTGGCAATCTTCCTGACCCAGGGATTGAACCCACGTCTCCTGCATTGGCAGGCAGATTTTTTTCTTTTACTGCTAAGCCACCAGGTAAGCCCTCTCCCTCTCTCTCTCTCTTTTTTAAAAAAATTACTTCTTTGCTGGGTCTTAGTTGTGGCATGTAAACTCTCAATTGCAGTTGGTGGGATCCAGTTCCCTGACCAGGGGTTGATTGAACCCAAGTCCCCTGCATTGGCAGTGCAGAGTCTTAGCCACCGGACCACCAGGAAAGTCCTAATACCCCTCTCTTCTTAAGTGTGAACAAGACTATGAATATCATGTTGTTGCTGCTGCTGCTGCTGCTAAGTTGCTTCAGTCGTGTCCGACTCTGTGCGACCCCAGAGACAGAAGCCCACCAGGCTCCCCCATTCCTGGGATTCTCCAGGCAAGAACACTGGAGTGGGTTGCCATTTCCTTCTCCAGTGCGTGAAAGTGAAAATTGAAAAGGAAGTCACTCAGTCGTGTCCGACTCTTAGCGACCCCATGGACTGCAGCCTACCAGGCTCCTCCGCCCATGGAATTTTCCAGGCAAGAGTACTGGAGTGGGGTGCCATTGCCTTCTCTGGAATATCATGTTGGGTAATGCTATATGAAATAAGTGAAGGGATTTTAAAGGTTCCAAATCAGTTAACTTATTGAGTGAGCCTGACTTAATGACCTCTAAAGGGACCGAGTCCTTCCTGAAGAGGTGGATTTGAAGTGTAAGGGGTCCTGTGGAGGAGGCCACATGGCAAGGGCTTGAATGTAGCCTCTAGTAGCTGAGAGTAGCCCCCCGTTGGCAGTAAGCAAGAAGATGAGGACCTTATGTCTACAGCCGAAAGGCCATGAATTCTGCCACCACACTGTGGTAGCTTAGAAGTGGATTTTCTGTCACTGAACCTCCAAATGAGGATGCACCTGGTTAATCAATTAACAAGATGGTTTCAGCCTTGCGAGGCTGTCTTGGTCAGCTCACGCTGCTGTAACAAAAATACCAGAGACTGGGTCGCTTAAACAACAAACATTTGTTTCTCACTGTTCAAGATCTTGGAAGTCCAAGATCCGTGTGCTGGTGGATTCCGTGTCTGGTGAGGACCCTCTTTCTGGTTTGCATGTGGCTGCCTTCTTGCTGTGTAATCACAAGAAAGAGAAAGCTCTGGTCGCTTCCTTTTCTTTTAAGGCACTAATCCTATAATGGGGGTCCACCCTCTTGAACTCTTCTAATCCTAATTACTTCTGAAAGATCCCAGCACTTGGATGATTAGAGTTTCAACATATTAATTTTGAGGTGGCACAAACAGTCCATAGCAGAAATCCTGAGCAAAAAAACCAGTTAAAATGTGCTGAATCTTGGCTTATGGAAACCGTGGAATAATACATCTGTGTTACTTTAAACCACTAAGCTTGGATAATTTGTTATTTAGCAATAAAAATTTAATAAAGGTAGCATTTTAAATATCACTGCTTTATTTTGGAAAAGATATGCTAATGATCAATATAAAGTAAATTACTAAAAGTAATGTTTAACAACTCAGAAATATATATATATATATATATATACACACACAGACATACATGTATATATGTGCGTGTGTCTGTACATATATATATATATATATATATATAAATATAAAATAGACTACTACCCAGCCATTATAAAGAATGAAATAATGTCTTTCGCAGTAACATGGATAGACCTAGAGACCTAAGACCTGTGACCTTACTTGTCATATTGAGGGAAGTAAGTCAGACAGAAATAAGAAATATCATTTAGTATCCCTTATGTGTACAATCTATAAATAAATATTACTAATGAACTTACTTACAAAACAGAAAAAGACTCACAGACTTAGAGAATGAACTTAAGGTTTTCAGTGGGACGGATGGAGGAGGGGATAGTTAGAGAGTTTGGGATGGACATGTACACACTGCTATATTTAAAATGGATAACCAACAAGGATCTACTGCATAGTACATGGAACTCTGCTCAGTGTTATATGACAACCTGGATGGGAGGGTATTTTAGGGGAGAATGGGTTATGTGTGTGTGTGTGTGTGCATGTGTATATATATACATACATACATATATATATATGTATGTATATGTGTGGTTGAGCTAAACCATATATGTTGAATGGGACATGACTGAGCCCCTTTGCTGTTCACTTGATACTGTCACAACATTGTTTATCAGTTATGCCACAGTACAAAAAATGTTTAAAAAATATAAAAAGCAAAAAGTAGTGGTCAGCCTTTACGGCTCAACTTATAAAAAAAATTGTGTATGTTGATTGCAATTTTGCCTATTAAATACATTTTATATCATAAAATAAAAATAAGCACACAAATTAGTTCTATATAATTATCCATAATACTTTAGTAAATCTTACTTGATTTCAGTAAATTTAATAAAACTATTCTGCTGTCTTAATAAATTTGAATACCTAACCACCTTCAAGAATTAATAAGAAGAGTTACCAAATTATAGTTGTGGAAATGATTTTAATTTCCACAGTGTAAATTCTGGATGTGTTAGAATGCTGAGAATCCTGATGTCAGGTCAATTCATGAGCAATTCTTGTTTAACATCTACTTTTGTATTTGGATTTCTCTTCCTCTAAGTAGCAGGGTTAAGAGAGGTGGAAGTAGCTAGCAGACAAAGGATGGAACACATCTGGATCATTTGTAAACAAAAACAAAGTAGAAAGCATTTTGTGCCATAGTTTGCTTCCTTCAGAAGGGCAGTAACTATTATTTAAACTCCCACCTCGTATGTCTTTAAAAACAAATCTAGTAATTTATCTGTTATGGCTATTTATGTGATAACTCAGTCTGATCTTGGCAAGTTGTTTAACCCATTCATGCTACTACTGCTATAGCATGATATTCATGCTATACAATTTTTGAAATGTAGGTGATAAAGTTAACTTATTATTTCATAGAGTTGTTGTGAGAATTAAACTTATCATGATAAAATCTGAGAAAACATTTGACCTTTTAAGATCTCATTACATTTACATAATTTGTTATTATAATTTATAAAAAGTTCTGACATTGAAAGAGCTGTTTTTAGTTGTCAGTTTATCATTTTGATTTAAAATTTCACCAGATTTCAAGGTAAGTGGATTATAAATGTGGTAGGGAGAATGATGGTTCTCAAAGGATGTCCATATTCTAACCTCAGGAGCCTGTGTATGTGTTATTCACACTGAAAGGCCGACTTTGTAGATGTGATTAAGGTTAAGGACCTTGAAACAGGAAAAAGCAAAGCCTTCCTATCCATAGTCAGAGAAAGAAGTTCAACAACAGAAATAAGATCATAGTGATAGCACTGTTAGAAGATCTCATCTTATTGTTACTGCCTTTAAAGGTGGACCAAAGACCACAAACCAAGGAATTCAGGTGTCCCTAGAATCTAGAAAAATTAAGCAAGTAGATCATCTAGAGCCTCCAGAAGAGAACATAACCTTGATAACACCTTAATTTTAGCCCAGAAAGACCTGTGTCACAATTCTAACCTACATAATAACAAGATAAGCAATCTATATTAAGTAATTAAGTTTGCAATCATTTTTGACAGCATCAGTAGAAAATGATTGCAATAGTAAAGACTTGAGTGGATGCTGCTTGAAATCTGTCCCATAGTGTATGTGATTAAGTCATGGTTTATATGGTTTATAGAATTAGGTTTTTTTATTGTTGGAATTCTGATAATAAATAAATATAAATATAAATATAAATATATATATATATATAGGCTCCCCTGTAGCTCACCAGTAAAGAATCTGCCTGCCAGTGCAGTGCAGGAGACGTGGGTTCAATCTCTGGGTCAACAAGATTCCCTGGAGAAGGAAATAGCAACTCGCTCTGGCATTCTTGACTGGAAAAATCTCATAGACAGAAGAACCTGGTGGGCTACAGTCCATGAGGTCTCAAAGAGTCAGACATGACTCAGCAACTAAACAAAAACACAACTGCATATATAGTTGATCCTTAAACAATGGGTTTGAACAGAACAGATGAACTTATACGTGCATATTTTTTCCATAAATATATACTCAAACCTCCTTATTTGTGGGTTTTCCATCCAGTCTCAACCAAACTGAGATCAGAATTTTCATCTGTGATCCTCTAAATCATTGATGTGAAACTCACAGAGTTGGAGGGCTGGCTGCACTTGGAGTCTTTAGCATCCACAGATTTTGGTATCCACCATGACTTTTAGAATCAATCCCCCAGAAATACCAAGGGACTAACTATATGTGTACATACAATACTGGTATAAAAACATTATAGTGATACTGGAAACAAAGACAAGGCAGGCAAGCATTTTGGATGATATTTTATCCAGGAACATATATGCATTTGGTGGATTGGCTTGCTAAGCCAACTGAATCCAATCAGTGACAATATTAGCTCTAGCAACTAGAACTATTTTATCCCCTCACTAACTACTCCCTTTTTAAATGGGGATTGGATAAACACTAAAACTTTCAGAGGTGCCATTTTGGTATGTTACTCACAGATCAAGTGAGTGAAACACTTCAAGTGACCCACAGAGAAGACCCATATTAATCGGTGAATATATTCTTCTTGATGTTCCCAACACATACAAACACAGTATGGTAAAGTTCTGAATAATTCATCAAAATCAATATTCTGTATTTCTAGCTAAGGGCAAGGTTACAAGACAGGTAACAAGGGCAGTCATCAAAGAGTGTTTTCGTAAATGAAATAAAAAGATGATTGTGGAAATATACTTTTGCCAACACACTGAGAATGTTCAGAAGCTGGGTAAACACACCTAGAGTGCATGTATATCAACTACAGGTCAGCCTCTCTTGCAAACATCAAAAGCCAGAGCTACTTGAGGACCACTGTTTCCATAGAAACTATAGATTACTGCAGTTGTCAGCCTTAATTTAGATTGCTTTGAGAACTCAGTGTTACAAGGTTCCATATAAAGTTAAAAATATTTTGAAAGAAAATAAATTTTAGGATTTTAATATATAAAAAGCTGTTCCATTTCTAGCAGTTTTATAACCTAAGTATCTCTCTTGTTTCTACAAACTCTATTCTTTATCCAAGACATAATTGAACTAGAAATGAAATTATCTCACTTAATAATCTATCCAGACTCATGTATTTACACTTCACTTCAGTTCAGTCCCTCAGTCGTGTCTGACTCTTTGTGACCCCATGAATCACAGCACACCAGGCCTCCCTGTCCATCACCAACTCCCAGAGTTCACCCAGACTCATGTACATCAAGTTGGTGATGCCATCCAGCCATCTCATCCTCGGTCGTCTCCTTCTCCTCCTGCCCCCAATCCCTCCCAGCATCACAGTCTTTTCCAATAAGTAAACTCTTTGCATGAGGTGGCCAAAGTATTGGAGTTTCAGCTTTAACATCAGTCCTTCCAATGAACACCCAGGACTGGTCTCCTTCAGAATGGACTGGTTGGATCTCCTTGCAGTCCAAGGGACTTGTCTCCTCCAATACCACAGTTCAAAAGCATCAATTACTTGGTGCTCAGCTTTCTTAGCAGTCCAACTCTCACATCCATACATGACCACTGTAAAAACCATAGCCTTGACTAGACAGACTGTTGGCAAAGTAATGTCTCTGCTTTTCAATATGCTATCTAGGTTGGTCATAACTTTCTTTCCAAGGAGTAAGCGTTTTTTAATTTCATGGCTGCAATCACCATCTGCAGTGATTTTGGAGCCCAAAAAAATTAGTCAGCCACTGTTTCCACTGTTTCCCCATCTATTTCCCATTAAGTGATGGGACCAGATGCCGTGATCTTCGTTTTCTGAATGCTGAGCTTTAAGCCAACTTTTTCACTCTGCCCTTTTACTTTCAGCAAGAGGCTTTTTTAGTTCCTCTTCATTTTCTGCCATAAGGGTGGTGTCATCTGCATATCAGAGCTTATTGATATTTCTCCTGGAAATCTTAATTCCAGCTATTTACACTTAACTCCTCCCTAATTAATAATAGATTTTTTAAAAACAGTAAACTTAAGCAAAAAGACAAAAAATCTCCTACTTTATGTCATCTAACACTTTCTCATTTTGGTAAAAGTAAACAATCAAAACGTTTACTGGCTCATAGTATGCCTTATGAATTACACTTTGGTCCTCTAGTATGTTTCTTTTCTTCCTTCTCTAGATTTTTTGAATTTCTTAGGTTATTCATTTCCCTATTTTGACATGTGCTCCTCCAAATGAAAGCTTTGCACATCAGCTGCCTTTGCCTGAAAGGCTCTGGTCCCCTCCCAAACAATTATCTTCTTCACCTTTTCCTTCTTATCTCCTAGTCATTCTTTGGAATACAGTTTGTGTGTCATTCCCTCAGGAAAACCCACCCCAACTCCTCAAACTAGGCAGAAATATTTTTAAAATTTTATTCAGCAAATAATGTTTTGTAATTACTTATATGTAGTTTGCAAGGGTATCAAACCCATCAATCCTAAAGGAAATCAACCCTGAATACTCATTGGTAGGACTGATGCTGAAGCTGATGCTCGAATACATTGGCCACCTGATGCAAAGAGCCAACTCATGGAAAAGACTGTAAAGCAGAGAAAGATTGAAGGTGGAAAGAGAAGGAAGTGACAGGGGATGGAATGACTGGATGGCATCATCGACTCAGTGGACATGGGTTTGAGCAACCTCTGGAAGATAGTTAATGACAGGGAAGCCTGGTGTGCTGCAGTCTAGGGGGTCACAAAGAGTTTGACATGACTGAGCGACTGAGCAACAACATCATTGTGCAATTAATGGTGTATTAAATTTTTATAAAGTTAGCCCTATAAATGTAATTTCTTCTCTATATGCATTTAATTCTTTAAACTTTTTTCATATGCAATTTGATTCAGAAATATTAGAAAATAAACTACATGCTGCTGCTGCTGCTGCTAAGTCGCTTCAGTCGTGTCCGACTCTGTGCGACCCCACAGATGGCAGCCCACTGGGCTCCGCCATCCCTGGGATTCTCCAGGCAAGAACACTGGAGTGGGTTGCCATTTCCTTCTCCAGTGCATGAAAGTGAAAAGTCAAAGTGAAGTCGCTCAGTCGTGTCTGACTCAGCGACCCCATGGACTGCAGCCCACCAGGCTCCTCCGTCCATGGGATTTTCCAGGCAAGAGTACTGGAGTGGGGTGCCATTGCCCTCTCCAAATAAACTACATAGAATTCACTATTACACATTATATTTAGACAAATTTCCCTCCTTTAATAAAGACACTAAGAACCCAAGATATAAAATATAAAATAAAATATGTGTTCTATTTAATATGTATTAATAATATCCAAGTTGTTATAGAAATAGAAAATTCTGGGCTCTCAGAATTAGAAAAAGTTATGGTGATCTTGTCAAGCCATCATACTATCACAGGCATCTCAACTATATCCATGGCAAGTAATCAGCCTAGCCTGGAGAATTCAATCTCACAAGATTTTGCTGGTGGCTTTAATGAGATAAATTAATTTTCAAATCTGTCCCTCTACAAGTTCTACTGAATTGTCTTAACTAGGCTATCTTTGTGCAGACCACAACTTAAATAAATCTGTGAGTACTTAAAATTACAAAAAAGCACATATTCCCCATCTCCCACCCCCATTCGATCCTTTTTTTCTCTTGTTTATAAACTCCTTATAATTTTCCAGATGACATTAGCGTTGGAGAACCCACCTGCCACTGCAGGAGACAAGGGACTCGGGTTCAATCTCTGGGTAAGGAATATTCCCCGGAGAAGGAAATAACAACTCAGTCCAGTATTCTTGCCTAGAGAATCCCATGAAAAGAGAAACCTGGCAGAGGTCCATATGGTAGCCGAGCTATTCTTCCTAAACAATACAGTTCTGGTCAAAGTTAGGCATATAAGCGTCCTGGGTTGAATATAAGGTTCCTTATAGAGTCATATTGATTTGATGTTCAGTTGATATTTTTTTTTATGAAATCAATCTGGTTTTCCCTGGTAGCTCAGATGTTCAAGTGTCTGCCCACAATGTGAGAGACCCAGGTTCAATCTCTGGGTCTGGAAGATCCTCTAGAGAAGGAAATGGCAACCTACTCCCATACTCTTGCTTGAAAATTACACGGACTGAGGAGCCTGGTAGGGTACAGTCCATGGGGTCACAAAGAGCCAGACACGACTGAGCGACTTTTCTTTGTTCTTTCTAACAGTTTGGTCACCCCCAACCCAAAATTAAAGTGAAAGCCACTCAGTCATGTTCGACTCTTTGCCACCCCATGAACTATATAGTCCATAGAATTCTCCAGGCCATAATACTGGAGTGGGTAGCCTTTCCTTTCTCCAGGGGATCTTCCCAACCCATGGATTGGACCCCAGTATCGAACCCAGGTCTCCTGCATTGCAGGCAGATTCTTTACAAACTGAACTATCAAGGAAGCCCTATCAAGGAACCCATATCTTAGCTGATTGTAATCACACCATAGTGTAGATGCTGCTAATTTGTTTGTCAACTAAAATGTTATACATTAAGGTATTTAATCACATTTCTTCTCTTTTGCTTATTTTTCAGTTCTACCTTTGGGGTGTTTTTCCTTCTTCAATTAAATAAATAAATAAATAAATTTATTTTTACAACCACTAAGGTAAAACTATACACTGAAATAACTCTTTACAGTCATCAATCTTATAATAGGACTTTTCAAACATATAAGTTCCTATAAATTCAGGAGAGAAATCAATATATACGATCAGTTCAATCTCTTAAAGGGAAAGTGCAAAAAATCTAAATTTTCAAAAAATTTCCTAAATGCCTAGAACAGATATCAGTAAGTTCAGTTCAGTTCAGTCGCTCAGTCGTGTCCGACTCTTTGCGACCCCATGAATCGCAGCACGCCAGGCCTCCCTGTTCATCACCATCTCTTGGAGTTCACTCAGACTCACATCCATTGAGTCAGTGATGCCATCCAGCCATCTCATCCTCGGTCGTCCCCTTCTCCTCCTGCCCCCAATCCCTCCCAGCATCAGAGTCTTTTCCAATGAGTCAACTCTTCGCATGAGGTGGCC
>SJYT01027417.1:53274-280847 GCA_006410635.1 Cephalophus harveyi | reverse complement strand
ACAGTGTCAGACTTTATTTTTGGGGGCTCCAAAATCACTGCAGATGGTGACTGCAGCCATGAAATTAGAAGACGCTTACTCCTTGGAAGAAAAGTTATGTCCAACCTAGATAGTATATTCAAAAGCAGAGACATTACTTTGCCGACTAAGGTCCGTCTAGTCAAGGCTATGGTTTTTCCTGTGGTCATGTATGGATGTGAGAGTTGGACTGTGAAGAAGGTTGAGCGCTGAAGAATTGATGCTTTTGAACTGTGGTGTTGGTGAAGACTCTTGAGAGTCCCTTGGACTGCAAGGAGATCCAACCAGTCCATTCTGAAGGAGATCAACCCTGGGATTTCTTTGGAAGGAATGATGCTAAAGCTGAAACACCAGTATTTTGGCCACCTCATGTGAAGAGCTGACTCATTGGAAAAGACTCTGATGCTGGGAGGGATTGGGGGCAGGAGGAGAAGGGGACGACCGAGGATGAGATGACTGGATGGCATCACGGACTCGATGGACGTGAGTCTGAGTGAACTCCAAGAGATGGTGATGGACAGGGAGGCCTGGCGTGCTGCGATTCATGGGGTAGCAAAGAGTGGGACACGACTGAGCAACTGAACTGAACTGAACTGAATCTATGTAAATGAAACCATTTGTATGCTGATCTGCCCTTCTTCAAGATTGAAGTTAATCATTTTATGGCCCAGGATGAACCATTTCGTGCCAAGATTATCCCAAAATGCATCTTATGGGTGAGGGACCTGGTGCTATTTTGAGTTTTAAGATATTCCTTTCTTCCTTTAACAGACTGTTAGTGACTATATAACATCCAGCTGAAGACTAGCAGGGAGGTACTCTTTCTGCCCCCTTCTGATGCCTATGTCAGAAGCTTTCTCTATTTCCTTTATACTTTAATAAAACTTTATTACACAAAAGCTCTGAGTGATCAAGCCTTGTCTCTGGCCCCGGATTGAATTTTTCTCCTCCAGAGGCCAAGATCCCGGCGTCTTTGCATGATTCAACAACCTTTCATCTATATCAGCAATAATAATTCCAAGCCTCCTATAGAGTCTCAGATATTTGAAACTTCTACCTGTTCAAAGAAAATGGGAGGAGGGTAGGGGATTGACCAAGACGTTTGTTGGACAAGACATTTATTTTTTTTAATTAAACAGTTTTGATTAAGTTTTTTTTTTTTTCATCTTACATAAAATGACTGGCTGAATCATCCCTTAATATCCCATTTCCTTAATATAAATAACAAATCTATTGCACATGTGCATTGCTGATCATTTTGTATTCATTTACACATCTTACTAAATGCCTATATGCTACATGAATTTAAATCCAAATCAAAATCTCAAATCAAATCAAATCAAAATCTCCATGACTATGAGAAATTCTTTTGGTTGCAATTTTGCTATTAGGTTATGAACTGACCCAGAAATTCAAATTAAAACAATTTTGACACACTTTATTTGCATACATCTTTTTTTCCAAATCTATCTGCTCTAAGGAGACTCATATGGCACAAATATCCAAAAAACAGGACAGGACAACTGAGTTCAAGTGGAGACTTCATGTGGTCAATTAAACATGAAGTTATTCTTTTCCAAAGCTTTCACATATCTTTAAGCAGAAATGTTTTATTAAAAAGGTTATTTTACTTCTAGTGGCTGAAATGCTTCTGGACTTCAAAGGCATATTCAGTTCTTAAGCACTCCTTGGAGAGAATGACTGACCTTTATCATCAATACAGTAAATGAGAACACCATTGGCATAGCTGTATTATAAAGCAAATTTAGAAACCAGATTTCTAAAAGGGCATGGAATTGGCATAATGGAAAAAGACAATCATGAATCCTTGTGGAATTTTTCCATGTATTGAAGAGAATGCAGATCAGTTGGAGTGGGATCAACTTCCTCTTGTGGAAAACTGCAGCCAATTGAGTATGAGATTATGAAAATAGAATATTGATGAAGAGGTCACAAATCAGCCATACATATAAGTTATTGTTCTTTAAAACTTCTACAAATAATAAGATATCACGGGTGATTGCTTAATTCTAAATACTTCTTAACCAGCACTTCAGTTCAGTTCAGTCACTCAGTTGTGTCGTACTCTTTGCGACCCCATGAATCACAGCATGCCAGGCCTCCCTGTCCATCACCAACTCCCAGGGTTCACTCAGACTCACGTCCATTGAGTCAGTGATGCCATCCAGCCATCTCATCCTCTGTCATCCCTTTCTCCTCCTGCCCCCAAACCCTCCCAGCATCAGAGTCTTTTCCAATGAGTCAACCCTTCACATGAGGTGGCCAGAGTACTGGAGTTTCAGCTTTAGCATCATTCCTTCCAAAGAAATGCCAAGGCTGATGTCCTTCAGAATGGACTGGTTGGATCTCCTTGCCGTCCGAGGGACTCTCAAGAGTCTTCTCCAACGCCACAGTTCAAAAGCATCAATTCTTTGGCACTCAGCTTTCTTCACAGTCCAATTCTCACATCCATACATGACTACTGGAAAACCATAGCCTTGACTGGACAGACCTTTGTTGGGAAAGTAATGTCTCTGCTTTTCAACATGCTATCTAGGGTCTTAGTGACAAGTAAATGAGATAAAAAGCAACTGATCATTCAAGATAAAGTTTCATCACTTCCGTATGAATACCAAACACTAGATAACAACAAAACAGTATACTTTTATGTTCATGAAATTCAAATAAACAGTATGAAAATGCAAAAAGTTTGACACTGAAAGATAAGCTATGCAGGTCAGAAGTTGTCCAATATGCTACTGGGGAAAAGTAGAGGGCAATTGCTAAGCTCCAGAAAGAATGAAACAGCAGAATCAAAGCAGGAATGATGTTCAGTTGTGGATATGTCTGGCACTGGAAGTAAAGTCCAGTGCTATGAAGAACAATATTGCATAGTAACCTGAAATGTTAGGTCCATGAGTCACTTTACATTGAATGTGATCAAGCAGGAGATGGCAAGAGTGAACATTAACATCTTAGGAATCAGTGAACTAAAACGAACTAGAATGGGTGAATTTGATGTAAATGATGTTTATATCTATTACTGTGGGCAAGATTTCCTTAGAAGAAATGGAGTAGCCCTCATAATCAACAAAACAGTCCAGAATGCACTACTTGGATACAATCTCATAAATGTCAGAATGATCTCGATTCATTCCGAGGCAGACCATTCAGCATCAAAGTAACAGAAGTCTATGCCTTAACCACTGATGCTGAAGAGCTCATGTGGACTGGTTCTATAAAAACATAAAAGATCTTCCAGAACTAATAGCAAAACAGACATCATAGGAGATTAGAATGCAAAAATAAGAACTAAAGAGATACATGGATTAATATGCAAATTTGGCTTTGGAGTACAAAATGAAGCAGAACAAAGTCTAACAGAGTTTGTCAAGAGAGAACATTGGTCTTAGCAAACCCCTTTTTCCAATACAACAGACAGCTTTACACATGGACATCACCAAATGGTTAATACTACCAGCAGATTGATTATAATCTTTGTAGCTGAAGATAGAGAAGCTCTATACAGTCAGCAAAATCAAAGTCTGGGGCTAAGTGTGACTCAAATCATGAGATATTTATTGCAAAATTCAGACATAATTTGAAGAAAGTAGGGAAAACCACTAGGCCATTCAGGTATGACCTAAAAAACAATCCCTTATGATTATTATTCTGTGGAGATGATAAATAGATTCAAAGAATTAGATCTGGTAGAGTGCCTAAAGAATTATAGACAGAGGTTCATAACATTATGCAGGAGGCAGTGACTAAAACCATCCTGAAGAAAAAGAATTGCAAGAAGGTAAAGTGGCCATCTGAGGAGGCTTTACAAATAGCTGAGGGAAAAAAGAGAATGGAAAAGCAGGGGAGAAAGAAAAACTCAACTGAATGGAGAATTCTAGAGAATAGCAAGGAGAGTAAGAAGTCTTTGAACATTGCAAAGAAATAGAGGAAGGTAATAGAATGGGAAAGACTAGAGAGCACTTCTAGAAAATTGGAGATACCAAGCAAGGATTTCATACAAGAATGAGCACTCTTAAGTACAGAAATGGTAAAAGACCAGAAAGAGGCAGAAGAAATTAAGAAGAAGTGCTAAGAATGCATCGAAGAACTGCACAAAAATTGTCTGAAGCCTAGATAACCATTATGTTGTGGTTCCTCAGCAAGAACGAGATATCCTGAAGTGTGAAGTCAAGAGGGCCTTAGTAAGTATTACTATGAACAAAGCTAGTGGAGGTTATATAATTTCAGCAGAACTATTTAAAATCCTAAAAGATTACGCTGTTAAAGTGCTGTACTCAATACTCCAGCAAATTTGGAAAATACAGCAGTAGCCAGAAGCCTGGAAAAAAATCAATTTTAATTCCAATCCCAAAGAAGGGCAATGCCAAAGAATGTTCAAACTACAGGGCAATTTTGCTCATTTAACATGGTAGCAAGATTATGCTCAAAATCCTTCAAGCTAGGCTTCAGCAGTGTATGCACTGAGAAATTCCAGATGTACAAATTGGGCTTAGCAAAGGCAGAGGAACCAGGAATCAAATTGCGAAAATTCCTTGGATAATAGAGAAAAGAAGGGAATTTGAGAAAAATATCTACTTGTGCTTCATTGACTATATGAAACACTTTGTAGATCACAGCAAACTGTGGAATATTCTTAAAGGGAAGGGAATATCAGACCACCCACCCTGTCTCCTAAGAATCTTGTATGCAGGTCAAGAAGCAACAGTTAGAATTGGACATGAAACAACGGACTGATTCAAAATTGGGAAAGGAGTATACAAAGGCTATATATGGTCACCCTGTTTATTTAACTTATATGCAGAGAATATCATGTGAAATACTTGACTGGATGAATCACAAGATGGAATCAAGATTGCCTGGAGAAATATCGACAACCTCAGATATGCAGAAGATACCACCCTAATGGCAGGAAGTAAAGAAACTAAAGAGCCTCTTGATGTATTTGAAACAGGGGAGTGAAAAAGCTGGCCTAATACTCTACAGTCAAAAAACTAAGATCATGGCATAGAGTCCCATCACTTCATGGCAAATAGAAGGGGGAAAAGTAGTGACAGATTTTAACTTCTTGGGTTCCAAAATTACAGTGGATGGTGACTGCAGCCATGAAATTAAAAGATGCTTGTTCCTTGGAAGGCAGTTATGACAAACCTAGACAGAATATTAAAAAATAAAAGTGTTAATTCCTCAGTCATTGCAACCCCATGGACTATAATCCCCTAGGCTCCTCTGTCCTTGGAAGTATACTGTCTAGAATGCTCAAGTGGGTAGACATTCCGTTTCCAGCAAAAACAAGATCTGGGCCTGACTGTGGCTCTGATAATGAGCTCCTTATTACAAAATTCAGGCTAAACTTGAAGAAAGTAAGGATTTCATGCAAACATAGGCTTGATAAAGGACAGAAATGGTATGGACCTAACAGAAGCAGAAGATATTAAGAAGAAGGGGTAAGAATACACAGAACTGTAGAAAAAAATATCTTCACAACCCAGATAATCACAATGGTGTGATCACTCACCTAGAGCCAGACATCCTGGAATGTAAAGTCAAGTGGGCCTTAGAAAGTATCATTATGAACAAAGCTAGTGTAGGTGATGGAATTCCAGTTGAGTTATTTCAAATCCTGAAAGATGATGTTGTGAAAGTGCTGCACTCAATATACCAGAAAATTTGGAACACTCAGCAGTGGCCACAGCACTGGAAAAGCTCAGTTTTCATTCCAATCCCAAAGAAAGGCAATGCCAAAGAATGCTCAAACTAAAGCACAGTTGCACTCATCTCACATGCTAGTAAAGTAATGCTCAAAATTCTCCGAGCCAGGCTTCAGCAATACGTGAACCATGAACTTCCAGACATTCAAGGGGTTTTAGAAAAGTCAGGGTAACCAGAGATCAAATTGCCAACATCTGCTAGATCATGGCAAAAGCAAGAGAGTTCCAGAAAAATATCTATTTCTACTTTATTGACTATGCCAAAGCCTTTGACTGTGTGGATCACAGTAAACTGTGGAAAATTCTGGAAGAGTTGGGAATACCAAACTACTTGACCTGCCTCTTGAGAAATCTATATGCAGGTCAGGAAGCAACAGTTAGAACTGGACATGGAACAACAGACTGGTTCCAAATAGGAAAAGGAATGCATCAAGGCTGTGTATTGTCACCCTGCTTGTTTAACTTATACACAGAGTACATCATGAGAAAAGCTGGGCTGGAAGAAACACAAGCTGGAATCAAGATTTCAGGGAGAAATATCAATCACCTAAGATATGCAGATGACACCACCCTTATGGCAGAAAGTGAAGAGGAACTAAAGAGCCTCTTGATGAAAGTGAAAGAGGAGAGTGAAAAAGTTGGCTTAAAGCTCAACATTCAGAAAACGAAGATCATGGCATCTAGTCCCATCACTTCATGGGAGATAGATGGGGAAACAGTGTCAAACTTTATATTTTTGGGCTCCAAAATCACTGCAGATGTTGATTGCAGCCATGAAATTCAAAGAAGCTCACTTCTTGGAAGGAAAGTTATGACCAACCTAGATAGCATATTGAAAAGCAGAGACATTACTTTGACAACAAAGGTGCGTCTAGTCAAGGCTATGGTTTTTCCAGTGGTTATGTATGGATGTGATGGTTGGACTAAGAAGAATGCTGAGCACCGATGAATTGATGCTTTTGAACTGTGGCACTGGAGAAGACTCTTGAGAGTCCCTTGGACTACAAGGGGATCCAACCAGTCCATTCTAAAGGAGATTAGTCCTGGATATTCATTGGAAGGATTGATGCTAAAGCTGAAACTCCAATACTCTGGCCACCTCATGGGAAGAATTGACTCATTGGAAAAGACTCTGATGATGGGAGGGATTGGGGCCAGGAGGAGAAGGGGACGACAGAGGATGAGACGGCTGGATGGCATCACCGACTTGATGGACATGAATTTAATTAGACTCCGGGAGTTGGTGATGGACAGGGAGGCCTACCGTGCTGCGATTCATGGGCTCGCAAAGAGTCGGTCACAACTGAGGGACTGAACTGAACTGAACTGAAGGATAACCACAAGGCCATTCATGTATGACCTAAATCAAATCCCTTATGATTATATCTTGGAGGTGATAAATAGATTCAAAGGATTAGATCTGATAGAATGTCTGAAAAACTATGGACAGGAATTCATAACATAGTACAGCAGGTTGTGAGCTAAACCGTCCCAAAGAAAAAGAAATGCAGGAAGGCACAGTTGTTGCCTGAGGAGGCTTTCCAAATAGCTGAGCAGAGAAGTAAAAGGGGTAAAGAAAAGATGTACTCAACTAAATGCAGGTTTCCAGAGAATAGTGAGGATAGGTTTAAAAAAAAAAAAAAGCCTGCTTTCATGAACAAAGCTAAGATGTAGAGGAAAATACTAGAATGGGAAAGACTAGAAAGCTCTTCAAGAAAATTAGCGATATCAAGGAAATATTTCATGCAAGAATGGACACAATAAAGGACAGAAATGGCAAGGACCTAACAATAGCATAAGAGGTTAAGATGTGGCAAGGATACACAGCACTATACAACTATGCAAAAGAGGTCTTAATGACTTGGATAAGCACCATAGTGTGGTCATTCACAAAGACCCAGGAATCCTGGAGTATGAAGTTGAATAGGCCTTAGGTAACATTGTTATGAATAAACCTAGTGGAGATGATGTAATTGGTGGAGCTATTTAAAATTCTGTTTAGAATTATTTAAAAACTATTTTAAAAGATGATGATGTGAAATGGTATCTCATTGTGGTCTTGATTTGCATTTCTCTGATAATAAGTGATGTTGAGCATCTTTTCATGTGTTTGTTAGCCATCCGTATGTCTTCTTTGGAGAAATGTCTATTTAGTTCTTTGGCCCATTTTTTGATTGGGTCATTTATTTTTCTGGAATTGAGCTGCAGGAGTTGCTTGTATACTTTTGAGATTAGTTGTTTGTCAGTTGCTTCATTTGCTATTGTTTTCTCCCATTGATCTGATAATGAGTGATGTTGAGCATCTTTTCATGTGTTTGTTAGCCATCCGTATGTCTTCTTTGGAGAAATGTCTGTTTAGTTCTTTGGCCCATTTTTTGATTGGGTCGTTTATTTTTCTGGAATTGAGCTGCATGAGTTGCTTGTATATTTTTGAGATTAGTTGTTTGTCAGTTGCTTCATTTGCTATTGTTTTCTCCCATTCAGAAGGCTGTCTTTTTACCTTGCTTATAGTTTCCTTTGTTGTGCAGAAGCTTTTAATTTTAATTAGATCCCATTTGTTTATTTTTGCTTTTATTTTGAGTATTCTGGGAGGTGGATCATAGAGGATCCTGCTGTGATTTATGTCAGAAAGTGTTTTGCCTATGTTCTCCTCTAGGAGTTTTATAGTTTCTGGTCTTATGTTTAGATCTTTAATCCATTTTGAGTTTATTTTTGTGTGTGGTGTTAGAGAGTGATCTAGTTTCATTCTTCTACAAGTGGTTGACCAGTTTTCCCAGCACCAGGCATCTTTGTGAAGAAAAATAATAAACACCATGGGCCAATAGTGTTGCAGTGCTGGAAGCTGTAACTCCCTCATTGGCCAGTCATATCTGATGATTTGCATAGATTTTACCATCTTGGGTTAAGTCCCTTCTTGATTGTGTCTCATTGCTTATTGAAACAATAATGGATATTAAGTTTAACAACAGTAGTTTTTCAGATCATAAGGACATTGAGTGAAAAGTTGTTGTCTTTTATTTATTAAATGCTATAGCCACATTTTTTCCCCATCAGAAGCTAACTACAGATGATTTCTAAGATATTTATTTTGACTTACTTTGTCATTTTGATCTGAAATGAATGTCCAAGGGTTTCTGATTGAGGGGAAGCCCCTTTAAATTATATTAAAAGATAAAGGTTAGGAATAGAATTTACTTCCCATAAATTTACTTCCCAGTGTTTGTTTTATTATAGATAGATAATAAATAAATTATCATAAATTTACTTCCCAGGTGGCTCAGGGGTAAATAATCCGATTGCCAATGCAGGAGATGTGGGTTTGATCCCTGGGTCAGGAAGATCCGCTGGAGAAGGAAATGGCAATCCACTCCAGTATCCTTGCTTGGGAAATCCTATGGACAGAGGAGCCTGGTGGGCTACAGTCCACAGGATTGCAAAGAGTCAGATACAACTTGGTGACTAAACAACAAAAAGATATTTATTTTAGTGGTATGGTTTAATTCATGGTATTTGTACAGTAATCATTTTATGGGTCAAGTTAAAAGAGAGTAATACCTTAAACTTCTCCATCATTCTACAGAGTTTAAAAAAAAAATTTTATTTATTTATTTATTTGGCTGTGCTAGGTCTTAGTTGCAGCATGTGGGATCTAGTTCCCTAACCAGGGATCGACTCCCAGCTCCCTGCAATAGGAATGCAGAATCTGAGCCACTGGACCACCAGGGAAGTACCCTCTACAGAGTTTTAACAGTTGGTTCTGCTAATGTTTCTGGCATATCCTTTGTCATGGTCTGCATTGTGTTCCCACAAATTCACATGTTGAAGCTCTAACCTTTGATGTGACCACCTTTGCAGATAGGACCTTGAGTGAATAATTAAGGTGAAATGAGTGTGGTAGCTAATTTTGTATGTCAGCTTGACTGGGTGAAGGCATAGGTGGTAAAACATTCTTTCTGGATGCGTGTTAGAGTATTCTAGAGACTAGTGTTGAACCGCAAGGTTCCGCCCTGGAGTCCGTCGCCCAAGACCACCAAGACACAGGATCGATGCAAATAGCAAGAGGATTTATTGAACCGGCGCGCCGGGGTTCTGTCCTCCTTAAGCAAGGAGCGAACCCCGATGACAGTTACAGGACAGTTTTTAAGCACAAAAACCACACTGGGCGGGAGGTATAGATATATCATGATTGGTCACAATACTGCTGACCTTTACAAGGATAGGCTCGTGAGGGTCTGGCGATATAATTCTGCGGATAACACACAGTTTACACAACTTGTTTTTCTGACTCTCTGGAAAGTCAAACCTTCCAGGTCAGGGTCTGTAAGTCACAAACCCTCCAGGTCAGGGTCTGTAAGTTACAAACCCTCCAGGTCAGGGTCTGTGAGTCACAAATAACAGAGATAACCTTTCAGTTGGTCTGGAAAATCCCTAAATCTTACAGGTTACTTCCTCACACTAGCATCTGAATTGGTGAACTCTGTAAAGCAGTACCCTCTGCAGTATGGGTGTGCATTATCCAATTCGCTGAGGGCCTAAATAGAATTAAAAGATGGAGGAAGGGTGAATTCACTTTCTGTTCATCTCCTCCTGACCTTGGACACTGGCACTCTTGGTTCTCTGACTCAGATCACCAGCCCCTTGATTCTCAGACTTTGGAACTCAACAGAATTATACCACTGGCTTTCCTGGTTCTCCTACTTGTAGATAAGATTGTGGGAATTTCTGGCGTCTGTAACCATGAGCCAATTCCTATAATCTCTCCCCTATTATCCTATCAGTTCTGTTTCTCTGGAGAGCTCCACTAATACAATAGAGTCAGGAGGATAGGTCCTATTTCAGTTGGACTGGTTTCCTAAAAAGAGGTA
Organism: Cephalophus harveyi; assembly: GCA_006410635.1. Classification (NCBI taxonomy): domain Eukaryota; kingdom Metazoa; phylum Chordata; class Mammalia; order Artiodactyla; family Bovidae; genus Cephalophus; species Cephalophus harveyi. The sequence goes on along the minus strand of SJYT01027417.1, from coordinate 270,232 downwards.
AACATGCACATGTTTACCTGCACATGGAGAGGCCATGTGAGATGCAGGGAGGAGGCAGCTGTCTGCAACCCAAGGGGAAAGGCCGTAGGAAAAGCCAAATCTACTGACACCGTAATCTTGGAGGTCCAGCCTTCAGAACTGTGAGATGGTAAATGTCTGTTATTTAAGCCATTTAGCTGTGGGATTCTGTTATGGCAGACCTAGCAGGCTAATAGATCCTGTCTTTAAGGAAATAAGTGTTGGACCAGGACTCAAGAAATGCCCCGACAGATCAAAGCCACAATTCAAGTACCTAATCCTCTATCCTACTGGAAACATCTTTTCCTTTCAGTAATTTGCATTTGAATAATTAAAAAAAAAAAAAAAAACCACTGGAAAATACAATTACCAAAGTGACTATATGCAAAAGATGAGAAGTTTAAGAAGCTTTTCCTCCTTTGGTGGTTAAAGAAACCCTAGTTCTATCTGCTATAGATAGAGGCTCTACTGGGCCTCTTTCACTTATACAATGAGTTCTACTGATTTGGTAGAGCAAGTGTTATGGAAGAGAGTGATGAAAAGATTGGTAACATGCATAAAGAAAACACACAAAAAAAGCACAAGAAAGTGCTTGGTTTTTTAAAAATGAAAGTATAGTTGATTTACAATGCTGTGTTTGTTTCAGGTGCACAGCAATGTCATTCCATTGTATGTATCAGTTCAGTTCAGTTGCTCAGTCGTGTCCGACTCTTTGAAACTCCATGAATTGCAGCAAGCCAGGCCTCCCTGTCCATCACCAACTCCCAGGGTTCACTCAGACTCATGTCCATTGAGTCAGTGATGCCATCCAGCCATCTCATCCTCTGTTGCCCCCTTCTCCTCCTGCCCGCAATCCCTCCCAGCATCAGAGTCTTTTCCAATGAGTCAGCTCTTTGTATGAGGTAGCCAAAGTGCTGGAGTTTCAGCCTTAGCATTATTCCTTGCAAAGAACACCCAGGACTGGTCTCCTTTAGGATGGACTGGTTGGATCTCCTTGCAGTCCAAGGGACTCTCAAGAGTCTTCTCCAACACCACAGTTCAAAAGCATCAGTTCTTCAGCACTCAACTTTATTCACAGCCCAACACTCACATCCATATATCGCTGCTGGAAAAACCATAGCCTTGACTAGATGGACCTTTGTTGGCAAAGTAATGTCTCTGCTTTTTAATGTGCTATCTAGGTTGGTCATAACTTTTCTTCCAAGGAGTAAGCATCTTTTAATTTCATGGCTGCAATTTTATGTATACATATATGTATATTTTTTCTAGATTCTTTTTCCTTATAGGTTATTATAAGATATTGAGATAGTTTTCTGTGCTCTACAGTGGCTCCTTTTTGGTTCTCTTTTTTATGTACAGTAGTGTGTATATGTTAATCCCCAGCTCCTAATTTATCCCTCACCCAATATCCCCCATGGTAACCTCTAGTTTGTTTTCTCTGTCTGTGGGTAGTTTTGTAAATAAGTTCATTTGTATCTTTTGTTTTCAATTCCACCTGTAAGTGATTTCATATAATATTTATCTTTCTCTGTTTGACTTATTTCACTTAGCGAATTGTCCTGCAACTTCATCCATCTTGCCACAAACGGCAGCATTTCACTCTTTCCATGGCTGAGTGGTATTCCACTGTGCATGGGTACCACATCTTCTTTGCCCATTGCTCTGTCTTTTAGGTTGCTTCTGTATCTTGGCTGTTATGAATAGTGCTGCTATGAACACAGGGGTGCATGTATCTTTTCAAATTAGAGTTTTCTCCAGATAAATGCCTGGAGAGAAAGAAAGCACAAAAAAAGCACAAGGAGATCTCTCTCTCTTTTAAAGGAAACACTAATGATAAATTATTATGGACAAATCTTACAAGTAGATAAAGGATCTTCTTTAGGGTAGAAATAGATGAACCTGTCTGTGGCTGTTTTGGTAGGAGTGCTCAAGCTGCACTTATCCATGGAACTGGAGCATGTTTTATAGAAACCTAAAGAAGAAGTCACGAGCCATCTTCAGGGCCAGGGCTCCGGGAACATTCATTAGAGTCTAGCAACATCCGTGTGAAGTAAGCATCTACCTTCCTCTTCTTGCTTTCTGATTTCCATTTGATGGGCAGATTGCCCCCCTTCCCCATGTTGGGCTCCCCTTATGGATATTCCCCGATCGTCACCTCAAGCTAGAATTCTCCCCCTTGAGTGTCTGCTGGAGATGGCATATTCCACAGACGGCCCATCTACCTGTAGCTCTGTGCAATTCTGGTCCTAGTCCCAAAACAACGTCACTTGATATTTAAGAAGCGACCGGAATTCTTAGTTATTTTTACTTGCAATTTCAAGGCTTTTTCCTTTCCCCAAATCTCCTTGGGCTATAAATTCATCTTAGTCAAAACATGCTTTTAAGAGAAGGGGACTCAAAGTAGGACAACAACTTGTTCTTTTTGAAATTGCATATAATTTAACGTGGTATAACCTTTGAAGGGGAAATGTGATCTGCTCAGAGCATCGCAGTGGTATTTAAGGAGGCTCTGTGTCTGAAAGCCCCATCTCAAAGGAGGCAGGTATTCGGTTTCAAATGATCAAAACAGCCTTGTACTCTTCTTGGAGTTATTTTGACATCTAAATAATAGTTCTGGCATTTATTTCAGAGTGTAAATCAATAACGTTGACTTAGTGCATTCTTTCCTCTTATTTTCCTTCCTTACTCTTTTATAGCCTTAGATCAAGTATTAATAATTGTTTTAAGCCTTAGCTTAGGTTTGGTCCTTTGCCACTTAGCAATGCAGGAGGCACCTCCCCCTTCCTCCCCCCACCCCCACCCCCGCTTCACCAGTTGCCTGGCTCTTCCAGAATATTCTCTTTCTGGGACAAAGACTACATCCATCTTCAAGTGCAGATAAGTGGATTTAGCAGTGGCCTTGGACATCTTCTCTTTCCTCTCTTCCGGTTCCCTCAGTATTAGAACACGTACATCTTTCTCCCATTTCTATCACACTTGGTATCCTCCCTGGTTTCTCACCAGTGTTTCTGGCCCAGAGTCCCTGGCGCTTGTTGAAGCTGCAATTCCTGGGTTTCGCCTCACGCCCGAGGAGTCCTAATCTCTGGAGGAGAACCCGGAAGGTGCAGTGTAGCAAGGACCCGGGGCTGCTTTCAGCATTCACTTCCAATACTCCCCTCCTGCTTTCCCAACTCTCTTCTCTTGCTTCTGGGTACACTCTTAAGTAGTGACTGAATTCGTATTCACTAACTTCTAGGATGGCTATTATTGTATTTTCAAAACATTTGTGCCAGTTCCCAAACCCTCATGACTTGGCTTTAACACTCTATGGAGTTTTTCTGTTTTTGATTTCATGCCTCCATTTAACGGCCAGGCCGTCACTGCCCAGATGATGCCCATGGCCCATCCAAGGTCTGCAGGGAGACAGTGTGGTGGAGGCGGGCACTGGGGGCCGGCGCAGGGAGCAGAGATACGTGAAAAGTGGTGGGAGAGGTTTCAGGCCCTCGGACCTTGGTTTGATGTCCGGTTCTGCATCGTAACCAGCTGAATGACCTTGGTTTATTTGACCTTGGGAACCCTAGATTTCTCAGCTCTCACCGGGAGGGGCAGAAGGAGAGGAAAGACACTCTACAGGGCAGGGTTGTTGGGAGGATGAAATGAAACAATGTATGTAGTGCTAGGATGTGAGACCACCCGGTGTGTGGCTTTGATTATTCTTTAGTTTATTTCTTTCATTTCCCTTCCTGCACATCTGTCTTTGGTTGCCTCAGCTCCTTATCTTTTTCTATATTATCCTCTTGGATGTGATGGTTACCTTCTTAAATTCTCCTCATTGCATCTTCTTTTTCCTCTCTCAAATGATTTTAGCTTATTCAAGCCTTTTATTCTTGACCTTTTGGGGTAACCGTCTAGATATTTCTCAAGTGGAGTCTTGATAGGTACCTGCTACGGCTAAGTCACTTCAGTCGGGTCCGACTCTGTGCGACCCCACAGATGGCAGCCCATTGGGCTCCCCCATCCCTGGGATTCTCCAGGCAAGAACACTGGAGTGGGTTGCCATTTCCTTCTCCAATGCATGAAAGTGAAAAGTGAAAGTGAAGTCGCTCAGTCGTGTCTGACTCAGCGACCCCATGGACTGCAGCCTACCAGGCTCCTCCGTCCATGGGAGTCTCCAGGCAAGAGGACTGGAGTGGGGTGCCATTGCCTTCTCCAAGGTACCTGCTAGTATGATCTATTTTGCACTTATCCCTCCAACAGTAGCTTTTCTCCTCACCTTTGGGGTCCTGCCAAGCTTCCCCCGTCACGTGTGGTGGTTGGGAGGCTGGCTTGCCTGGGGGCACCAAGTGTACCGCTCACGGTACCTCGTCCTTCCCACCATGGTGGTTGGTACCAGGCATTGCCATGGGTCACATGCAGGGCCTGTTTGTGTGTTTTTTTTTCCGGGGTTTTGTGTATTGGACTTGCAGAGAGAGCTTGTGTTTGGAACTCCAAGTCTGCTGGAACTCCAAGATGCCTTCAGACTGCTGATACTTGCTTGAAGGTAGCGGGTGGAGAGTTGGTGTGGGGGGAGAAGGCCTCCTGGTCATGTCCCGAAGCTCACTCAACTCCCCTCTTGCTGCTCAGGGACGCCTTTCCCATCTCTGTCTTAAGGAGTGGGGGGCATGTGTGCAGATGCTGGGTGCTTAAGTCCTAGATTACTTCTAAGACTTAATTTTCTTTTTTAATTTCTTAAAAACGTTATTTTTATAGTTGGTTCTCATTAGTTTTCTACTTTAATACAGAGCATCAGTAGTGTATTTATATCAGTCCCGATCTCCCAGTCCATTCCATTTCCCCCCTCCCCCAACCTGGTGTCCATATGTTTGTTCTCTTGTGTCTGTGTCTGTATTTCTGCTTTGCAGAAGTGGTTCATCTACACCACTTTTCTAGATTCCACATATATCTGTTAATATATGTTTTTTTTTCCTCTTTTTGAATTATTTCGCTCTGTATGACAGTCTCTAGGTCCGTCCACGTCTCTACAAATGACCTAATTTTGTTCCTTTTTATGGCTGAGTGATACTCCCCTATGGCATGAGTACTATTCCAATGTGGTAATTTATATGTGCCACATTGTCTGTTGCTGGGCATTTAGCCGGCTTTCATGTTCTGACTATTGTGAATGACTTGCAGCTTTCTTAAGTGTTGGTGTTCCATACCTGTTCTTTCCCAAGTCGCATATGCACTGTCAGTGTGGTTGAGTTTGGGCAGTGTCCAGGGGAGGCCTTTATCACACCTGGACTTGACATTCCCCTCTGTCCCTTAGGTGCTGTTGGTGAAGCTGGCCTTTCAGACCCAACCCTTTATCCAGCATGGTTGCTCTTTCCCAGGGAACCTCACCGTCTCCTCTAGTCCTGCTTCTATTGATTGTCCTTACTTGGCCCTGTTCTTTCTGTCTCCAGTTTCTTCCTTTATTTTTTTTTCCCACTGAAGAGGTTGTTTTTATTAATAGTTAAAAATAAAGAAGTCCATGCCTGGTGATAACAAATGGGATTCCATGCAGGAGGCTCATTCCCCACAGGAAATGCCAGTGTCACGAATGCTGCTCCAGAGCTGAATACAGGAAAGGACATAAACATTAGGATCTGAGTTCCCATAACATTTCCATCCCAGTCATTTAATGCTCTTGTAACATCTTCCAGATCCGTTGTCACTTTTTCATTTGGAAATAGTTAATGGAGGAATCTACTGAATAATCCAATTATACCCACATATCAGTGCTTACTAAGCTCTGGTCCAAGGTGAAGGTGAAGTCGCTCAGTCGTGTCCGACTCTTTGCGACCCCGTGGACTGTAACCTACTAGGCTTTTCCGTCCATGGGATTCTCCAGGCAAGAATACTGGAGTGGATTGCCATTTCCTTCTCCAGGGGATCTTCCTGACCCAGGGATCGAACCCGGGTCTCCTGCATTGGAGGCAGACGCTTTAACCTCTGAGCCACCAGGGAAGCTCTGGTCCAAAGGCCCCCTTATTCCAGAGTCTGCAATGACGTTCTGTTCTTCATGGGTGTCCCTGGTGGCTCAGCTGGTAAAGAATCCACCTGCAATGCGGGAGACGTGGGTAGGATCCCTGGGTTGGGAAGATCCGCTGGAGAAGGGCATGGCAACCCACTCCAGTATTCTTGCCTGGATGAGGAGCCTGGTGGCCTACAGTCCACAGGGTCACAAAGAGTCGGTACGACTGAAATGACTGGGCACACACGCATGCCCGTTCTTTGCCTACAAGTCTGTATGGAGTATAACTTGGGTGGTCAGTTTGGCGCAAAGGTCCAGTTGTGTAAAAGGGCTGCCCCCAGTTTCAACAGATATTATAGTGATTTCTGGGAGGCCTCTGGCCCCCATGATACTTAGTGAACGACATGTGTGTGGGTGGTCCAGCCATCTCTACACGCTTCATCCACAGCCTGGCCGGGACTTCTGCTACATGTATCCTTAGAACTGTGGAGAAGTGTGTACACATATTATTCAAGTATGGGAAGAGTTAGCCATATAGAAGTCATTAGGGGACACAAGTTCAAAGATTTCAATTCTATTTAATGGCATCAGTTGGGTATGGTAGAAGTAGGAGGAGATAGGGGTCAAGACACATATGCACTGTGGCTCTGCCACTGAATAGCTGTGAACTTCAGACAAGTCAAGAAAGACCCTTCTCACTGTTTTCTTATTGGTAAAATGAAAGATTTGGTTTGCACAAACTTCCTGCCTGGTAGATTATGCATGGCCCTATGAGGAAAATTTCACTGGGCACTCAGCGCCTACGGCAGTGGATTTTGAGCCCTGTGCTCAGGACCCAGAGTATTGAAGGCTGGAGTCTCGGGTCTGGAGAAGTCAACTCGGAGGGGTAAGAGATAAGGTCAAGTGGGTGAATCTCTATCTTCTTACCATAAGAAGACCAGCTCTGATGTGATCAACTCTATATATTGAAGACCTACATAAAATTTCATTCACCAAAGCCCCACTGTTGCTAAAAACTAATGCTGGAAAACCTTCAGCTTATTCAAACAAGGTCACCCTCATCTTGATCTAGCTTGGTGTAACTAAATGTACCATTCAGCACTCCCCAAATTGCTCTCCACCTCAATCAGTCTGATAACCTCCCAGCCTCTTAAATGCCTCCTGCCCACCGCCAATTACATGGTTCTGTTTGAAATGATCTAGCCTTGGAAAATGGGAAATTTACCACAAGAAAATGTTCGTGCCTGAAGTTACTAAAATTGGTCTCACTTAGCAAGACAGTGTATAGTTGGGCTAACGATACGGATGGGATCACAGTGCCAGCAGGAGCGACAGAGGGGTGAAGTCGTTGTCGGCTCAAACCTCCAATGTTTCCAGTGTCACCCCTTTGGGGGAGAGGCGGTGAGGAGTGGGCCTCACTTCTGATGAGAGGGGAGGGGGAAGCTTTATCCACCAGTCCTGAGCTGTGGTTGTGGGCCTGCTGTGGAATGTACATGGCTGATGCGTGAGATTTGTCCAGATCAAATCATTTCTTTGAATAGTCACCTAGGTATGAGGCCTGAGCCACAGCAAAGCCATTAGGAGTCACCTACAGGGACTTCCCAGGTGGTCCAGTGGTTAAGACTTTGCTTTCCAATGAGGGGTGCTGGTTTGATCCTTGGTTGGGAAGCTAAAATCCCACATGCCTCATGGACAAAAAACCGAAACATAAAACAGAAGGAATATTCACTGACCAAATTCAATGGCCAAATTCCATTAAGACTTTAAAAATGTCCCATGTTAAAAAAAAGAAATCTTAGAAAGGAAAAGAGACACCTACATCCTCACCACTCACTCTGCTTATGACTGTCATCTAGAACACGGGAGTCAGAGACCTCTCTGTGCTGAGGGGGCTCTGGGAGGCAGGCGGTGGGTGTGCGGCAGGCTTTATTTCTCACTCTGTCCCCTATTCTGTCTCCCTATTCTCACTTCTGCAAGTGTGTGAATTTATCAGGTGTTAATGGAAGGGTCTTACAAGAAATCACAATGTAAAAGGGGAAGGATGAGAAAGATTTTAATGTAAAATATGGCTTGATTTTAGTTGGAAGGCAAGGTCACCATGGAATTCAACCTCTGCATGGACACACATCAGTTCTCAGTGTGACTCACTCCTCTGGCCTAAAGCTTCCTTTCTCATCTCATCCTCATCTGCTTTTGACTTCAAGATTTTATTTGTATAAAAGATGAGTTGTGCTATTTCCTCTTTTCCTAGTATCTGAAAAATTGTATGAGAAATTAAAATTCCATGGGGATATACATATATTTATGGCTGATTCACGTCATTTTACGGCAGAAAACAAACCAACATCATAAAGCAATTTTCCTCCAATTAAAAAAGAAAAAAAAAAAGAAATTAGAATTCCTCTTACTTGAGTGTTTGATAGAATTTACCTGCAAAAACATTTCTATGAGGGGAGTTATTATTCATTTTACTTTGGTTTGCACTTCAAATTTGCCATCATAAAAAGTGAAGAGAACAGTGTCATAAACTCCGTGTACTTATGATCCAGCTGAGAAAAGAATTTAAATTGGTGATTAAATTTTGTAAATAGTTATAGAACCCTGCAGGCTTTCTATTTCTTCCATATTCATTTTTGACAGAGTTTTGCTAGATATTTATCAGGAGAAGGAAATGGCAACCCACTCCGGTACTCTTGCCTGGAAAATCCCATGGACGGAGGAGCCTGGTAGGTTACAGTCCATGCGGTCATGAAGAGTCGGACGTGACTGAGCAACTTCACTTTCACTTTTCACTTTCATGCATTGGAGAAGGAAATGGCCACCCACTCCAGTGTTCTTGCCTGGAGAATCCCAGGGACGGGGGAGCTTGGTGGGCTTCCGCCTATGGGGTTGCACGGAGTCGGACACGACTGAAGCAACTTAGCAGCAGCAGCAGCAGCAGATTTTTATCTATTTCAACTCAACAGATTCTAGATGAGGGCTCTCTAATTATTGACAAAAATTGTTTATAATTTTCTATCTTTTAAGTCTGGACATGTATATTTCTACTTCTATTCTTCATTCCTCATCTGTTTAATTCATGCTTTCTCTCTTTTCTGTAACCAGACTTACAGAAGCATCTCTATATTTATTACCTGTTTCAAAGAAAATGCTTTTCTCTTGGTGTTCCTTTGTTTCAATGTCTGGACTGAGGTGCACTTCAAGAGTTTGGGGAGGTACTTGGACCATTAGACTGTGTGCCCATGTGGGATGCTCACTGGGCAGAAGAGAGAGGGAATTCTTTCAAGACCAAACTAAAGAAGATCACTTTCAGAAACACAGTACATATTAAAAGCAATGCCGTAGAAAGAAAGACAACAACAAAAATTCCAACACTAGTACAGATTGAGTTATTGTGTGCTGAGCAGTAGGTTAGGTGCTTTACGCACATTGACTCATTTAATGTTTACAATTAACCTATGATATTTCTATTATTAACCTTATTTTCAGATGAGTAAACAGGCTCTGTGTCAATGAATAATTTGCTCAAAATCATTGAGCTTATCAGTGGTATTTGACTTCAAAATCTGTATTTTTCCTGTTATTCCATTAACCATAAACAGAGGGGAAACTGGGTGTATTGCTGGGAATCTTGAAAGTTTGTACTGTAAGACATGAAAGGCCAATGGGACGGACAAAGTTTAGCTTTTCACCTACTTGATTGGGCATTCTGGGCCAAACCAGTAAGGCGGACCCAGTTCCATTTAAAATGACTTGATCTTTATGTTATTCTGGGAACTCTAGGAAGAGGAAACATAACCTGGTAGAAAGATCCAAACAGAAACAAATTATTTTTTTCAATACCAGGGAGAAGTATTCCTTTAGAAATGAATCTTTAGTATGAAAAATGTGGGTAAATGGAATTAAAAAAATACATTATTAATGTTTGCCATGAAAAATGAGCTACCACGAGTAACCGAAAAGCTTCCATTGTCTCAGCTTTCCGCAGCAAAAATACAAAGATGATAGTATGGAGAACACAACACCAAACTGAGCGTGAGACCACCAACCACATTTTGTTCAGTGTTGTTCTCAGTCTGTTTAAAAAGCCATGACAACCATAAAAATAATTACGCGTGGCACATGTACTATTACTGCTTCCCTGGTGGCTCAGATAGAAAAGCGTCTGCCCGCAATGCAGGAGACCTGGGTTCGATTCCTGGGTCGGGAAGATGCCCTGGTGAAGGAAATGGCAATCCACTCCAGCACTCTGGCCTGGAAAATCCCATGGACGGAGGAGCCTGATAGGCTACAGTCCGTGGGGTCGCAAAGAGTTGGACGCGACTGAGCGACTTCACTTTCACTTTCACTAACGGAGGAATATTGACTTGTTTAGTCCTGGAGGTGTGGGTCAAGTCATTAACGTGTTTGCTGTGTTTGAGTGCGCCTTCAGCAAACACTGAGAGGCACCCAGGAGTTAAGTCTCCAATTAAAAACAAAACAAGCCCTTTTATTTCTTTTTAAGCCTCCTTTCCCTCTCCTTTTCTTAGTATTTAGTCTTGCGCTGTCCGCGAACACTTCCTGGGAGGATGGAAATGTTTTATCTTTTTGGCTGTGCTGGGCCTTCATGGCGGTACACAAGCTTCTCTGTTTGTGGTGCGGGCTCTTCAGTTGCGGCGTGTGCCCTTAGTTATTCCCTGACCAGGAATCGAACTCATGTCCCCTGCATTGGAAGGTGGATTCTTAACCACTAGCTTGATCACAGAGAAGTTCCTGAAAATGTTTTATGTCTAGGCTCAAGTCCAGAGCTCAGCATAGACTTAAGCACTGGACATGTGTGGTTAGCATGACCGAAAAGCTGAATTTTAAATTTTATTTCATTTTAATTAATTGAAAGTTAAATAACTACATGTGTCTAGGGATACTCAACTGGACAGTACATGTCCAGTACACGTCCTCTCAATCCATCCCAAGGTGTTTGTTTCTGATGGTAAGACATCATTTGTGATTTATAGTGGCTTGAATTATCTCTTCGATCTCCCTGGAGATCTCACATTTCCCATATCGAAAAGATCAGTGGCTGAAAGAGGCTGGCAGTGTCACCTTTTAATCAAATTTGATCCTGTTGTTTGGGGAGGAGCTTCTGCCCTAGTCATGGTTTATTCTAGGTGAGGGTTCTGTGGTTGAGTGTGGATGAGTTGTCGCTTTCTACTGTACTGATGGCGTTCACATACTGGATGCTGAGTATGTAACCTAGGAGGCAGGGTATTTGCTTATCTTTCAGCTTGTTTGAAGACCAAACCACAGCCATGCTGGGATAAAGTAGCTGGGTGAGACAGACCAGCAAACTCCAGGGAAGTTTCATCTCCACTCACCACAAAACCTCAATGTTGACACGCCATTCTCTTCTCTCTGGGCCTAATGACAGACTTTCCTGGGTCTCAGTTGCTGTGAAGAGGTCGCTTGAAGTGGAGAGTAGTCTGTTTACTTCAGGGAATTATTTTCATAGTTGCCCTAGTGTTTTAAATAAACCGAGAGCAACACTTTCTACAAGAGGTTCTGATGGCTTTGTACTTCTGGTAGGTTACCTGTCCTGGTTCCCAGTGGGATGGTTTCCAGTCTTCCTCTGGACCCCTGATGGATCCAGAGCCAGGTGTCTTTCGAGATATGGCTAAATGCACCGGCTCAAATGACAAGAACTCTAGGCCTGGTGCAGAAAAAGGCCCATCTAGTGGAGATGGTCCAGAAGATGTCCTTTCCACTGTTGCTGTTCATGTTTCCTAAAATAAACTTCATTGGTCCCTCCATCTCCCCCCGCAGGACCCTGCTGAGAAGCAGATGTGGTTTCTGTTCCCTGGGTCATTTTGCCTTGTGCATCTTGTCCAAATCCATGGCTGGCACCATCCACAGGCTTGGCAAAGTCAGTCCATGTACAGATGTTGTTGGCAAGAGCCTTTTCTTCTCCAATCTTCCAAAGAGTGAGGAAAAGCATCCTTCTCCCCTCTTTGACTGTGTTGATCTTTACCTGCCCGTGGTTGAGGAGTGAAGGGTGCTTGCCTATTGAGCAGTGAGTCTGCCTCCCTAGGGGGTCAAGTCCAGGGTGACATGTGCTGTTCCTTCCTGTTCTTGTATCCATCCCACGGTCAACTTGATCCAGGAAGACTGACTGCCTTTCCTGTTATTGTTGTGTTGCTAAGTTGTGTCTAAACCTTTGCTACCCCATGGACTGTAACCAGCCAGGCTCCTCTGTTCATGGGGTTTCCCAGGCAGGAGTACTAGCGTGGGCTGCCATTTCATATTCCAGGAGATCTTCCTGACCCGGGGATTGAACCCACGTCCTCTGCATTGGCAGGTGGATCCTTTACCACTGAGCCACCTGGGAGGCAGCATCTGTGTGATTCTCATGGCATTTGTCCTTACATGTCACATGGCCACCATTTAGAGAAAAGCTGGGTATGGTCCATGAGCTGGACGGGTGCACACAGAGTCCTCTGCCTGTGAATTTCTCCTTGGCCTGTGCTCTTGTAATGAGCCCAGAGCAAAGAGCCATCGGGCTGACTCCCTGTTTTCCCCAGAGTTCCCTGTCCCGAGCAGCACTTAGCCCTGGCTGATCACGGTGAAGGCAGGCACACAAGGGGGCTCCCATTCTCTCCCTTCATCCTTCCGTTGACTTCCAACATTCATTCATTTCTCATCCAGCAGTTATACACTGAGCATCAACTATATACCCTGGGGCTGCAGTTGTGAATGAGACTTGCATGGTCTGTTTCTCTCCAACCCACAGAAGAGCTTCTAGACACATTGAATGAATGTGAATGAAGTCGCTCAGTCGTGTCCGACTCTTTGCCACCCCATGGACAGTAGCCTACCAGGCTCCTCCCTCCATGGGATTCTCCAGGCAAGAGTGCTGGAGTGGATTGCCATTTCCTTTTCCAGGAGATCTTCCCCACCCAGGGATCGAGCCCGGGTCTCCCACATTGCAGGCAGACACTTTAACCTCTGAGCCACCCGGGAAGCCCCTCTAGACACATTGTCCTTCTTTAAAAATTCTCTCCATATTCTTTCTGTATTTCTACGTCCCAAGGACAGCAGGAGAATCTCATGGGGATATTTAAAATGTGTTTCTCTAATCAATTCCTTCCTTCGGAGGCAAAGTGAATGTAATGTAATAAAAATAGAACCGAAGAGGGCAGAGTCAGAGAGGATGCAGAACCCTTCATGGGGCAGGATGATTCACGGGGGTGCATTTTCTTGACTTCTGATGTCTGAAGGAAGGGCAGGGCTCTCGTTTTCAGGAGACCTGGAGCTGCCCTTGCCCCCAGGACAGAGGCAGGAGGCATTCTGTTTTCAAAAGTATGTGGTTTAGAGGGGGCTGAGGACGGGGGATGAAAGTGCTGGGGCCCTGGAGTGATGCCCTGAGGCTGGGAAGTGGTGTGTGGGTGGGAGCCTGCTCCGTGAGGTCCACAGAGACAACGGGGCCTCTGAGGATCAAGGTTGTGAGAGAGAGGTGGGGTGCATGAGAACTGGGTTGTGTGTGAGATTGGTTTTGTATGAGAGTTGTGTTGCGTGAAGGTTGAGTTGTGTGTGAGTTGGAGGTCTGTATGTTTTGATGACTGGGCCTATGGTGGGGGTTGGTGATCGTGTTTGGAAGTTGCTGAGACAGATCCCTGAGCCCAAGCTTCAGACGGGGATGCTGGGGCGTTGTGACAGGCAACCGGCGGTCTTCTGTGAGGCACCATTCATTTCTAACCCTCTCAGTCTGGTTTTTCCAGTGGTCACGTATGGGCGTGAGAGTTGGACTATAAAGAAAGCTGAGTGCCGAAGAATTGATGCTTTTGAACTGTGGGGCTGGAGAAGACTCTTGAGAGTCCCTTGGACTGCAAGGAGATCCAACCAGTCCCTCCTAAAGGAAATCAGTCCTGAATATTCATTGGAAGGACTGATGTTGAAGCTGAAACTCCAATACTTTGGCCACCTGATGTGAAGAACTGACTCATTGGAAAAGACCCTGATGCTGGGAAAGATTGAGGGCAGGAGGAGAAGGGGGCAACAGAGGATGAGATGGTTCGATGGCGTCACCGACTCAATGGACGTGGGTTTGGGTAAACTCCAGGAGTTGGTGATGGACAAGGAGGCCTGGCATGCTGCGGTTCATAGGGTCGCAAAGAGTCGGACACGACTGAGTGACTAAACTGAACTGAACTGAACTGTCTGGGCAGCTATAAGAAAGAGCAGCAAAATCTAACAGCACTTGTCGGCAGATGTTTATAGCAGCATCTTTCACAACTGCCAAAAGGTGGACACATCCTTCAAGTGTCTATTGAAGGATGACTGGGTAGGCCAGACGTGGTCCACCCACGGAATGGAATGTTATTCAGTCTTGAAAAGGAAGGGAATCTTGACACTGGCACACACAGATGAACCACGAGGTTGCTTTTCGTTACTCTGAGAGATGGGCTTCCCAGGTGGTGCTAGGGACAAAGAACCACCTGCCAAAGCAGGAGACACAAGAGACACAAGGGTTCGACCCCTGGGTTGGGAAGACCCCTTGGAGGAAGAAATGGCAACCCACTCTAGTATTCTAGCTTGGAGAATCCTATGGACAGAGAAGCCTGGTGGGACACAGTCCATGGGGTCACAAGGATTCGGACCTGACTGAACAATTGTTTGTGCATGCACCCATGCTGAGGGACAAAAGCTGGTGATAAAACGGCAGACATCGAATGGTTCCACTTACATGAGATGCCAGGATGAGTCAGATCCATAGAGACAGAAAGCAGAATGGTCGTTAGCAGAGGCTGGAGTGGAGTTACTATTTACCGGAAACAGAGTTTCTGTTTGAGGTGTTGAAAGAGTTCTGGAGATGATGGGGTTGTAGACTTTGTACAGCAGTGTGAATGTGCTGAGGGCCATTGCTCCGCTCACTGAAAAATGGTGAAGATGGTCAATTTTACATGGTATTCTACCACAATAAAAAAAATGAAAAGACAAGAAAAAGGCCTAATTTGTTGTAACTTTTAGAGTGAGAAGAGAAATCTGGAAGAAAACTTCAGAAAACTGAGTTGGGGAAAATGGAGGGAAGCTTGGTTATTTCACAGGGCGTGAAGTGAGACCGACTGGTGGATTAAAACATAAGACAGGATTTTCCTGGTGGTCGAGTGGTTAAGAATCTGCATGTTATTGCAGGGGACACAGGTTCCATTCCAGGTTCGGGAAGATTCCACATGCCGTGGGGCAACTAAGCTTGTGTACCACAGCTACTGAGCCCGTGCTCTAGAGCCTGGGAGCCACAGCTGCGGACGCACACACACCCTAGAGCCTGCTCTGCAACAGGAGGTGCGGCCTAGTTGCTTAGTTGTGTCCAGCTCTCTGAGACCCCGTGGGCCGCAGCACGCCAGGCCTCCCTGTCCATCACCAGCTCCCGGAGTCCACCCAAAGTCATGTCCATCAATTAGGTGATGCCATCCAACCATCTCATCCCCTGTTGCCCCCTTCTCCTCCCGCCTATCTTTCCCAGCATCAGAGGCTTTTCCAATGAGTCAGCTCTTCACATCAGGTGGTCAAAGTATTGGAGTGCCAGCTTCAGCATCAGTCCTTCCAGTGAATATTCAGGACTGATTTCCTTTAGGATGGACTGGTTGGATCTCCTTTCAGTCCAAGGGACTCTCAAGAGTCTTCTCCAACACCACAGTTCAAAAGCATTAGTTGTTTGGTGCTCAGCTTTCTTTACAGTCCAGCTCTCACATCCATACATGACTATTGGAAAAACCATAGCTTTGACTAGACGGACCTTTGTTGGCAAAGTAATGTCTCTGCTTTTGAATAGGCTATCTAGGTTGGTCATAACTTTCCTTCCAAGGAGTAAGTGTCTTTTAATTTCATGGCTGCAGTCACCATCTGCAGTGATTTTGGAGACCAAGAAAATAAAGTCTGTCACTATTTTCTGCAACAGAAGAAGCCACCACAATGAGAAGCCCGCACACCTCAAGGAAAAGTTGCCTCCACTGGCCACAACTAGGGAGAAGCCCCAAAACCCAGTGCAGCCCCCCCCAAAAAAATTGACATAGAAACCAAATTCTCATCAAAAGCAAGTTCCATCCTAGGCTGCCACCTCCCTCCATTCTGCTTTTGTGTGTGTTTGGGGCACTTTCAAAGAGACACTTATTTCTCTTTCCCGAGCAGGTGGGGGTGGGGGTGGAGGGCCACTCAGTGGTTGCTGCTCCAGGGCTCACCCTAGGAGCTGGCAGACGGGGGCTGGGCCTGCTTCAGGGTCCCTGCCCACTCCCCTACCCAGCCTTCAGGTTGAGTTGGGTGTTTACAGTTGGGGAGTGCACTCTTTGCTCTCAGCTGCCGCCCAGGGTGGGGTGCCCCCAGATTCTCTACCAGAGGGGGAGATACAGTCTGAGTGACCCAGCCCCCGGGAATGTCAACTGGATTCAATACATGGAAATAAACAAGTACCTCCTCCTCCACAGCCTGCGGGGACACCAATGTGGTTGCAGAGAACACAGCTGGAGAAGGCAGAGGAAACCAGTCTGAAAAGTTTCCTAAAGGTGGGACTTCCCTGGTGGTCCAGAGGTTAAAACTCTGCACTTTCACCCTAGGGGGCCTGGGTTCTATACTCTTGGTTGGGGAAACTAGGATCCCACATGCTGTGTGGCATGCCAAAAAGTAGGAAAAAAAAGAAAAAGGGTGGAGAAATCCCCAGCACCCGCATGCCAAGGCAGAAGTTGCAAGAGACTCCTGGTCCATCCCTGGGCGGGGAAGACCTCCTGGAGGAGGAAATGGCAACCCACTCCAGTATTCTTGCCTGGAGGACCCCACGGACAAGAGGGTCCTGGTGGGCTGCAGTCCATGGGGTCGCAAGAGTCGGACACGACTGAGTGGCTGAGCACAAAGGGAACTTAGGTTGAATTTGACAGCAAACTCATTTCCCCAAGGTTTGTGTACCCAGCTTTACTTTTATATAATCAAGGGGGTCCCTCCAGGCTCAGATTTGTACCCCAGCACTGTCAGGCTAGGGTAGGTTATTAGGACAGGGCTCTGAGGGGCAACCTAGACAGCATATTATGACCAACCTAGACAGCATATTAAAAAGCAGAGACATTACTTTGCCAACAAAGGTCCATCTAGTCAAGGCTATGGTTTTTCCAGTGGTCATGTATGGATGTGAGAGTTGGACTATAAAGAAAGCTGAGTGCCAAAGAATTGATGCTTTTGAACTGTGGTGTTGAAGAAGACTTTTGAGACTCCCTTGGACTGCAAGGAGATCCAACCAGTCAATCCTAAAGGAAATCATTCCTGAATATTCATTGGAAGGACTGATGTTGAAGCTGAAACTCCAATACTTTGGCCACCTGATGGGAAGAGCTGACTCACTTGAAAAGACCCTGATGCTGGGAAAGATTGAGGGCAGGAGGAGAAAGGGATGACAGAGGATGAGATGGTTGGATGGCATCACCAACTTGATGGGCATGAATCTGGGTAAACTCCGGGAGTTGGTGATGGACAGGGAGGCCTGGCGTGCTGCAGTCCATGGGGTTGCAAAGAGTCGGACACAACTGAGCGACTGAACTGAACTGAACTGAGCTGAGGGGCAGGGTGCAGGTCAGCACCCCCATCCCGTTGCACCCAGGGTACCTTTTCCTCTCCCTCCCTATGGCCCATCCCCCACAGCCACATCTGTTTCCACGTGGAAATCACAAGGACGAATCATGAACGCTCTGTGAAGCCTGGATCAGAGGGGCTTCTCCAGCAACCCCAGAGGGTGTGGCCCACTTGCCTTTCATTATTGGAGGTCAGAGTTTCGAACCTTGAACTTGACCTCCTGCAGCCACTGGGGGCCTGGTTGGAGCTTCCCCGGGCTCCATCTGTGGCCAAGTCTTATTCCAGAGTCACTTCAAGGTGAGCTGCCCAGCTTTAAAGGCCTTTGATGTTTCGGCCGAAGCTCCTGTCCCATTTGAGGCACCTACCGATTCAAGTAACTGCCGGGGCCCTTTGGTTATAAATCTCTCTCCTCCTCTCACATTTCTGGGCGGATTTCTTTTTGGAGACCGTGTCCTCTGACTCGCCTTTGAAATGAGAATTTATCAGCTTTGGGGGCTGGTCTCTTTGAATTGTCAGAATAAGAAGAAACAAACTCTCTGAAGTACTTTCCGTAGCCCTAGGCCCATCACAAAAGTGGAGATGAACGGCCACACCCTGATCTGGGGACCATGTTTTATTCTAATTTTTCTCCAAAGAGAAGAAAGGTGCTTCTCACCTGTTTCTTCCATCTCAGACTGGCTACTGAATCTCCCACTGTTATCCTGGTTCTCCACTTATTCTGTGTTTCTATGAGCCTCAGTTTCCTCACCTGTAAAGTGGGTACAATAGCTTAGGGCTGCTGAGAGTTTGTGAGTTTCTGTGTGTGTAAGTACGTTATTGATTTAAAAATGTTCTACCTCTATGACAACTTAGAGGGGTGGATGGGGTAAGAGGTGGAAGGGAGGTTTAAGAGGGAGGGGATATATATATACCTATGGCTGATCCATTTTGATGTATGGCAAAAATCAAAACAATGTTGTAATTATCCTTCAATTAAAAATAAATAAATAAAAAAATGCTATACCAATGGACATTACTTTTCTGCTAAAAACAGTCCGTGAGAGGATGGGGCATGTGTCTTTCTCTGGATTACTCACTGGCGGTGAGAATATGTCTTGATCATGTTACCTTATCAAAGCATTTTAATAAATGAAGATCTTTTCTCTCACCTCTGGTGGCCCTCTCTTCCTCTCTCCCACTTTGGTCCAGGAGGCAATGAAAATGGGTTTTCACTTCTTTTTCTCTTTCCTGGTAGCCTGATCTGACTGCTGGAGCAGGATTCAAAGCTGTTTCTTCTTGAGCTGCTTTTACAAGAGTCAGTAGAAGATGATGCTCTGGGCCTGTGAAGATCCTGAAAAGTCAGACAGCCTTTGTCTTATGACCCACAGAGGCTGATATGAATATTAAAGGCAGGAATTGTTTTTTTCCTCCTGGGGAAGGTCACGGAGGTGAAAGAGCCCAAGAGTGGACTCAGCTTGGGGCTGGCGGGGACCGCTGGTCAACTCAGTATCTGAGTGCACTCTGGAGTCCCAACTCATCTCTGCCTCCAGATACTGGATCTCGCCTCACGTCCAGCGGGTCTGGATTGTGTTCTCAGGAAGTTAATATCTTCCCGGGGAAGTTAATATCTGCACAGTCGTTTGTTTAAAAGTTTGGATTTGACTGTGTGATTCAAGCCAATGTCAGACTTCAGCCAGTGGCTTTTGAGGCGGGGGGTGGTGGCGCGCAGGGGTGAGAAGTTATCCAAATATTGTGACACGGGAAGCTTTTCTGTTGATTTTAATGCAATTTGTACAGTTTTCCAAGACTCTTGGCAGCTCAGTGGTGGCCTAATTCTCTGTGTAACACAAGGCTGTGTGGACGTGGCTAAAGACGAGTCAGGAGCATGTGGCTCACTGACTTGGAGCCGGGACACAATTGCCAACTCACAATCTTGAGGGCGTGGGTGGCTTAGCAACATAACACGTCTCCCTGACCCTTGGAACTCCAGCTGGTTCTTCTTGAAAGTTACTGCCATGGGTGGTCTCTGTGTGGAGAAGGCAGAGAAGGGTAAATGGTGTGAAAATTGTCCTCATGCTTGGCTTCTTGGCTGGTGCCTCAGAAGGGTAGCTGTTGTGTAGAGAGAGGTTCTCTGCCATGAGTTGGAGGGCAAAAGAAAAAGCTGTTACTAGACTGCCCAGGGTGTCTGATTATTGGAAGGAGAGGTGGGGAAACCCAGAAAGTACTGGTGAAGTCCAGGAAGCCATGGACATTGTGACATCATGGCAGTGAGAGAGCGAAATGGAAATTCCACTATTTTGGTAAAATCCAAGATTGGAATAATCATCAGTTCAGTTGCTCAGTCGTGTCCGACTCTTTGTGACCTCATGAACCACAGCACGCCAGGCCTCCCAGTCCATCACCAACTCCTGGAGTCCACCCAAACCCATGTACATTGATTTGGTGATGCCATCCAACCATCTCATCCTCTGTCGTCCCCTTCTCCTTCTGCCCTCGATCTTTCCCAGCATCAGGGTCTTTTCCAATGAGTCAGCTCTTCGCATGAGGTGGCCAAAGTATTGGAGCTTCAGGTTCAACATCAGTCCTTCCAGTGAACACCCAGGACTGAACTCCTTTACGATGGACTCATCTGATCTCCTTACAGGAAGTACCCTGTACCCTTCACCCCTGTAACATCTTGCTTAATAATAGTGTAATAACAAAACCTGGAAATGAAGCAGAGTGCTTTTGAAACAGCTCGGTGACCCATCGAGATGACGAAATCACGGTTCTGTTGCAAAGACAGCATTGATATTTTCTTGAGCACCTACTATGTGCCCCTTAATATGTGGGGCACTGGGAATGTAATCAGATCAGTATAGTACCACCTGGGAGGCTGGCCTCAAATAAAAAATTATGCACATAATTCAAGAATCATAGTTGTGCAAGTGCTATGATGAAAACAGAACCAAAAAAAGGTTGATTTCGTAAAAAGGTAACTTTAAACGTTTCCACTATGTTTTGTAATCTTATTTTAAGATTTGCCAAAGATTTTATGGTAGCTGCAACTTTGAATTTTACTCCTTGTATTACGTTTATTATAATTGTGTTCTTCTCTGTTTTTTTTTTTTTTTTTGTTGATTTCGTAAAAAGGTAACTTTAAACGTTTCCACTATGTTTTGTAATCTTATTTTAAGATTTGCCAAAGATTTTATGGTAGCTGCAACTTTGAATTTTACTCCTTGTATTACGTTTATTATAATTGTGTTCTTCTCTGGTTTTTTTTTTTTTTTCCAATTTTTTCTTTTTTCCAGTCTGTGGAAGCCAAGTCTGTCTTGGAATGGGCATGATGGTTTTGCCCACAAATGGCTGCTTATTGAGGGTGTTTTTAATGTACGTCAGCAATTTGGCTGCAGAGAGGGAATGAGACCTCGGAGATCCGCTCCTTAGTATCAGGAACAATTAGGAGTGATCACAGCAAAACTGATGCCTGCCAAGAGGGCGGGTTCTGGAATGTTGGCTTGTTTGGCGAGACCCTGAAACATCTTCTCGATTGCAAAGCTCGCCGCCTCTGGTTTCAGAGGGCACCTCTGGTCAGCCGCACAGAGTTCATGTGCACAGGGTTCCTTCCTGTGGTTCAGCGATACGATCTAATTTAGAATCCTTAGGGTTCAAGTGAAGAGAGGAACAATGACACTTATGTTCCCTGTTGAACATAACAAGTGGTATCCAGGCAACTCGACTGGAACACCCAGGAGGGAGCAGCCCTCCCCACCTGCTTGGTAAACTCAGCGCAGGTGGAGGAAATAACACCTGGATAAAAGCCACCAATCACTTAGAACATTTCCTTTAGATCAACATTTGTCCTAGGAGGTGCTCAGGTCTCCTGGCTTTGGCCAAGTGAACAGTGCATTTCAGACAAGAAGAGGAAATCAGAGGTTTGTCAGAAATGGCCAGGAGGCATGGGCTTTCAACTGCGGTGTGTACCATGGGGATCCTCTTCGGAGGTCAACTCCAGTTTTCTTGAAATGCAGTCTAGACTTAGGATACCCACCCTAGAAGCACGTGCTATCCAGAAGTGCTGACGTTCCTTCTGTTCGAGTGGAGCGTCTTTTGTAGTTTCTCCTTCCTCCTTGTCCATTCTGCCTCCCTGAGCCTTTCACAATGCACTCTTGGTACAGAAACAAGATCTCCACTTCAGTTGCTGTGTTTGGCCACCTGGAAATTCCAGCCATTGGTCTTCATCATCACGAGGGAGGAATCTGTGAATTGAGAATCTGTGGCCCCAAACCTGACTTTCCTTCCCTCTGTGGAGGAAATTGCAAGATCTTCTCTTAATGATAATCTTTTTTGTTGAGAGTTTCACTTTTATCATACATTTTAAATTATAAGAATGATTCTTCCCCCACCACCCCCAGCATGCTGGAATGGAATTTGGGATAATTCGTTATTTTTAAAGAATGCTGGTGGGTGGAGGACTGTGTTCTTGAGCTGGAAGCCTCACGTACTAATCTTTGCAGACAGATGCTGTTCTAAGACTAGGGATACCTCCTCTGTACCCCTCAGGGTCTGGCACCAAGCTCTGGCACCTGTTGAGAACTTGTGACTGGGTGGTTCAGGTGTTGAGAGCAGGGCTTTGGAGAAGATATACCTGATTCTCTCTTTTTTCTTTTTTTGACACTCCATGCAGCATGTGGAAATCAACCAGAAATGGAACCCAAACCCCTTGCTTTGGAAGAGCATAGTCTTAACCACTGGACCACCAGGGAAGTCCCAAGATATATCTGATTTTGAATCTTGCTTCTGCCATTTGATCTTCTGAGTTCTTGGACAGTCCACTGAATCTCTCCAAGCTTCTGTTTCCTCATGTATAAAATGGGATTAATAAAACTGACCACATAGAGCTGTGAAAATTAAATGAGATGATGCTTAACACCGTACACAGCGGCTGTGGTTCACCTTTCTCCCTGTTGAAGTGTGACCCCCATGGGACTAGGATATCTCTCATTCACTGCTATATTCCAATGCCTGATACATAGCAGATGCTCAAGAAAATATCAGATTAATGAAAATGTGTTATAAGTTTCTCTATGATATAACTGCACAGAGGAAGAGAACAGTTTAAAGGTTTGAGGAATGTCAACATGAGACAATTACATTTGAAATATAAAATAATTGGAGGAAATTATTATTTTTCTTACCAACATGAGTTATGTATATGTATCTTAGTATTGGTCACTAATCCCACTTTTAAGTAGATTTATGATGTTAGCTAAGAAATCACTTCAAGGAAAATAGATGAGGAAACAGTGGAAACAGTGTCAGACTTTATTTTTTTGGGCTCCAAATCACTGCAGATGGTGACTGCAGCCATGCAATTAAAAGATGCTTACTCCTTGGAAGAAAAGTTATGACCGACCCAGATAGCATATTCAAAAGCAGAGACATTACTTTGCCAACAAAGGTCCGTCTAGTCAAGGCTATGGTTTTTCCAGTGGTCATGTATGGATGTGAGAGTTGGACTGTGAAGAAAGCTGAGTGCCGAAGAATTGATGCTTTTGAACTGTGGTGTTGGAGAAGACCCTTGAGAGTCCTTTGGACTGCAAGGAGATCCAACCAGTCCATTCCGAAGGAGATCAGCCCTGGGTGTTCTTTGGAAGGAATGATGCTAAAGCTGAAACTCCAGTACTTTGGCCACCTCATGCTGAAATTGCTGGAAGAGTTGACTCATTGGAAAAGACTCTGATGCTGGGAGGGATTGGGGGCAGGAGGAGAAGGGGACAACAGAAGATGAGATGGCTGGATGGCATCACCGACTTGATGGATGTGTTTGAGTGAACTCCGGGAGATGGTGATGGACAGGGAGGCCTGGCGTGCTGCAATTCATGGGGTCGCAAAGAGTCGGACATGACTGAGCAACTGAACTGAACTGGACTGAAGAAATCATTATTCATTTTTTTCAGATGATGTTTTTCTGGATTCCTGAGAGAACCTGATTCACACATTTGAACATCTTTGGCTTATATGCACATGTATTTAAAAGAATTATGGGTTTTGGCGCTGCATATGGCGGGAGTGACGCCTCTTTTCCATTTCTTCTTTTTCCCCTGCCTTCTTTCTTGCTGTCTTTCTCTGCCTCCAAAGCAAAACATTATAGTGCACTGAAATATTTCTGAGAATTAGGATGAGGGGAATGTTAGCTTCTCAGGGAAAGTTTAAAGTCAAAATAATGTTTTTCTTTAGGAGTTGCTCAAGCTTTGTAATTCCATATGTAATCAGCAGTTTTTCTGCTCTCCAACTTGCTAAAATCTGGTGTCAGTCTAGTTAGTCACTTTGGAGCATGGATTCGTTTCTGATTCAGCAGAGGAGGCATTTAGTCAAACGCACATTGCACAGGACCTCGTGGCTTTGCACGTTTGAAGGACAATTCTTCAACTCGCCACCAGGCGGCAGAGGTACTACACTGAAGTTCACCATGGCTTTCACTGAACTAGGTTTTGGCACTTCTCTCTTTTCTGTCCTGGATGGTGAGCCGAGCAGCTCATGAGGGCTTATACTGAAACATTTTATGTAGGAATTAAAGCCCACGCTGATACAAATTCTGGCACTCATTGGCCCACATGAAATATCTAAAGGCTTTTGTATTTTTAACTCTTAAGAGACTAGTGAAAAGTGAAAAAGTGAAAGTGTTAGTCACTCAGTCGTGTCCGACACTTTGCGACCCCATGGACTGCAGCCCGCCAGGCTCCTCTGTCCATGGGATTCTCCAGGCAAGAATATGGCAGTGCCCTCCTCCAGGGGGATCATCGAACCCAGGTCTCCTGGATTGCAGGCAGATTTTTTACCATCTGAGCCACCCACTTTTCACTTTCCTGCACTGGAGAAGGCAATGGCAACCCACTCCGGTGTTCTTGCCTGGAGAATCCCAGGGACGGGGGAGCCTGATGGGCTGCCATCTACGGGGTCGCACAGAGTCGGACACGACTGAAGTGACTTAGCAGTAGCAGCAGCCGAGCCACCAGGTACTACTATGATATGTAATTTTTTTTTCCCATAAGGGTCAGCTTGATTTCCCATTCCCTTAATTCTAACCCCCAGTCTGTCTTCCCCTTTCTTTGTGGGATTATAACAGCAGGCTATTACTTCAGAACAGAGGGTTGGAAACCCACAGTTCTGGGTTCAGGTCCAGACTATTCCATTTGGGTGAGCCATTTACCCCACCCACCCCTCAGATTCCTAGAGGGTGTGACTGGAGAGATCTAACTGATGCCCCCACCCAGCTGGGGGACAAGGGGGGTGAGGTTGCCTCCTCAGGGCACAGTTGCCACCTTTCATGGTAATTTACTGTGAGCCGATGAGCTACATTTTTATTATGTGATTTTCTTCCATGCTGTGACTGCAACCCTGTCCTGACCCACGGGAACCAGACTTCTTTATCACCCATTATGGTTGTTGTTCAGTCACTCATTTGTTCCGACTCTTTGTGACCCCATGGACCTCCAAGCATGCCAGGCTTCGCTGTCCTTCACCAGGTCCTGGAGTCTGCTCAAACCCATGTCCATCGAGTTGGTGATGCCATCCAATCATCTCATCCTCCATTGGCCCTTCTCCCCCTGCGTTCCATCTTTCCCAGCATCAGGGTCTTTTCCAGTGAGTCGACTCTTCGCATCAGGTGGCCAAGTATTGGAGCTTCAGCTTCAGCACCAGTCTTTCCAGTGGATATTCAGGGTTGAATACTATCACCAACAGACCCTCCTTTAATACCCGATAGTATGTTTGGCCAAGGTTGATGGACTGGAAAGCAGGATCCAGGATCCATCTATGGAAGAAGATGGAGGAGGTGGTAAGGGCAGGAATGATGAGTCCAGTGAGTGAGCGTGAGGACCATGTGGGCAAACACCATGGCATGGTCACGTGTTGCCCGTGGTAGTATCATCTGGGCAGTACCGGCTGTACTGAAAGTGTCACAGGTGGGCAGGCAGTGTGTAAAATGGGGCATAACTATGGAGAATCCTATGTGATACCATCAGAGCATGGACTATTACGCTACAGTCAAAACTGGTCTTAGGCTGTATGTATCAACATGAATAAATCCTATTCTTTTAACCCGAAGCCCAGAAACCCTCTCTATAGTCCTGGCAGGAAGGATTTAGTACAGGAAATCAAGTCCTATGAAATTGCTGGAAGGGATGGGAGGGGGGCGAAATTCAGAGGTGGGGGTGCTCCTCGGAAACCAGGATACAGCAGGAAGCTGCTAACTGTTGCTGCCTAAGTAAGCGTGACGTCTGCCTTTGTCCCCACTGCCCACCCGTCAATGGTCACAGAACAGGATCCTGTTGGCAAGGGATTCTGGGAGTTGTGGTCCTCAGGCTTCTACTTCCTGTGACAGAGATGAGAGCAAAGGGGATGGGATGGTGCTGAGTGTCCTGAGACAAGAGTAACACTAAGGTGAGTGACAAAGCATCTCCCAAGAGATTACTTACAACATGGTCCATTTTTATTTTGGCCTCACCGCACGCTTGTGACATCTTAGTTCTCAGACCAGGGATTGACCTGGGCCCTTGGCCGTGAGAGCTGCTGCTGCTGCTGCTGCTAAGTCGCTTCAGTCGTGTCCGACTCTGTGCGACCCCATAAACGGGAGCCCACCAGGCTCCCCCGTCCCTGGGATTCTCTAGGCAAGAACACTGGAGTGTGTTGCCATTTCCTTCTCCAATGCATGAAAGTGAAGTCGCTCAGTCATGTCCAACCCTTCTTGACCCCATGGACTGCAGCCTACCAGGCTCCTCCATCCATGGGATTTTCCAGGCAAGAGTACTGGAGTGGGGTGCCATCGCCTTCTCCAGGCTGTGAGAGCACAGAGTCCTAATTACTGGACCACCAGGGAATTTCCAACATGGTGCCATTTTTTATTAGGAACAAAATTAAACAACGTATTGTTTGACCATTCAGGCAATAGTGTGCCAGAGCTAGCTTGAGAAACTGGCTTGTAAGATCCAATAGTTAAATTCTCAGGAATTTAGCAACCAGTTGTTAAACACAGCTGTTATTAAAAAATTAAATCATATAAACTTACAATAAAGTAAATTATAGCAAAGAGGACAGTAATAAATACTCTGACTCGTCACCTCTTAATTATTGTACTTCTTATGCTATCATCTGTGCTTTGGAGGTTATTATATCTGTTGCATCTGTGTGGTGATGATCCTATAAACTGGCGTGCTACTTAGATCTCTTAACAATTCAACATTCAGTGACATCACCTCGGTAGCTTGAAATGGGCCACTATTTATGTGAAAGAAATTGGCAAATGCTGCACATCAGGGCTTGATGGTTTTGGTTGATCAGACTGACATAACAGAATGGTGGGCAAGATGTTAGTAATGATAAACAGATTAAGCTTAAAAGTTTGTCATGTCTGTGACATTGTGAATCACACAGAAACTGAAGAAAGTCTTCCAGTAGTTGAAAGCTATCTGATTCAACAAAGCAGTTGCTTTCATGATTGATGAAAAAGTGATTTTTTACCATGTGTCTTTGTCATTTTGCTTTCTTTTTACTTATCAATGTAAAAAAAAAAAAATCAACCCACCTTCGTCCTGAAACTATATTGGTTCATTGGTTGCAATCATACATTGGTGGCAATTATGAAGGTTTGGCAAAAATCAACAAAAACATTCTTTGAGAATCATTTGACTGTATAGTTTTACGATAAGGGATATTATATATCTTTTATTATAATTTGTAAATTGTGTGCTATAATTCTTTGTATCAAAAAACTTACAACAAACTAGGAGGGATGCAAGCACACGTTTAACTTTTGGAGAACTGATTGTTAAATGTTTGCCAATTCACTACTGTATACATATGATGAAGCAAAGTGAAAGTGGGTCGCTCAGTTGTGTCTGACTCTTTGCGACCCTATGGACTATACACAGTCCATGGAGTTCTCCAGGCCAGAATACTGGAGTAGGTAGCTGTTCACTTTTCCAGGGGATCTTCCCAACCCAGGGATCGAACCCAGGTCTCCCACACTGCAGGCAGATTTTTTACCAGCTGAGCTACCAGGGAAGCCCCGTGATGAAGCAAGGGGATGATTAATAACATTCCAGGTAGCTGTTACCTTTGAGGGAAGATTACCTTTGTGGGATGTCCACCCACATCTCCTTCTCTTTTGTCTTTTTCCCCTCACCTGCCATCTACCCAGTCATCCAAGTTCTAAGTTGGGGACTCACGGAGGGATCCCCTCCCCGCCCTCACATCTCATGCCAGCTGTTCTTGACTTTCCCTTCCCAACATGTCATAGTATTTATGGCTCCACATGAAAGGAAACGTTCCAGCTTGGAACCCAGCAGAGAAATGCCTCTCCCCAGTGATCCCTCTCCTGGAACACGCAGGGCACTGCCTGCCATGGAGCAGATGGCTGTCAGAGAGGACAGGGGGTGGAGAGGGAGCCAGGGTCTGGGCTTTGTTTGCTCAAGTTTTTAGCAAAGTGGCTGTGAAGCTGAGTGAAAGGAGGCTGCAGCCCTTCTCAAACTTGCGTTGCCCCAACACTGGAACATTCCTTAAGGGGAGAATGCCAACTGGTTATTCAACAGTCCGTCTCACAGGAGTCATTCATTCATCTTATCCTCACCCCATCTCATCCAGCCTCAGCAATCAGAGAAGGTGGGTGGGCATGTGTGGGTATTCGTCACTCAGTCATGTCCCACTCTCTGCGACCCCATGGACTGCAGCCCACCAGGCTCCTCTGTCCATGGAATTCTCCAGGTCAAGCATACTGGAGTGGTTGGCCATTCCCTTCTCGAGGGGATCTTCCCCACCCAGGGATAGAACCCAGGTCTCTTGCTTTGTGGGAAGATTCTTTACAGTCTGTGAAAGTGAAAGTAGCTCAGTTGTGTCTGACTCTTTGCGGCCCCATGGGCTAATACAGTCCATGGAGTTCTCCAGGCCAGAATACTGGAGTGGGTAGCCTTTCCCCTCTACAGGGAATCTTCCCAACCAAGGGATCAAACCCAAGTCTCCCGCATGGCAGGTGGATTCTTTACCAGCTGAGCCACCAGGGAAGCCCAAGGTGGCTGTGGACACTTGTCAATCTAAGGGAAGCAGACACAGGTGAGGAAGATCTACAATTATACAGAAAGAAAACTAGGGGCAACGCGCAGGGAGAGACCAAAACTTAGGTCCCTAGGATGCAGGGTACAGAGAAGAGGAAGTGCAGGGTCCCTGGGATCGGATCCAGAGCAGATGACCAGGGTGGTCCTCCGCGGGGAGCAGGTAGAAACTGGCGTAAGGGTGGGGCTGAACCATTGCGGCCAGTGCGTTGCCCTGACCCAGGGAAGTCAGCGGCTCCCCCTGCTGTGTCCAGGGATAGGACACAGGTGACTGGAGCTTGGACACTGCCCCACGACCCAGGGGCGTCCCCCTGAAGGTCTGGGAGAGTGGAGGAAGGGCAAAGGGCAGAGCATGGAGAGAAGGTGAGACTCGGTCCCTGGGTCTCAGTGACAGTCGAGTGCAGCTTCTCCAAGGCTGTGTTCATCACCTGTGCCCAAGACACGTGCCCTCTCTGCTCACGTGTGCTTTTCTGTGAACAAAGAAATCTCCCACCTGCCTCCCGCTGTCCCTCCCCACCACGTCTTTCCAGATTCTGTCCTTATTGAGCTTGGCTGCTTTCCTCTCTTCAAAGAAGAGGAAGCAGCTCCTTGTTGCTCTGGGTCTCACCCCTTGTTGATATCAGTTTCTTGATAAATGTGAGTTTCCGACGTGGATGTCACCAATGCCTAAGTCACCTCCTAATGGGCTTTCCTGGTGACTCAGACAAGAATCTTCCTGTAAGGCAGGACACCGGGGTTCAATTCCTGTGCTGGGAAGATCCCCTGGAGAAAGGAATGGCAACCCACTCGAGTATTCTTGCTTGAGAAATCCCGTGGACAGAGGAGTCCATGGGGTCACAGAGAGTCAGACACGACTGAGCGACTAATGGAACACAACACGAGTGAACCAATATACATAGAATTTAGCTTTCTGTTTACAAGGAGGGTTTAATAGTTCTTCTGTTTTCACTGAGTCTTGTATTTAAAAGCCTCTGGTCAGTGTTCGGCATTAAGACCTGGCCTGGGTGGACCCAACTTTAGTAATGTGGTCAGGGTTCTGTAGCCTGAACTTGGCACCGCCCGGAAAAAGAATGAGGCTCAGCTTCCTTTGAGTGTGTTCCAGCATGTATAAAGACAGATTGCAAATAAATAAAAGTGTTTATAGCTGGCAATTTGGAATGTAAAGACACTACCCAGTCAAGGCAACCACAATATCCAGGGATAGAAAAGGGCTTTGACTCCACTTAATGAGAAGATGCCAAATAGAGACGTGGCTTCCTACTTCCTCCTGCAAAACAAGTAGTCAAGCGGTCCTGCCCCCCAGAGGAGACAGGCTCCAAGTTCACTGTGGCCTGTCTGGAGGGCTGACTGTGCCTGGGGTCAGACCTACACGAAGACTGTGTTCCAGTCACTTCCTTTTGCTGCAGCGCCTGCTGGCGCTTTGAGCTGAGGATACTCCCAGAGCCAGCTACAAGGAAACTCTCTGCTTAGCAAAAGCCTCTGACCAGCTTGCTTTGCCTGGGTTTCCCTGGTGGCTCTTCCCAGAACCTGCTTGCCAGTGCAGGAGATGTAAGAGATGCGGGTTTGATCCCTGGGTTGGGAAGATTCTCTGAAGGAGCGCATGGCAACCCACTCCAGTATTCTTGCCTGGAGAATCCTATGAACAGAGGAGCCTGGCGGCCTACAGAGTCAGAAAGAGTTGGAGACACAACTGAAGCTACATAGCAGCAGCAGCAGCAGCAGCAGCCTGCTTCCCCAGCATAAGAGGAGGCTGCCGCCCTTCTCAAATCTGCATTGCCCCAACACTAGACCATTCCTTAAGGGGAGAATGCCAACTGGTTATTCAACAGTCTGCCCTGTTTTTGGAGAAACCACAGGAATCATTCATTCATCTTACCTTCACCCCATCTCATCCAGCCTCAGCAGTCAGAGGTGGGTGGGCATGTGTGGGTATTAGTCACTCAGTCGTGTCTGACTCTCTACAACCCCATGGACTGCAACCCACCAGGCTCCTCTGTCCATGGAATCCTCCAGGTCAAGAATACTGGAGTGAGTTGCCATTCCCTCCTCCAGGGGATCTTCCCCACCCAGGGATAGAACCCGGGTTTCTTGCTTTGTGGGAAGATTCTTTATTGTCTGAGCCACCAGGAGATATACCCTGTGAAACAGACGCTGGGAATTCTAAGGATTCCAGGAATGCTTAGGAGCAAGAGGCGATCTGTGCTTTCCTGCGTGCTGCCTTCTGTGTTGACCTGCTTAATGTTGTAAAGGACAGAAGGCCTTATCCCCCCGGCAGGGCCGCACAGGGTGGGCAGTGAAGGCTGTGGAGAAATGAGGACTTGGTGGGGGGTGGGGAAGCCCTTCACGCTGGCCCCTTACCTGGAGGCCAGCTGTGTTTCTATTTCTTGTTGCAGAGCCGATGCTCAGGCTCCGAGCAGTGCTAGTCCTGGAAGAGAGACACACGGGCTGATTCTATGGAACGTTTATCACTTTCGAGCTTTGTGACTAATCATAAAGCTAGCTGGAACATCCTCTTCAGAAACAGAAGCATCCCTGTCAGATCAAAAGGAATCACTCTGCCGCCGTTTGTAATCTGGCCACTGGGCGGACAGCTGCTGGGTGGTGCCTGAGCGCGCGGTGGTCCTCTGGCAGCTCCCCGAAATTCTCTGCACTGTTGGCCCAGCTGGTGTCTGTTCAGAGAGCTACTGAGACTCTCCCATAGAAAGGAAAGCTTCCTGTTTTTGGAGAAACCACAGTGTTTTAAGTACATCTGAGAGAGAGGCCTTATGATGACTGATCAGAACAAAATCAGTGGTTCTCTTTCTGCATTATAAATGATGAAGTTGATAGTCCGCAGCTTTTAGCAAGAGAGCTGGTGTGACTTTGGGGATGGGGCTGGGGGGTATGGGTGGGGGCAGAGCCCCACAAAGACGGGTGAGCACAGGATCTTTTCCCAGTTGGGGAAACAAAGAGTGGGAACCTTAGTGATCTGGTTTGGTTCAGTTCAGTTCAGTCACTCAGTGTGTCTGACTCTTTGGGACCCCATGGACTGCAGCACAGCCAGGCTTCCCTGCCCATTACCAACTGCCAGGGTTTATTCAGACTCATGTCCATCATGTTGTCAAAATCTGAGCCGGGGAACTCTTAACCTTTATAACAGGGGAACATATTATCCAAGGAAGCTGGAATTTTGCATTAGCTTGTATGCAGTCATTTGAGGCCACATGGCCTAACCTTTCTGTCCTCAGGGAGAACCTGACTTGAAGCTTGAAGAATCTCACACTCCTCTGAAGTTCCACACAGCCAAAAAAAAAAAAAAAAAAGTGGAAAGACACCTTTGCAGGAAAATTTCAGTGCTCAGAGGGCCCACCACCTCATGAGATGGTTCCAGTTTTTGAATAGCCTTCTTTGTTGGAAAGGCCTCCCTCGCATGTGGCTGAAGATCGGCTCCCTATCAATCGCACCTCTTGGTCTCGGTGTNAAAAAAAAAAAAAAAAAAGTGGAAAGACACCTTTTCAGTGCTCGGAGGGCCCACCACCTCATGAGATGGTTCCAGTTTTTGAATAGCCTTCTTTGTTGGAAAGGCCTCCCTCGCATGTGGCTGAAGATCGGCTCCCTATCAATCGCACCTCTTGGTCTCGGTGTTGTCCTTTGGAACCCTATGAAAAAATCCAGGTCTCTGAGGTCCTTTCTGTGTTTACAGATGACACTGGTGTTTCCGTTGTCGTATCGTCTGACTGTGCTCACCGCCTTCTGCGGTGACGAGGAACACGGTCGCCTCCTGCAGGAGCCACTCAGCCACGCTGTGGGCCCCACACAGTGCTCACATCTGGAGACCCGCCACCTCCTTTGTTTATGACATTATGCTTCCATGAATTCATCCAGCCTGAGATCTCATTGTCTTTTTGGCAACTGTGTCACACTATTGGCTCGCATTTACCTTAGAGTTTGAAGAATAATCAACCTGCCATTCCATTTCCATGAAAGTGAAAGTCCCTCAGTCATGTCTGACTCTTTGCAACCCCATGGACTGCATAGTCCATGGAATTCTCCAGGCCAGAATTCTGGAGTGGGTAGCTGTTCGCTTCTCCAGGGGATCTTCCCAACCCAGGGATCAAACCCAGGTCTCCCGCATTGCAAGCAGATTCTTTACCAGTTGAGCCACCAGGGACGCCCATGTACCTGGAGAGTTTGGAAAAGAAGATGAAGTGAACATTTTTACCTAGTCACTATTAATTTGTTTTGCTTTTATCTTGGCCTGTGAATATGTCATTTGATATGAGAATCTTCAGCCAGTGGACATATTATGCTGATATGAAACTTTGCATATTTTTGCATGCTCAATGTGATAGGATCACACTATAATTCATGTTCTCCTTTGGGCATGGTGGCTGGAGCTTTGTTAGATTCCCCCCTCCTCCAATTTTATTGAGAAATCATTGGCAAACATTGCTGTAAAAGTTGAAGGTGTACAGTATGATGGTTTGATTTACGTGAATTGTGAAATGATTACCACCATAGGCTTAGTTAACATCTGTCATCTTATATACATACTACAAAGAGAAAAGAAAAAAAACAATTTTTAAATTTATCAGTGTTATAAGAGATGAAGATTTAATCCACCTCTCCTCCCTCATTCTCTCCCCCAAATTATCCCATTTTAAATTATACCAGTAATTAGTGTTTGCAAGATAATAATAATGTAACTGTTATTCACTGCAGACAGAGCCTATTAGAATACTGTAATTACACCCTTTATTTTCTCTCTTTTTTTAAAATTGAAGGATAATTGACCTACAACCCTGTACTAGTTACAAGTGCATATGATAGTGATTCAATATTTCTATACATTTGCTAAATGATACCCTCTATTGTGAGATTTTTGGAAGGCATTGTTCATCTAGGCCACAGCACATGTGAGCTGAGTAAGCTGAGTAAGGTGAGAGTCCCAATAAGAAGCTGACACCACCCATTTAGAAGTTTGAGGGCATTAGCAGATGATGTTTGCAGAGCCATGAGTACCTCTTATGACACTCTGTAGGAAATGGCACCCCACTCCAGGATTCTTGCCTGGGAAATCCCAAGGACAGAGGAGCCTGGTGGGCTACAGTCCATAGGGTCGCAAAGAGTTGGATACTGAGCAACGAACACACTTTTCATGGCTTGTATTAATTAAACACTTGGATATTTACACATCTAATTAATAAACTTGCTAACTTTTCCCTGCGCGTATGTCTTGCCTCCCCAGCTACATTGTCCGATCATTTGTGTCCCCTACAGACCTAAGGATGTGGTTTTGTCCATCAAAAGGCCGATGATATAAGTAGATGTAGGATTAAATCACAGAGACCTGAGAGGAGTCAGTTCCTCCCTCAGGAGAAAGAGCAAAGGAAACACACTTTTAGAAAGTTCCTATTCTGTGCCAGGCACAGTGCTGGGAACTTTATACTTATTATTTCCTCTGATCCTCTGTAACACTCTCAAGAAAATTGCTATCCTCATTTTGCAGACTAGGAAATGAAATCTCAGAGAAGTTAAGCAACTCTCAAACTTCATACAAAGAAGAAGTGAGCACGCTGGATTTGAACTTGGATCTCTCTGCCCGCAGGCGCAGCAGCGCTCAGGAGTCTGTCCACTTTGTGTGGAGGTGCAGCGGGGCTGGAGGGAAAGGCATGCTTGTGGTTGTAGCTGCCATGTGCCCACCCTTGAGGGACCAGCCAGGACCATCTTACTGCTCAAGGAAGATAGGAAACAGGTCAGAGATGAAGGGACAAATGGACATGAGAAAGGAAGGTACAACTGTGAAACAGGGGAGAGAGAGTGGAGAATTGTGGATTACTCACATTCTCTGCAGGAAGCACCTCATACCCGCTCAATAGTGCAATGTGTTCATTAATGGATTAGCTTGTAAACCCCTAAGAAGGCATAGGGATAGCTTTGTCGACATTAGTCATTTTCTCCTCCAAAGAGGAAGGAGTATTCAGTTTCTGAAGTTGAGGACTTTCAATGATGTTGGGGAGCTCTGAAAAGCTGGATCCTCAGTCATCAGATTGTATATTTGGAGACTTTATTAGTCAGGTTAGCACCAAGCTGTACTGTAGCAATAAATAAACCTTAGAACTCCATGGCTTACACAATAAAGAGTTCTTTCTCATTCGTGAAAATTCTGGTGTGGGTTGGGCCAGTCTTCAGAACACTGGCCTCCACGCAAGGACCTAGCGACTAGGCCACTTCCATCTTGGGAAGCCAACGTCTCTGTATGTGGTTTCTAGGTTGCTGTGGCAACCAGGATGGGAGGGTCAATTTTAAAATGCTTCATCATAAGGATGCAACGGATCACTTCCACTCACAGCACATCAGCCAGAACTGGTCCACAGCAATGGCTCCTTAGTGCTAGCCTTCTCTGGGAAGAGGGGGCATGCTTGGGTACTCAATGACTATGCAATGTCTCATTTCCTTTGCTCTTGTCTGCTCAAAACCCTTTTAAATGCAGTTCATTGCTCTTGAGAAAGAACACAGACACCTTCATACAGCTTGTTAGGCCCCTGGCCCTGGCCGCCAATTTCCAGTCACCCTGGATATTTCAGGTCTTGCGGTTCAATGTGCCTTCTCTTCCCTATTGTCCTGTTATTCTGCCTCCCTGAAATACTCTCCTCCTTCTGTTTTCTCTGGCTAGCTCCCATAATTGTTTCCATCAACATTTAGATGTCACTTCCTATGGAAACCTTTCTGAAGCTCTACATCTGGGTGACTTTACTTTTTTGGGCTCCAAAATCACTGCAGATGGTGATTGCAGCCATGAAATTAAAAGACGCTTACTCCTTGGAAGGAAAGTTATGACCAAACTAGATAGCATATTAAAAAGCAGAGATATTACTTTGTCAACAAAGGTCTATCTGGTCAAAGCTATGGTTTTTCCAGTAGTCATATATGGATGTGAGAGTTGGACTATAAAGAACGCTGAGCACTGAAGAACTGATGCTTCTGAACTGTGGTGTTGGAGAAGACTCTTGCTAGTCCCTTGGACTGCAAGGAGATCCAACCAGTCCATCCTAAAGGAAATCAGTCCTGGGTGTTCATTGAAAGGCCTGATGTTGAAGTTGAAACTCCAATACTTTGTCCACCTGATGCGAAGAGCTGACTCATTTGAAAAGACCCTGATGCTGGGAAAGACTGAGGGCAGGAGGAGAAGGGGACGACAGAAGATGAGATGGTTGGATGGCATCACTGACTCAATGGACATGAGTTTGAGTAAACTCTGAGAGCTGGTGATGGACAGGGAGGCCTGGTGTGCTGTGGTTCATGGGGTCACAAAGGGTTGGACACAACTGAGCAACTGAAGTGAACTGAACTGAACATCTGGGTTAGACAACTCTTCTTTGAGCATCCAGGTCATCCTTCATTTCTCCCACCACTGTAGAAAGGTACTATTTATTAGCCCATGCCATCTTAGATTGTGGGCTCTCTGGTGTTTGGAACCAATGTAAGAATGGTCCCTACATGTGATGGCCAGTAGGAAGAAGAGGCTTGGTTAGTGTACTCTGGAGAGATGAAAAGAGGAAACCTTCCAAGGCAGAATGTATATGATTGTACCATAGTAAGTCCCTTACGTACAAACAAATTCTGGTCCAAGAGTGTGTTCGTAAGTCCAATTTGTTTGTTTAGTCCAACAAAATTAGCTTAGGTACTGAACTAACACAATTGATCTAGCTACACAGCTAACACAACAGTACTGTATGGTAATAGACTTATAATACTTTTCACACAAGTAAGAGAACAAAGATGAAAGTTAAATAAGACATTTTTTAATCTTACAGTGCAGTACCTTGAGAAGTACAGAGGTACAGTACAACAGCTGGCATACAGGGGCTGGCACACATGTTGGCTTCTTAGAAAGTTTGCAACTTGAAGGTTTGTGTGTAGGGGACTTACTGTATTGCAGATCTGATTTTAAAGTTCATCTGGAAAAGCAAATGCTCTTAGAAGAGCCAAGAAGCTTTTGAAAAGGAAGAATGAAGGGGAGTTTTATCTTTCTGGATGGGAAAATGAATTATAAAGTTACAGTAATGAAAAGAGTGAGATGTTGGCTCAGGATTAGACCGAGAGATGAGGCGATGCTGAGAGCTGATGTTACTGTCTTGAGTCCAGATGCCACAGGCCAGGGACCTGGAGATTCAGCCAGGGTTTTTGTGTTGCAGTCTTGGGCAGAATTGGTTCTTCTTCTAAAAACATCAGTCTTTGCTTGTAAAGCCTTCAACATACATGAAGAATTGGTCGATGATAAAGTAGGTATTTTACATCACTGCAGAAAGGATAAATTATTGAAAAAATTATCTTTATACATCTGGCCACAATTTGGTAAAATTAAAAAGTAAGCTAAGATTTAAGAAGTTAAAACATTTAAAAAGAAAGTTATGTCTTTAACTTATAACACATATATACAAAAGTAAATTTGAAATAATTATAGTTCTAAACATAAAAAATCTTTTAAATACTAGTAAATACATAAGAAATATTTTTATTATGTTGGGGTGAGCAAAGCACTGAAAAAGAATGACATATGGCCTAGAAGTCAAGTGATTTAGAATGATATATTTGATAACATTGAAACAAAACTCTTCTATATAACTAAAAGCTATATAACCCCAACTTTAAAAAGCATATCAAGCTGGGAAAGATATTCACCACATGTAACTTAAAAAGGTTAATATAAGAAGTGTCTGCTGCTGCTACTGCTGCTACGTCGCTTCAGCCATGTCCGACTCTTTGCGACCCCATAGACGGCAGCCCACCAGGCTTCCCCGTCCCTGGGCTTCTCCAGGCAAGAACACTGGAGTGGGTTGCCATTGCCTTCTCCAATGCATGAAAGTGAAAAGTGAAAGGGAAGTCGCTCAGTCGTATCTGACTCTTAGCAACCCCATGGACTGCAGCCTACCAGGTTCCTCCATCCATGGGATTTTCCAGGCAGAAGTACTGGAGTGGGGTGCCATTGCCTTCTCTGAAGAAGTGTCTAAGTGTCTACATATCAGTAAGAAGGCAATTAACATGTTAAAGCTTTAAACTGGATTCAGTGCTAATCCAATTTAAAATGGAAAAAGGATATGAAAAAACAATTCATAGAAGAAAACGTATAAATATCTCCTAAGCAGAAGAGATGCTGCTTATCATCACTGATAATCAAATTAATACAAATTAAAACAACAAAATAGAATTTCCTCCATGATATCACACATATTAAGAAGAGTAAGAGTGCTTGATGATGGTGGTGTAACTATTTAGAGACAAATTTGACCATACGTATTTTTAAAGAGTGTCTATATTTTCGACCTTGCAATTATGCTTCATCTATAGGGGGTCAGCTAGGTGACTTATGGAATATTATTCAGCCTTTGAAGAAGTGAGATATAGGTACTACATATTCTGACATGGAAAATGTCTGTGACAGATACTTAGATTTAAAAAATGACTTACAGGAAGTTCTCTGACCCTCCAGTGGTTAGGACTTGGAGCTTTCACTGCCACTGCCAGGGTTGAATACCTGGTTGGGAAACTAAGATCCTGCAAGCTGTGTGGTACAGCCAAGAAGACCAAAAAAGTGACTTACAGAATATTAGTGCAGTATAGGACTCCATTTATAAAGAATACGTGCATGTATTTTATGTGTGCATAAAGAATGTGGAACCCACTCCAGTACTCTTGCCAGAATGTGCAGCAAACTGTTAAGGGAGATATCATCTAAGAAATAGGACTTGGAGAACTTCCATTTCTTATTTTCCATACTTTAGTTTTATTACTTTAAAAATGTATGATAGCTGCTATATTTTAAGAAGAGACTAAAAAGACACTGCTTAGTTTATCTTACCAAAGCTTTGGCTGGTTATGTATAATCTTAGGTTCAAAAAAACATGGTGTACCATGTCATACTCAGATATGTTCATTCATTCACTCATCAAAGATTTAGTGGATACTTTTGCTGTGTGAGGTCTTTTTCCCTCTTACATGGCTCTTACCTATGTAATTTTCTTCCTCACTTTACTCCAGAAAGTGAATATTAAAAAATAATTATGGGTCTGAAATAAAGTTGGCTTGTGGGATACCTCTTGGATACCCAGCAGAGGGCGCTGTGGCTGGGAACGAAGGGTGACTCCTGTTTGGATGTCTTGAGTCCCTTTCTGGTCCTGTGTAAAAGATTCAGAAAGTTTTTATTGAAGAAAGAAAAAAAAAAGCAAAACCCCTCAAACCTCTAAAAGCACCCCACATTCCAGTTGCAGCTTCACTTTGTGTGGCTGTTTCTACTTCAGAGCTATCAGTCTTGTTCCTCTGCGGGCCTATGCAGGGAGCAAGTGGATGTTTGCGTCGAGAGATCCAAAGAGAGCCACATATATGTCACATCTCACGAGGATGGAAGATTAAAACGAAAATTTATGCTCTAAACTTTGCCCTGTTTTGGCGTTCAAATGCCACGTGACTGTTGTTTTACTGAATGGAAAGCCAGAATAATATGGTGACAGCAAGTTGTCTTGGGAGCATGAATCAGAAGACTTGCGCTCAGGCCATCGAAAGCATTTTTTTTTTTTTTTGCTTCTGCTTTTGGTCCGTATTTTATTGCATTGTTCATGTAATGCAGAAGAGAGGCATATTTTGGATGCTATGCCTGAAATTCAAATATGTGAAATACAGGGATAGTCTCCTGAAAGATTTTTGGAGAGATTTGAAAATATTAAATGTATAAAAAAGTTGTGATAACTTCATATCAAAAAGTTACACTTAGCAATAAAGTATCACTTCAGAATCTTTTTTTAAAATTGAATCATAATTGATTCACAATATTGTGTTAGTTTCAGGTATATAACATGACGATTTTTCTTTTTGCAGATTTTGTTCCATTGTAGGTTATTATAAGATATTGGGTACAATGTTCCCTCTGCGATCCAGTAAATCCTTGTCGCTTATCTATTTCATGTATGCTGCTGTTAATTACTCAGTTGTGTCCAACTCTTCTCAAGCACATGGACCATAGCCTGCCAGGCTCCTCTGTTCATGGAATTTTCCATGCAAAAATACTGGAGTGGATAGCCATTATCTTCTCCAGGGGATCTTCTTGACCCAGGTATTTAATCCAGGTCTCCTGCACTGCAGGCAGATTCTTTACCACTGAGCCACCTGGGAAGCCCTATTTTATGTATAGTAGTTTGCTAATCCCATATTCCTCATCACAGTAGTATCTGTAAAGAGCAGTTTTCCAAATCCAGATAAAATAGGATGTGGTTCATTCTGATGCTACTTTAAGAGCAGACTTCCTGGTGGGACTTGAGACTTCCTCTGTGGCTCAGACAGTAAGGAGTCTGTCTAAAATGCAGAAGACCCGGGTTTGATCCTTGGGTTGGGAAGATCTCCTGGAGAAGGAAATGACAACCCACTCCACTACTGTTGCCTGGAAAATCCCACGGATGGAGGAGCCTGGCAATCTACAGTCCATGGGGTTGCAAAGAGTCGGCCATGACTGAGTGACTTCACTTCACTAAGAGCAGAATCTGTAATGAAGTCAGACATAGTATATTTTGCAATTAAAACACAAAAGTCCCTCGAATTCAGTCTGGCTCACAATTAGCACAAATGAGAGACTTTTCCTTTAAAAAACATTTATTTATTTACTTGGCTGCACTGGGCCTTAGCCGTGGCATGCGGAATCTTTTAGTTATGGCGTGTGGGATCTAGTTCCCTGAGCAGGGATTGAACCTGGGCCCCCTGCATTGGGAACTCAGAGTCTTAGCCACTGGACCACCAGGAAAGCCCCTGGAAGACTTTTCATATCGTTTCCTTTTTCTCTGGCCCCTTGTCTTGTATTTTGCCAAATTGTAGTTTCGGACAAGTTAACTCTTTGCTCCAGCACAGAGCAGACTTCCCTGAAGTCAGAGACATCTTTCAGTTGGAGAATAGGTGTTAAAGGAGCTTTGGCTACAGAGTACCAATAGAAATGGAGAATTTATGCAGTTTGACTAATTAAAGCAAAGATCCATCTGACGGAATGGCAGTCATGAGGTGCAAGACTGTGCCCGGTGGCACAGAATTTACAATTTAAAACATTTTTGGCTTTCTACATTAACTTCCTTGGTTAAACAGGTAGAATTCCCTGAAAATCTGTGGTTAGTTTCTCAAGTTCAATGAATGTATTAAGGAAATGTCGATATCTTAGCTGCTATAAAACTTTCTTTCTTATAAAAAGGAAAACTAAGGACGTAAATTTGAAAAGAATATGAGAGGATTTTGCAAGTCATTGTATCTTGTGTTTGTGCAGAGCTGATGTCCTTTTTATCCAACTCGTTGACCTTATTTAATCCAAAGGTAAGGCTCGTCCTCCAGGCTGGTGCCAGTCTCAGCTTCTGAACCTGCCCAGATCAGCACAACCCTCTCGCCTCTTGGCTGGCGCTGCCCCAGCCATGACTTGCTCTGTTCCTGCTGTTGTGAAGGTAGGTTACTGAAGCCACACTGTCCATACAGCCTGGCCAGCAAGAAGAGGCCATTGCTCCAGAGGAGGCTGGGAGACATCTTGGAAGCAGAGAGTTTAAGACCCCATGGGGACAACTTCGCCCGATGGGAGGCGGTGGATAGGAAGGGGCTGGTCGATGAGTTCTCTCTCCTTTCTCCTCCACCCTCAGAGACTGTTCTGAGATACAACAGTCCTACAACCTTCCTGAAAGCATCACTCGAGGCCACGCAGTCAGCCAGGCTGTCACAAGGCTTTGGCCAGCTCAGTATGCTGCCGCATGCATGAGAGTTCCCTGTCTCCTGCCTTGCAGCGCTTCTGTCCACTCCCACCCTTCTCTAGGATCACCCTTTTCAGTGAAATGTTAACAAATAAACCTATGCTCTGGGGTCTGTTGTCTAGAGGATCTGGGCCAAGAAAGTTGGAACCTAGGTTGGCTCTAGAAAACAGGACCCTCTGGTGGGCTCTGGCAGGTGTGGGGACATGGTGACAACCTCCCACGTATCGTAGCATCATGATTACTAAAGCTATCCAAAGTTAATGAGGATGAGGATACGATGGAGGAAAAGCTTGGAGGTGTCAGCTCACTTTGGCACTCTATCCACTGTAGGGCAATGATAACTGTTAGGATTGTGATGTGGGGTGATCCTGGTTGAAGGCTCTGGAAACCTTGCAAAAGGAAAATGACAGGTGCTATCTTGAGGCTTTCTTTGAAAGTCAGAGTAATCCTGGGGAAATTTTAAAGGGGGTTCTCATCTCCTAAATCTGCAAAGCAGACAACTTTAAAATGTGAGTGAAAGTGAAAGTCTCTCAGTCATGTCTGACTCTTTGCGACCCCATGGACTATACAGTCCATGGAATTCTCCAGGCCAGAATACATGAATCAACCAGAATACTGGAGTGGGTAGCCTTTCCCTTCTCCAGAGGATCTTCCTGACCCAGGAATCAAACCCAGGTCTCCTGTATTGCAGGTGGATTCTTTACCATCTGAACCACAGGAGAAGCCCACTTTAAAATGAGGATCTGATTATGTTAGAAATGGAAAGAATAGATGCTCAGCCTTAACAGCTCTTCAGTGTCAAAGAGCATTTCCTGATATGGAAAAAGTGAGAACCTGAGACCTAGGATGGTAGCATATGCCTGGTTGAGACTGAGTGTGTGTGTGTGAATGTGTGTGTGTGTGTGAGAGCACGCGTGTGCGTGCACTCAGCTGCTCAGTTGTGTCCGACTCTTTGCGACCCCATGGACTGTAACCTGCCAGGCTCCTCTGTCCATGGAATTTTCCAGGCAAGAATACTGGAGTGGGTTACCGTTTCCTTTTCCAGGGGATCTTCCCAATCCAAGGATCAAACCCGCATCTCTGGCATCTCCTGCATTGGCCGGTAGTTTCATGACCACTAGTTACCTGGGAAGCCCCTGAGAATATTGGATCCCAAACTACCTGAAGCTTCCTGGATGGCAGAAGCTGTCCCCAAGACTAGCAGAGATCAGCTTCCCCTTCCGGGGATCATACCACGACCTCCTGGAGGAGATGCTTTGCAGCGCACCATTGTTTTTCCCAAGATCGGGCCCCATCATTCCTTCTTGTCTTCCAGGTAGTAGCCAGAGTCGGGTCTGAGCACAGCTTCAGTGGGGAATTACACTCTTCTCCAAGGAAACAATCTATGTGTCAGTGGACAAGTAGCAACTGTCAAATGTGTACTAGCAAAGACATGGAGGGGTCTTAAGGGTATTAGATGGTCATGGTCACTTGGAGCTGGTCTGTAGAGGTGGCTCCTTGACATTTAGGCAGGATGATGACCTACAGTTGATAAGATGGAGGTGGTGGAGTATAGAGAATGGGTAGGCTCAAAGAGTTGGGATTATTGGAATGGATTTACTACGTAAAACTTCAAAACCCATCCACTTAACTATTTCTTGATTGAAATTTATTTTTAATTGGAGGATAATTGCTTTACAATATTATGTGGGTTTCTGCTACATTTCTACATGAATCAACCATAGGTATACTCATGTCTTGAAAATCCCTCCCACCTCCCAACTCTGTTTCTTGTCAACCCTCACCCGCCAATGAAGACTTGTTTGTCTTCAAATTTTAATAGTACCGATGTTGAGAAATACTGCCTTGGCAAGATACCGTTTAGCAGAGATGGGAGATTAATCCTATGAAAATTCAGGGATCTGTTGCGTCAGCGAAGCTCCTAGGGGTCCAATGATCTGGAGCATGCCAGACACCCTTTTTCTTAAAAATTAAAAGATAAATACCATAATCCCTTATATGTGGAACCAAAAAAGAAATGATACAAATGAAGCTTACTTACCAAACAGAAAGAAACTCACACACTTAGAAAACAAACTCAAGGTTCCCGGGGGAAGAGATAGTTAAGGACTTTGCGAAGGTCATGTACACACTGCTCTATTTAAAATGGATAACCAACAAAAATCTACTGTATAGCACATGGAGCTCTGCTCAGTGTTATGTGCCAGCCTGGGTGGGAGAGGGGTTTGGGGGAAAATGGATACATGAATGTGTATGGCCGAGTCCCTGCACTGTTCACTTGAAACTGTCACAGCGTTGTTAATCGGCTATACCCCAATACAAAATGTTTTTGATGTTTAAAGAAATAAAATAAAAAAAGACACATGTCATATTGTAGGCA
This sequence comes from Cephalophus harveyi, assembly GCA_006410635.1. Classification (NCBI taxonomy): domain Eukaryota; kingdom Metazoa; phylum Chordata; class Mammalia; order Artiodactyla; family Bovidae; genus Cephalophus; species Cephalophus harveyi. Next base: position 226,462 of record SJYT01027417.1, on the reverse strand, counting down.
CTCAGAAATATATTTTGCTGAATGAATAAGTGAGTGAAAAACATACAGCAAGAGTTCCCTGTGCAAAGAGTAATCTGCTTGCGTGAGACAGGTTCCCAGAGGAAGGCGGAAGTTTGCTGTCGCCAGAGGCACGGCAAGGAGCTGGAGATGAGGCAGAGAGAAGGCTGTGGTTTTCATGGTTTACGTGCTATTTATTTAGACACCTGCTCACAGAAGATGGAGGGCAAACAAGTGGCTTGCATCAAGGGAGGAACAAGGCCAGGTTTTTGTTCTAGAATGAACTTTATGGCTGATCAGAGAGATTGTCCTGAAAGGCCCTGAGATCAGAGTCAGGTCAACTAGCCTGGTCTCTTTTGTGACCGTCCAGTTGGAAGCTCTGAACAGCTGATTTGGGACAGGACGGAACTAGAATGAAGGAAGAAATAGATTCCAGAAAGCTGTGGGGCGAAGAGTGGTCAGGATTTGGTAACTGGATTGGGAAGGTGGGGAGGAGGAGACAGAGCAGAAGAAAATTCTCAAGTCTCTGCATCTCTGGATGAACGGAGAATGTGGCAAAGAATTCAGCTTAAAGGCTAGATAGTGAGTTTTGCTTTGAAGAGTTGAATTTGAGGACGTGGGGCACACAAAGGGAGGTGTTTACTTGGCAACTGGACAAGTGAACAGAGTCTTGGCTGAAGACGGAGGCTCGAGAATTGTTTGAAGCCACAAAACTGAGGCTCAGAGAGGCCACCGAACCCATGTTGACATAGTTGATAAATAGTAGAGTGAACCTTCAAACCCAGACCTTTCTGGCTCTAAGGCTAACCCCACTATCCCCTAACTTACTTCTTTTCCTCAAGATTATGGATTTCTAAAATGAAATTTGAAAATACATATGGATGGCAATCTAGCAAAATTACCAGTGTATTCACACTTAGACCCAGGTATCCCACTTCTGCAGAAGGTGACGTTGCAGTCAGACCTGGACACATATAGAATGACACACGCACAATGTCATTCATTGCAGTGTTGCTTGAAAGACCACCACCACCACCGCCAAAAACAGCAGGAGGGGAAGAGTTAAATAAATGGGCCCCCCTGCACCTGTTTAGAAGAGCAGGAGCTCTCAGTGAACTGAGTGTGTATTAGTGTGTATATCATACTCTCTTTTGTGTAAGAAAAAGCAAAACTGAGAACATATATTAATATTTGTGTCTGTTTATATCTGGGTGAAGAAAACAAAGGATATAAGGTACTAGTAGAAGTAGGGTGCCTTCAGTCAGTTCAGTCACTCAGTTGTGTCCGACTCTTTGTGACCCCATGAACCACAGCATGCCAGGCCTCCCTGTCTATCACCAACTCCCGGAGTGCGCCCAAACTCATGTCCATTGAGTTGGTGATGCCATCCAATCATCTCATGCTCTGTTGTCCACTTCTCCTCCTGCCCTCAGTCTTTCCCAACATCAGGGTCTTTTCCAATGAGTCAGCTCTTTGCATCAGTGGCCAAAGTATTGGAGTTTCAGCTTCAGCATCAGTCCTTCCAATGAACACCCAGGACTGATCTCCTTTAGGATGGACTGGTTGGATCTCCTTGCGGTCCAAGGGACTCTCAAGAGTCTTCTCCAACGCCACAGTTCAAAAGCATCGGCATTCAATTCAATTCCGTTCAATTCTTCGGCATTCAGCTTTCTTTATAGTCTAACTCTCACATCCATACACGACTACTGGAAAAACCGTAGCCCTGACTAGACAGACCTTTGTTGACAAAGTAATGTCTCTGCTTTTTGTCATAGGTTCACAGGAAGTTGCAAAAAAAAAAATATATATATATATACACAGGAGGTACCCTGTACGCTTTACCCCTGTAACATCTTGCTTAATAATAGTGTAATAACAAAACTAGGAAATGAAGCAGAGTGCTTTTGAAACAGCTCAGTGACCCATCGAGATGATGAAATCACAGTTCTGTTGCAAAGATAGCGTCGATATTTTATTGAGCACCTACTATGTGCCCCTTAATATATGGGGCATTGGGAATGTAATCAGATCAGTATAGTACCACCTGGGAGGCTGACCTCAAATAAAAAATTATGCACATAATTCATGAATCATAGTTGTGCAAGTGCTATGATGAAAACAGAACCAAAAAAAGGTTGATTTCATAAAAAGATAACTTTAAACATTTCCACAATGTTTTGTAATCTTATTTTAAGATTTGCCAAAGTTTGACACTCAGCTTTCTTTATAGTCCAACTCTCACATCCATACATGACTGCTGGAAAAACCATAGCCATGACTAGACTGACCTTTGTTGACAATGTAATGTCTCTGCTTTTTAATATGCTGTCTAGGTTGGTCATAACTTTCCTTCCGAGGAGTAAGCATCTTTTAATTTCAAGGGTGCAATCACCTTATAAGGCATAAGGATGCCTTGTAAGGGTGGCAAAGAATGGAACAGAATGATACAGTGTAGGAACAAAGCTTCTCAATGAATGTCGTTTAGATTTGAAGCATGTGAATGTATTACCTACTTAAGGCAATTAAAACATTGAAAATGTGGTATAAACCCATTAGCATTTATCTACACTTGAAATTCATCTCTTCTTCTAAAAAGATGTATTTGGTTTATGGGTTTATAATATTTTTGCACTTAGTCTTCCACCCATCCTTCCATCCTTCCATCCTTCCATCTGTCCAATCAACACAATTATTCATCCGTGTGCCACAATTATTCATTGATCATCCATCTATCAGTTCAGTTCAGTTCAGTCGCTCAGTCGTGTCCGACTCTTTGCGACCCCATGAATCGCAGCACGCCAGGCCTCCCTGTCCATCACCAACTCCCAGAGTTCACTCAGATTCACGTCTATCGAGTCAGTGATGCCATCCAGCCATCTCATCCTCGGTCGTCCCCTTCTCCTCCTGCCCCCAATCCTTCCCAGCATCACAGTCTTTTCCAATCAATCATCTATAGCCACAAGGAAAATAATTAAGAAAACAGGTGGTTCCTGGCCTTCTTCTAGATATAAAGACAGAGATTAGTCAGATCACCCCATAAATACACTGAGATGGCAACCATGCTACAAAAAGCATGAGAAGGAACTCAGTTATCCTTGGATGAGGTAGTTAAGGATGTCTCAGGGAAGGCTTTCCTGAGGAAAATCCATGTGAATTCCATGAAACGCAGGAGGGAGGTGGTGAAGAGAGGGAGGCAGGCAGAACGGTATTTGCAAAGGCTCTGAGTGAGGCACAGTGTTTGAAGAACTGAAGGAGGCCGTGTCACTGTTGTGTAGGGGCTGAGAAAAAGGGGGGCATGCATTAGCAAGGGGGAATACACACAGGGGGGTCTTGTCAAGCAGGTTGAGGAAGAGGGTCTCTGTAATCAATGCAGAACTGGAAACGACTGGAGAGGTTGAGGCTACCGTGTAACAATATGAGCCATTTCTGTCTCAGGAAGATCACTGGCTGCTCTTTGGAGAATGATGGGGATTGGAAAAAGAGTCGAGTTAAGGGGACCAGTCGCAGGGCTGCCTCTGGAGTAGGAGGAAGGTGACATTTGTTCAGACCAGATGAAGGTTAAGGTTAAGAGGAGCCCATGGAATCAGGAGGAAGAAAACCAAGAAGTCTGCATGATGGGTTGTATAAGGGTGGAAGGGAGAAATTTCCAACATGGGTAGGGTTCCAGCGAGTGCAACTGAATAGATGGGGCCACCATGTCCTGAAAGAGAATCTGAGGGCATGTTTGTTGGGGGGACAGGTTGGATTTGAAGATGCTAGGGTGCCCTAGAAGGTGACTGATGACTTGGAAAGACAGCACCTAGACCATGTCACCATTCCATGTTTAGATCCCACAGTGTGACTCTGTACTTGGTTAACAACCTCAGTCAAATGTTGCTCGTGCCCGAGCCTCACAGTCTGATTCTTTTATACCCATGCTACTGTTGTTGCTTGCTTGCTCAGTCTTGTCCGACTCTTTGTGACCCCATGACTGGAGCCCACCAGGCTCCTCTGTCCATGGGATTTTCCAGCAAGAATGCTGGAGTGGGTTGCCCCTTCTTCCTCCAGGGGATTTTCCCAGACCCAGGGACTGAACATGTGCCCCCTGTGTTTCCTGCATTGCAGGCGGATTCTTTGTCCCTGGAGCCCTTGGGGAAGCCATGTTAGTTCTTGACCAAGTATTTCTCCACTCATCTCTTCCCCAGAATGCATGCCATGTGTTTTACAGGCTCTGGATCCTTTAGAGAAAGGATCTTGAAGAGGAAGACCATCGTTTCCCCCCAAGGAGCCCCTTGCAATCAGCCTTCTCAGGTGGCACTTTGGACATGTCCACAACAAATTTATCTTTCTTCTCCGGGTTTCCCATGAAGGCTTAGCTGTTCATCCTCCTTCGTGTTTCATATCTCATTTGTGTTTTTACAAGCATACCCTTTTTTGTTGTTCTCCACTCAGGCTCCCTGTGTACATGGGTTTCTCTAGTGGCTTAGAGGGTAAAGCATCTGCCTGCAGTGCCGGAGACCAGGGTTCAATCCCTGAGTTGGGAATTTCCCCTGGAGAAGGAAATGGCAACCCATTCCAGTACTCTTGCCTGGGAATCCCATGGACAGAGGAGCCTGGGAGGCTGCAGTCCATGGGGTCGCAAAGAGTTGGACAGGGAGCTTTATTCTTTATTTTCTTTTAGCCTTCAATGTCATAATTTTGCTAACTTGAGGCCGCCTTGGGGAATACAGTCATGAGACTTGTAGCCCTGCCATACAGCAACACTGCTGCTAATATTTTCCCAGACCTGGGGCTGGAAGCCCTAAGGACTTTGTCTTCCTAACATTCAAAGTGCCACACCGATGTATTTGTGTATCCCTCAGAGCTACAGTGGGATCACTGAAGCTTTCCTAAGGGGGACACTTCTCTGTATGAAAAGGAGAGGATGAGAGATTCCTTTATGTTTCAAAAACTGGTGTAATATTAATTAGGTCTACCCTGGTGGCTCAGACAGTAAAGCATCCTGCTGCAATGTGAGAGACTCCAGTTTGATACTGGGGCCAGGAAGATCCCCTGGAGAAGGGAATGGCTACCCACTCCAGTATTCTTGCCTGGAGAAATCCATGGACAGAGGAGCCTGGTGGGAGAGTACTTGGTTAAAAAAATGCTGTTTGTTCCTGTGTAACGTATCTGGCTCTGGAAGCACATTTAGCCAAGGGCACTGTGACCTCCGTGGGGACATGGAACAAACACCCTGACACTGGATCCAGAGTTTCTGACCTGGAGGCAATTCCAGGGACTGATTTCCAGCAGGTCTATAAGGACAACTGGCTTTGAAAATGTTTGCTCCTAGCAGTGCAAGGCTTGTTTTTCAACTGATGAATCCTCCCAATGTCTCTGAAGTGGGTGGTGGATAACTAAAGTCACCTTGGGTCTGAAGAGATGAACAGACTTGGAGAGACAGCAGTGGTTCAACAGGGGAGAGATGCTGAGAGAATGAAGAAAGTAACTGTAACCTGGGCCCAGGCAGGGTCTCAGACTACTGGTCTGCAGATGTGTTTTGTGGGCGCACTGGGGGCCATGAGAATGACCTCGGATCTCCAGTGGTGGGGACCACATCTAACCTCCAGCCTCTGCTCCTGAGCTTTGAACACCATCACTGACTGGAACCGCCAAGGCTCAGTGAGGCGGGACCCTGAGGCAGGTCCATTTCTGGGGGGAGATGGGGCTCCTCTGGCTGCGGCTTGCAGCCTCCCTTTGTGGCCTTGCTGAACTTTCTGTAGAGCTGCAGGGAGCCCAGGAGGCATCCACGTAACCCCCTTCCTTCAGATCAGACCTGAATCAAGGTTCATCACTTCTTGGAGCCTGGCTCCTTTTCCGTGTCCTTCCATAGGTATTTCTGTTAATAAATTACTCTGACATTTAATCCTCTGTTACTTTTCAGAAGACCCTGACTAACCCAGTCCCCCTTCAAAACAAAACATTTCTGTATAAGGGACACCTCATGTGAAGAGCTGACTCATGGAAAAGACCCTGATGCTGAGGAAGATTGAAGGTGGGAGGAGAAGGGGACAACAGAGGATGAGATGGTTGGATGGCATCACTGACTCAATGAACAGGAGTTTGAGCAAACTCCAGGAGATGGTGAAGGACAGGGAAGCCTGGCGTGCGGCAGTCCCTTGAGTCTCAAAAAGTTGGACATGCCTTAGCGATTTAACAACAACAAAATAAGGGACACAGGCAGTTCTTACTATCTCATCTCCTCTGTCATCTTTTTTTTTTTTAATATCTATTTATTTGCACCAGGACTTAGTTGCTGCATGGAAACTCTTAATTGTGGCATGGGGGATCTAGTTCCCTGACCAGGGGTCAAACCTGGGCCCCCTGCATTGGGAGCATGGAGTCTTAGCCACTGGACCACGAGGGAAGTCCCAAGGCAATTTTATTTTGACTTTCCATTTTAAACATTTTTTATGATTATACTTACAAAATGCCTGCTCTATGATGATTTCTGTTTAGGGGTTGTTATCTCTTGGTATTCATGAAGCATCCCTTCTCATGGGGGGAGGAAAGCAGAATAAATGACTAGACGAGATGTAAGGACTGTCAGATGTAGAGGCACCATAAAGGACAGTTGAGTGGAGAAAGTCGGTGGGCAGGGGCCTCACAATTGTCAAGAGGTGGTTAGGGAAGCCTCGTTTACAAGATGGCATTTAAATGAAGAGCTGGAGACAGGAAAGGAGACAGTCAAGATGACCTCTGGGTAGATCATCTGGGAGGGTCATGTCAGGGCAGAGTCTGCGGTAGAAGCAGAAAAGTTTGTTTTTCATCGACCTTGCATGAGCTTTTGGTGTAAGTTTAGCTTGCATAGATCTCTGTGAAAGCAATCTTTCCTTCCTCCCTTTTCTTTTTTTGGGGTAGAAAGTAGTACTTTTTTGTTGATTCGGTTAAAAATGAATAAGAATTTCTATGCTTTGATTAGGGCTTCCCCATTAGCTCAGCTGGTAAAAAATCTGCCTGCAATGCAGGAGACCTGGGTTTGATTCCTGAGTTGGGAAGATCCCCTGGAGAAGGGAAAGGCTACCCACTCCAGTATTCTAGCCTGGAGAGTTCCATGGGCTACAGTCCATGGGATCACAAAGAGCTGGACACGACTGAGTGACTTTCACTTCATACTTTGATTGGATGCGTCTGTGTCTCCTCGGACAGTAGCATAGCTGGGTTCCACGTGGAGTCACTTCTGTAGACTTTTCTCCTTAAAGGGCACCTTTTCTTAATGACTGAGTTCAAAGCAGACTTTAGAAATCCTGTCGATTTCTCATTCCTTACATTTTGTTTGGTAAAAGATTTTATGTCAGTGATTGCAGAATGAAGGTGCCAATAAGAAAATAATTGGTTTATAAATGGAAAGTTCATCAGGCATTCCCCTTTCCACTGTCCTCTCCATGACTGAAGTGCAAAGAAAATACGCTTGTACAGTAGGTGGAAGAGAGTGCATTAACCTCGAGACTCCCTCCCTGAGGGCAGTGTTGAAGCAAATGGCTTTGTGAGCTTCCGAGGAATGAGACGTGATTGTACCTGGGAATAGGAGAATGGTGTCTGCAGTTCCATTAATTGGGATACCAATTATGAAAGCTGGGGGAGCATCAACTTTCAGAGCCCACGCTAATCCCCAGGAAGACTTTCCCCTGGTGGATATAATATTGCTGTTCTTCAGGTGCATTCCTGAGATGTATCACATTTCTCAGACTTACTTTGTATAGGCTGCTGTCAGGGACAGGATTTGGGGGTGACTAGAGGATTCTTTGGTTTCACCCAGGCAACTCTCTGCTTTCCTGGTGTCAGTGAGCTTGGGGTAAGCAGGGGTCAACCTGGAATCGACATTTGTTCTGAAGTGTGAGTTCCGTGTCCAGGTTTCGATGAAACGCAAGGCAGGAATGTGAAGGCCGTCTTCCTGAACTGCTCAGGCTGACACACTGATAATGTATTTCTTCATGATGCTGACCCAGGTAGCCCTGTCTCTCCTGGGGATGGGGTAGTCTTCCTTGACCGGCTGCTTTGGGATTTAATGAGCCTCTGTTGATCACAGACTGTGTTTCCCTGGGAAATGGAATATGAAAATAGTTGACAATTCTCCCATAAGCTGAGCTGAATTCCAAGAACAACCTGTAGGTAATCCTACCTGGTTTACTTTCAAGAGCTTTACTTTGAATTTCTTTCGGTGGCAACAAAGCCATCATCATGAACACTATTATACCCTGTAACAGCCTATATGCGAAAAGAGTGGATGCATGTATAACAGCTTCACTTTGTACACCTGAAACTCACACAACATTATAAATTACCTGTATCCCAATACATTTTTTTGATAGAAAAAGAATGGCATACTTCAACTGTAAAGAAGAAAACTTTCTCTAAAAAAAGGCAGACAGGTTTTTTAAAGAGTTGTTTAAGGTTCTTGTCTGATCCTTATCTGAAAAGGAAAAGTCTTTGGCTTAATGACATATCCCAAAATCCTTGCAGGAAACTTCACATCCGGAGCATCATTGTGACAGAATATTATTAATAACCAATATAAGGACCATCATCTCAACCAATGATGATCTGAGTTCACATTCGGGTTGACTTTTTTTAAAAGTCTATCAGAAAAACTTATTTATTTCCTTGCTAAACATACTAGACCTTAAGTCAAAAAACTTACATATTTGCATTTACTGTCACGCCCTTTCAATGAAATTTGATTTTATATTTTAATAATTTTTACTATTTTATTTTTTAAAAATTAATTTCTAGCTGCTTTTCAGTGTTGTGTTAGTTTCTACTGTTGTTGCCTACTCACTGGGTCGTGTCCAACTCTTTGTGACCCCATGGACTGTGGCCCGCCAGTCTCTGTCCATGAGATTTCCCAGGTAAGAATACTGGAGTGGGTTGCCATTTCCTTCTCCAGGAGATCCTCCTGACCCGAGAGTCTAGCCTGAGTCTCCTGTATTGGCAGGTGGATTCTTTACCACTGAGCCCCCAGGGGAGCCCGAGTTTCTGCTGTGCAGCTAAATGAACCGGACAGGCGTATACATATATCCCCTCTGTTACGGGTTTCCTTCTCATTCACCTCGCCAGAGTGCACTAAGCAGAGTTCCCTGTGCTAGGCAGCATGTTCTCATCAGCTATCTATGTTTATACATAGTATCAGCAGTGTATGTGTGTCAATTCCAATTTTCTAATTTCTCCCATTGGGTTGACTTTTGAAGCCTTTAGGTAATAAGAATTGGCATGTGTTAGAAGCTGCAGCTTCTGCAAGTAGAATATATTATTCCCCTCTCTCCTCTGTGCCTTTATAGAAAATGCTGAGTTATAAAGATCATTGCTATTTCCTGAAACGATTTTGCTACTTCCTGTCTGAAGGACCATGAGAGTGGGTTTCTAGAACACTATTCCTAAGAGTATTCAATTAATGATTCTACTGTTTATATTTTGCAGAATATTTCACTCTTTCTTTTCTATTAAGCAGAGACCCAAGGGAGGGTTAGGTTTGAAACAAAAATCAAAACATGCACAGCCCTCTCCCTGGACCCTTCATACTAGTAAGCTGTCTACTTCCCTCCAGAAACTTCTGCCACTTCTGACAATCTTTCAGCAACATCTGGTGACCCAGGGGACTGGAGGAGACTAGACAGAGCTGGGCTGGAGCTTCTTGCCCCTGCAATTCCAGTTGGTTGGCCAAATCGATGGACTGGGCAGACACAGTATGTCAGCTGCTTTTTTGGCAAAGGAAATGAAGGGAAGCCAACCAGGACACTCGTACAGACCCATGAACCTCAAACATAAGAAGAAAAAAAAAAAAAAAGTAATTTTCAGTTAAATTAACTTCAGACAGCATAACCCAGGGTGACTTCAGTTAGAGCACTGAGCTCCCTGTTGCTAGCTCTGGTCCCTTTTCTTCTTCTTCTTCTTCTTTTTTTAAGTTACGTGAGTTTGGGAGAGAGACTGCTGAAAAAAATAGAAATTCGTTCTGAGCCTCAGGGCTCTTTACAAAGGAACTTCTGATCTCCAGCCATACACAGTGTATTGGTAATTTGACCTCAGTTTGATTGTCACGTAGGCTGTCATTTTAAACATCCAGAAAAGGCAAGGGAGGACATAGACAAAGAGGATATATTTCTCACGGCAAATGGAAACAGAGTCAGTTACCAAAAATGGAACTTGATCAAGTGATAACCACCTCTGTATCTTCTTTAACTGTTGATTACAGATGTCATAGTGTGCTTCTATGGGGTTCAGGACACAGCTCATAATGACCTTTGCATTTGGCTAGAAAATTTTACCTAATAGGCTAAGAAATCAGATATTCATATACTTTATAGCGTATGTGTATTATTTAACAAATAGTTAGAATATAACATTTTTTTTTTCTGATTAAAAAGTAAAGCAAACTTATTTTAGACAATGCACAAAGGTGCAGAAAGCAACCTGGCATTTATCACTCAGCTATAATTACCATGATTTGAAGCATTTCCTTTTTTCTATTATCTATGTATGTATAGAATCATTGTGTGATTTTTATATACATTACAAATGTTTCAGTATAATTCTGAATTCTACTCTTTTCCCTTTGATATTGGTGTATAAATAATTTTCCCCATGTTAGTGAATTTCTTTGACTACACTAGGAAGGGTTAAGGCTTTTATTGGTTAATTTCAGTTTCTTTGATCCTTGGCATGGCTAGATAGCTGATGTTTGCAAGACGACATTGCATAAAGGATTATTTTCCCTTTTGTTTATTAAAAAAAACTATATTTCATCAACAAGGCAAGAGGTATTTGAAGGAAATTAGGACCTATAGTTTTAAAATAGGAAAAATGTAGTCAGATATCTGGCACTGTCTTTTCTGTTTTTTATGTTATGTTCTCTAATTGAATTTGTTTTCGGGTAGACCAAAATCAGAGAAGTAATTAACCTGCCGTAACAGAAGTGATTTCTCCAAATCTGGAGAGTTCAGCTCAAGCTGATGTTGAATGTAAAGGCTATAGTTTACAGAGCTCAAACCATCCCTCCCACCCTTGTGTATCCCTTCCACAGCCCTGAACCCAGAACAGTATTCACCGAGGATGCGGAGGAGCTGGGATTTCAAAGGGTGGAGCATTGTGTTCCTCACGCAAGTGATCAGAAGCAGTGTAGAGGCATTAAGGTACACAGGCTGGTAAGTTACTCATTAGGCAAGGCCTGAGGTCAAGTGCAGTGATGAGTCTGGGGCAGGACTTCTGCTTTTACAGGGTAGCACCCTCAGGTTCAACTGGCTTCATTTGCTACATCTCTGACAATTAGGTGGAGGGTTAATCGAAACAGAGAGAAACCCACATTGACAGATGCCTGACCTATCTTCTAGGAGCGGAGGCTGTCCCAGATCATAGTCAAGTAGGCATCAAGAGCCCTGCAGACCAGTTGAGAGGACTCTCAACATGAAGGAGTGAGGGGACTGACAGAGATTAGAGCAAGGGGCTTATAGCCAGAAGCTAGAGCCAGCCTGCTCCCGGCTGGAATGGCAGGGGCTGAGTTGGATGGGGACAGTGAGGGCTGCTCCTGGCTCCACGGGGTGGCTGGTGATGCTCTGTGCTCAGGGTGTGTGGACCACCCCCACCCCTCCGACTGGGGCCAAGGATGGGAGTCTTCTGGTCTCACCTTGGGGCATGAGTGCCCAGCCTGCCCACTGTCTAACTCACATCAGCTCCCTGTGTGTCTCCTGGGCACCCCTTGGTACTTTGGCAGTTAGGTTTCTGAGTTTAAGCCACTCTAGTCCTGATGCCAATGTCTGTATTAATTTCCTAGGGTTGCAGTAACCAAGTACCACAAGCTAGGAGGCTTAAACAGTAGAAATGTATTTTCTCCTCCTTTTGGAGGCTGCAAGTCCAAGATCAAGGTGTTAGTAGGGTTGGTTCCTTCTTAGGATTGTGAGGAAATCTTCCATATCAGAGCTCTCCCCTTGGCTTGAAGCTGACCATCTTCTCTTTGCTTCTCTTCACATCATCTTCCTTCTGAGTCTGCCTGTTTCTGAGTCCAAATTTCCCCTTCTTTTAAGGACGTGGTTGTACTGCCCTGAAAAGTAAGTGTTAGTTGCTCAGTCGTGTCTGACTCTTTGTGACCCCATGGACTTCAGCCCGCCAGGCTCTTCTGTCCATGGAATTCTCCAGCCAAGAATACTGGAGTGGGTGGCCATTCCCTCCTCCAGGGGATCTTCCTGTACTGCACTGGGGCCCACTCTAATGATCTCATTGTAACTGCATGACCTCTGTAAAGACCTTGTCTTCAAATAAAGTCACACTCTGAGATACTCAGGGTTAAGACTCCAGCATATCTTTTTGGGGAACACAATTCAGCCATCTCAGGTCCTGTCCCTCACCTACTGGTAAATTCAGAAGGTCCTGCTAGCTCTCAGTAAATTCTGACTTTTGACTGAATGTATATCTGACCGGAAGTTTAAGTTCTGTGTCTTCTAAAAAATGAAAGCAGCAAGACCCTTCAGGATACTTCCGTTTTGAAGGAATAATTGGCATTGGTTCTTTACCTGAGGAGCCTGTGCTGTTGGAAGTTGATTCCTTATTTATTCAGATCACTACAAGGAGAAAACAGAAGTCTTAAAAAATGTAATAGAAGTTGATGCAGGACGCAGCTGGGTTTGATCTAGAACGATCCAGCTACTGATTCTTTATGTGGGTCACCGTCCTGGTGTGTCGTGGTGACAGTAGCCATCCTTGTGTCTAAGCCTCTTCACCAGAAGCTACTGTGGAGCTCGTACCTCAGCTTCGCTAAGCGACCAGCCTCAGCGAGTCCTGATGATTCCCTCTGTGGTCTCAACCCATGTGGAAAACTGGAAGAGCCTTGCCCACTGGAGAGCCACCCAGCGTCTGGAGCCAGACAGACTGGATGGTAACCCAGTGCGGCGTCCCGGGCAGAGGATCTAAATTTTCTCTGTCTCAGTTTTTATCTGTTAAATGAAGATAGAACTAATATCTACTATATATATCATGGGGCTGTTATGAGGATTAAATGACTTATATTTGTAAAGTGCTCAGAAATGGGTGTGACATTTAATAAACATAATATGCACTTGATAAATAAAAATAACAATTGAAATCTTATTAGATGCCAGGCACTGTATCAAACACTTTAAGCACAGTATTTTTTCAAACTAAAAAAATTAGTGTGATTTTTAAAGGCTATACTCCATTTATAGTTGTTACAAAAATTGGCCATATTCTCTGTGTTGTATACTACATTCTTCAGCCTATCATATACCCAATAGTCTGTGCCTTTCACTCTCCAACCTTATATTGTCCCCCACCCCCTCCTTCTCCCCTCTGATAATCACTAGTTTGTTCTCTGTATCTGTGAGTCTGCCTTTTTTTTTCCCTCTTATATTCCCTAGTTTGTTACATTTCTTTGATTCCACATATAAATGCTGTTGTTGTTGTTTGGGGCTTCCCTGGTGGTGCTAGCTATAAAGAACCTGCTTGCCAATGCAGGAAACGTAAGAGACGCAGGTTAGATCCCTGGGTCAGGAAGATCCCCTAGAGAAACGCGTGGCAATTCAATCCAGTATCCTTGCTTGGAGAATCCCATGGACAGACGAGCCTGGTGGGCTACCGTCCATGGGGCTGCAAGAGGCCAACATGACTGAAGGCACTTAGCATGTACGCACATATGTTGTTGTTCAGTTGCTGAGTCCTGTCTGATTCTTTTGGGATTCCATGGACTGTAGCCCACCAGGCTCCTCTGTTCATGGGATTTCCCAGGCAAGAACACTGGAGTGAGTTGCCATTTCCTTCTGCAAGGCATCTTCCTGACCCAGGGATCGAACCCATATCTCCTACACTGGCAGGTAGATTCTTTCCTGCTGAGCCACCTGGGAAGCCCACGGTATTTGTCTTCCTCTGCATCACTTATTTTGCTTTGCATGATGCCCTCCAAGTCTATCCATGTTGCTGCAGATGGCAAAATTTCATTTTTTAAATAGCTGAGTGGTATTCCATTATATATATATATACACACCACATTGTCTTTATCCATTCATCTGTTGTTAAGTGCAGTGTTGTAACAATGCTAAGTGGTTGGTGACGCCTATCCCTGCTTCACAGTGTTGGAAGCACTTTCAGAGAGGGGAGACTATTTCAAGTCAAAGAGCTTGAAAAGGGCAGAGCCGGGCTGTTGAGGGAGGTGTGCCTGACTGTCTTCACCGTGGCCACGCTGCCTGCATATGTGGTCTTTGAAGTGGTTCCCCTTCTGTTAACAAATGAATCAACAAACGCTCGTCGAGTGTCTATCAGGTCGTGGTAGGTATGTGTTCACAGTTGGACAGAATAATGATGACATTTATAAACTAAAGACACTTGCATGTCAGTTCTAATAATTCTTTTGAACTATGCTCTGTGACCTTTGTTGTCACCAATGATTATGAGCAAATCATGATGTTTGTTCAGTTCAGTTCAGTTCAGTCGCTCAGTCGTGTCCGACTCTTTGCGACCCCATGAATCGCAGCACGCCAGGCCTCCCTGTCCATCACCAACTCCCGGAGTTCACTCAGACTCACGTCCATCGAGTCAGTGATGCCATCCAGCCATCTCATCCTCGGTCGTCCCCTTCTCCTCCTGCCCCCAATCTCTCCCAGCATCAGAGTCTTTTCCAGTGAGTCAACTCTTCGCATGAGGTGGCCAAAGTACTGGAGTTTCAGCTTTAGCATCATTCCCTCCAAAGAAATCCCAGGGCTGATTTCCGTGGTGTTTGTTAGTTTCATCCTATTTAAATTTTGAATGAGCCTCTCTAAACGGTTTCACAAATGATTACTTACACCTGAGTATTTTCCCTAACTTCAGTTCAGTTCAGTTCAGTCGCTCAGTCGTGTCCGACTCTTTGTGACCCCATGAATCGCAGCACGCCAGGCCTCCCTGTTCATCACCATCTCTCGGAGTTCACTCAGACTCACATCCATTGAGTCAGTGATGCCATCCAGCCATCTCATCCTCGGTCGTCCCCTTCTTCTCCTGCCCCCAATCCCTCCCAGCATCAGAGTCTTTTCCAATATTAATTGACAGGACTACATATGTTAGAGTTTGTCTGTTATAAATATCCATGCATAAGTGTATCTGATGCGACTGAACCTGTAGGGGAAGGTAGGAGCAGAAACCATGTGTGATCCATCTACCTTGGACCAATAGATGGTGTATAAGCGGGCCACGATAGCCTCGGGGAACCATGGGTGAACCCACGGCATGATCATGGGACTATACAAGTGCAAATGTACCATTTTTCAGCCGACTCTGCAGCTGAGCAGACCGGAAAGGTGTGTTGGTGGGGAGAATGTTCCCCAAAGGTGAGTTACCATGTAATTTGTTATCTAAACCCGGACTCCTTGCAGAATAAAAGAGGCTGCTAATAATAATCATGAAAGGTTAATTAGCATCAGCTGGCTTAGTGGTAAAGAAACTGCCTGCCAATACAGGAGACCCAGGAGATGCAGGTTCAGTCCTCAGGATGGAAAGATTCCCTCAAGGAGGAAATGGCAACCCAGTCCAGTATTCTTGCTGAGGAAATCCCATGGCCAGGAGATCCTGGCGGGCTACAGTCCATGGGGTCGCAAAAGAACCCGACACAACTGGGCACACACGTACAACAACAACCAGTGCCAACTGGGACTGTCCTGGGCTCATGGGGTGACAGCTACCCTGCAACAGGCCGCAGGGCTGAGAGGCACCTGGGCGCAGGCCTGGGGGGAGGGAGGCCCGGCGGGCCCCGCTGGAGGCCGTGGCGAGAGCCCGAGCTGCGAGCGCCTGAGCGCAGGTGGCGCTGGGCTGCTGGGCCGTCCCGGTACGCACCTGCACGCGCTGTCGTGAATGGAGGCGCGAGAGAAAGCCTGTGTGAAAGTAAATTCTAAATCTGCCAATTTGATTGATCACTGTAACCCTCTTAGTAACTTCTCTGGGTATTTTTCATTCGGAAGCATGAGGCCCTTTCTTCTGACGTAGCAGTGTTGGCCAGTTATTCATTTATCTCATAAAATTATCCTGACTACAGGCCAGTGTGTGTGTGTGAGAATGTGTGTGTGCACTAAGTATATGCAACACCCATGGGGTCAGACGCTTCCGACTCAAGCCTCATCGCAGCGCTTCCTGGGCGGGCTCCGCCTAACATGATGCTGGGATTCAAAGCGAGGTGCAAGATGCCTGTTGAGAAGGAGACTGTGGCAGGTGAGCTGTTCCAGAGGCCTGACGGTACAAACTACTGAGGAAAAAGGGTTTCACCTGTGACAGGCAGGAAATGCAGTGTTCTCCCTACCCTGAATTTTCTACAGGCAGGTACCATGCAAAGCTGGATGAATCAGACGCTGGAATCAAGACTGCCAGGAGGAATGTCAACAACCTCAGGTGTGCAGATGATACCACTCTAATGGCAGAAAGCAAAGAGGAACTACAGAGCCTCTTGATGAGGGTGAAAGAGGAGAGTGAAAACGCTGGCTTAAAACTCAGCGTTCATAAAACTAAGATCATGGATCATCTGGTCACATCACTTCATGACAAATAGATGGGGAAAAAAATGGAAACAGTGTCAGATTTTATCTTCTTGGACTCCAAAATCACTGTGGATGGTGACTGAAGCCATGAAATTAAAAAACACTTGCTCCTTGGAAGGAAAGCTATGACCAACCTAGACAGCATATTAAAAAGCAGAGACATTACTTTGCTGACAAAGATCCACTCAGTCAAACTATGATTTTTCCAGTAGTCTTGTACAGTTGTGACTATAAAGAAGGCTGACTGCCAAAGAATTGATGCTTTTAATCTGTGGTGCTGGAGAAAACTTTTGCGATCACTTGGACAACAAGGAAATCAAACCAATCATTCCTAAAGGAAATCAACCCTGAATATTCATTGGAAGAACTGATACTGAAGCTGAAGCTCCAATACTTTGGCCACCTGGTGAGAAGAGCCGACTGCTTGGACAGAACTCTGATGATGAGCAAGACTGAAGGCAAAAAGAGAGGAGGGTGACAGAGGATGAGATGGTTGGATGGCATCACCAACTCAGTGGATATGAGTTTGAGCAAACTCTGGGAGACAGTGAAGGACAGGGAAGCCTGCCGTGCTGCAGTCCATGGGGCTGCAAAGAGTCAGATGTGACTTAACCACTGAACCATAACAACCATGCAAGGGATCTGCAGGTCTGTAAAGAAAAGTCACAGTCTGTTGGGACAGAGAAGCAAGGCTATGAAGCAGGTCACAGAGCTCAGCCAGCTCCAAGGATGCCCTGCTGTGGGCTGGAGGGGTTTGGGAGGGCTGTATGAAGTGGCACTCTGGTGATTCGGGAAGGAAATGAGGAAGGACAAAAAGATATCAAATGACAATGGTTAAAAAATATTTTTAAATTAAAAAAATTTGGCCAGATTTACTCATCCTTTGAGTCTAAAAGGTTGAGATTTTCTTCCCAAAGAAAGCCATTCTGCCTTCATGGCAAGTGGCAAATGATAAGATCCAGGTTGGTCTCATAATCTGTCTTTTTTTCCAGACTCCCTCCCCATCACATCACTATGTATTTTCCTGAAATGTACATAATGTAAAACGGAAGCTTATTTTCACTTACTGCATTTATAGAATAATTCAATGTTTCTTAGTCTTTGCTTTTGAAATAAATGGCATATCCTGTGTTTCTTATTCAAAAAACCCATAAATAGGTTAATCTCTGAGTTGAGTTGCTTTTACTTATATGGGTCTTACGAGATTGGGTAATTGGACTGCCATTGGCTCACCCTGGGAGAAACCTACCAACCTTTCTTAAGATAGCTCACAAACCTCTCTAGAGCTCCAAGGACAGAGTAATGAACCATTTTCCTTCTCTTGTAAGAAAAGAAATGTATAATAGAGTGAAGTTGTAATGTGCCATTTTATATTTGCAATACATTATGATATAACTGAAGATGACAAAGAGCTTAGAATTTCCACATATAGACATTTCTTAGTGATGGGAGGTATTCAAAGATTAAATACATACATGGACACACGCATACCTTTGCATTCTTAGCATGGAAAAGTTTCTGTGTACAGACCATTGATAGTATTATAGAGACCTGAATTCAGAATGTTAGTCTTATATTTTCTTTTGGTTAGTTTGTGAGCCTAATGCTTGAGCCAGTTAACATAAAGCATGTGATGAAATTAATTTCCAAGCTTATCAGAACAAAATTTAAATAAACTCACTCTTAAAGCACTGTTTCTACTGTTCAGTCCTCTGGGTTGGGAGAAGGAATATGGGGAAATTGTTTAAAAAAAATCAAAGAAACCAGCTTGTTTGCAAGGATTGCATATTTGGAATTGCTAACAGAACAATCTTTTATTCCTAGAGCTTTTTGAAAATCATTGTCTTATCAGGAGAAAGCAAATAATTTGGCTCTCCTTTGATAGACATATTGTGTTGAATCTGGGACATTGTTTTGTCTGTCATAAACAGAAGACAGCAGAAGGAAGACATTTTCTGATGAGACACATTTGCAAATTATGGAAAATCCTGATGCAAATATGATACCAATAATGGAAAATTCTTCTTTTGTCTTGTTCCTTGTATTCCCCAAAATATAGCTTGGTGTGCATTAGATGTTTAATTCTAATTTATTGCGTAAAGTACAATTGGAGGTGGATGACACGTTGCTTCGTCTCTGTGATCTGTATGTTGCCCAGCTTTTCACCCAACTGAACACTAGATGTCTCTCGATGTCCGTGTTAGACCTGCGGTAATAGGCAAGCCTCATTAACGCTTGCAGATAACGCCTGCAGCCTTGGCTAGGAAATCTTGTTGAAAGAAGGGCTCAATTCTCCCTTTGCACTGGGCACCGGTCTCAAGTGCTCTAGACACTGTGTACACAGACAAAGCTGGAGTCAGTGAGAGAAGAGATGTGATGATGGAAGCAGAGATCAGAGAGCTTAGATGTCTACTTGAAGGTGCTGTACTGCTGGTCTTGAAGGTGAAGGAAGGCGCCATGAGTCAAGGAATGCAGGCGGCCTGCATTCCAACTTCTAGGTGGCCTCTAGAAGTTGGAAAAGCCACGTGTTATGTGCTGAATTGTGCCCCCCATCCCAGTTGAATTCCTGTCTCTTATACACATCTAGATGTGTATAAGAGACAGCACACACACTTGGATAGCAGTTTCTGTGTCAACACACTTTTTTTGTCAACCTGTTGTTTCTGAGGATAGTGCGTCTGTTGAACTGCTTTTCTGTGATTACAGTGGGGTCAGATCGTCTGTTGTTGAATAGACAGGACCCAGTCCAATGCTGCCTTGCGGTCAAACTTCGAATCATCGAAGTGACAGAAAAGTTCTCCTTGGGCTGGTTCCCTGGTCTGTCTGTAATGTTTTCCCTGGGGCTTGCAGACAGTATTAAACTGAGACGCTTTGCTGGGGCCTGGGAAGAAACTGCCCACAGGGTGTGGTCATTGCAGCCTTCACGGTGGCCGCTTTTCCCATCCGCGTGCTGGGCTCTTGTAAAGACAGTAGAACTGAAAGCAGGAGGGTTTTCTTGGATAAATCCATCTCTTTGAATAATATGTATTCCCCACCCCCTCCATTATGGAAGTGATAACATTTCCATTGTAGAAAGTTTGGAAAAAACAGGAAAGTAAGGAAAAAAGAATCCTTACTATTTTAGAGACAAAATTGAAATCAGATTGTGTTCATAATTTTATATCCTCCTTTTCGTATTACATTGTCATGATATATTCCCCATATTATTACTCTTCAGAAACCCAATTTTTAGTGGCAATGTATTATTTCCCCTTTCATCTGTGCTTCACCATTTCTAATCATTTTCCTGTTGGTGGACACTTAGGTTGTTCCAAATTTACTTCAGAAATGATGCTGAAATAAATATTCTTATATGCTCATTTTCTATATCTCTGATTAATTCCTTAGTATAAATATCTGTAATTGGAATTTAAACGGAGAACATAAGTATTGTTTTGTTTTTGTTTGGCATTTTAAAAAATTAGTGTAATTCTTATTTTATATTGAAATGTAGTTGACTAACAATGTTGTGTTAGTTACAGGTGTACAGCAAAGTGATTCAGTTATACTCATACCAGTATCCATTCTTTTTCAAATTCTTTTCCCATTTATGTTATTACAGAATGTTGAGCTGAGTTCCTTGTGCTATACAGAAGGTCCTTGTTGGTTATCTATTAAACATAACAGTGAGTACATGTCAATCCCAAAATCCCAATCTATCCCTCCCCCATCCACCCCAGTAACCATAAATTCATTCTCTGAGTCTGTGTTTATGTTATGTAAATAAGTTCATTTGTAAAATGTTTTTAGATTATGCATATAAGTGATATCATATGATATTTATTTGTCTCTGTCACGCAGTATGATAATCTCCAGATCCATCCATGTTGTACAAATGACATTATTTCATTCTTTTTAATGGCTGAGTAATATTCCACTCTACATATGTACCACGTCCTCTTTATCCATTTACCTGTTCATGGACATTTAGGTTGCTTCCCAAGTCTTGACTATTGTAGACAACCTGCTATGAACATTGGGGTGCATGTATCCTTTTGAGCCAAGATTTTCTCTGGACCTATACCCAGGAGTGAGACTGCTGGATCATATGGGAGCTCTTGTGCGTGTGTGCTCAGTCACTTCACTTGTGTTGGACTCTGCCACCCCATGGACTATAGCCCACCAGGCTCCTCTGTCCTTGGGATTCTCCAGGCAAGAACATTGGAATGAGTTACCATGCCCTCCTCCAGGGGATCTTCCCCATCCAGGGATCAAACCCGAGTCTTCTGCATTGCACTTGGATACTTTACCCCTGAGCCACCGGAGAAACCCATGGTAGCTCTATTCTTGGCTTTTTTTTTTTTTTAAACAAAACTCCATACTGTTCTCCCTAGTAGTTGTATCAATTTACATTCCCACCACGCCAGAGTGTAGGAGGGTTCCCTTTTCTCCACTCCTCCAGCATTTATTGCTTGTAAACTTTTTGGTGGTGGCCATTCTGATTGATGTGAGGTAATATCTCATCGTGGCTTTGATTTGCACTTCTGTAATGCTTAGCAACATTGAGCATCTTGTCATATGCCTCCTGGCCATCTGTAAGGGCACATGTATTCTTGACTGTGACTAGTGATTTAGTCATGCCTGACTCTTTGAGATGCCATGGACTGTAGCCCGCCAGCCTCCTCTATCCGGGGGGATTCTCCAGGCAAGAATACTGGAGTGGGTTGCCATGCCCTCCTCCAGGGGATTTACCCAACAAAGGGACTGAACCCAGGTCTCCCACACTGCA
The DNA here is from genome assembly GCA_006410635.1 of Cephalophus harveyi. NCBI lineage: Eukaryota > Metazoa > Chordata > Mammalia > Artiodactyla > Bovidae > Cephalophus > Cephalophus harveyi. The sequence continues at coordinate 205,180 of SJYT01027417.1, read as the reverse complement.
GGCAGATTCTTTACCATCTCAGTCGATAGGGAAGCAAACTGCAAACTTTTTCAAGAAGAATTCTCCATCCTTTTAGTTATCTGTTTTGTTTGTTTTATGCTTTGAAATGGTATTCTTTTTTGTTATAAACCCAGGGCTGAATCAGGGGATTGTGAAACTAGGATTGTATCTGGAAAGTGTTTCTCATGTAGCATCTCTTCATATAAGACAACACTGGCGGTAGGAAAGCAGATTGTTCTGTTTTGCAAATAAGCTATTTTTCTCCTTGCCTTGCACCAGTAGCATGTATTTCCTGCCAACCTAACTCTGAAAGACTTCAAGCAGGAAAGACTGCTTTTGTAACTCTGCTGTTTGGGCTCAGTTACCCAGCTTCATAGATTTCAGAGGGTCTTCTGTCACTTGGAGGGACCTGTGAGCAGTCACATGTGAATTATTAAGGATGGCCATCACTCAAAGGAACACTTTATTCCAATCACTGTGGTGGACTTAATGTAGATGACACACACAAGGCTCATTCTGACGCAGAATTTGGAATCTAAAGGGCAGAGTTTTTGGCATGTAACACTCTGCGTTCTTTTACCAGAGAGGACACAATTTACTTCTATTTTCCAAAAAGATCCAAAAGGTAGGGGTGTGAAATGTGACAATTACCAATGAAAAAAATTCTTTTTAATTTTTAAAAGATTGACATTGACTTAAAAAGGATGTTTACTTTTTAAAGCCTTTCTGAAGTAAAAATACATTGATCTCTAGAAGTCAGATTTTGGTATCAAGAGCATCTTTTAATGTTTTTCAAATGGCATTCCTTTTAAAAAAATTAAATTAAATATGTATTTCCTTCTTGAAATCTGGAATGCTTCTGATTTTGGTATTTTGGGAACAGGACAGGAAGTGTTTTATCTATTTATTTATTTTTTAATATAAATTGGTGGTTAATTACTTTACAATATTGTATTGGTTTTGCCATATATCAACATGAATCCGCCACAGGTATACACGTGTTCCCCTTCCTGAACCCCCTCCCGCCTCCCTCCCTGTACCATCCCTCTGGGTCATCTCAGTGCACCAGCCCCAAGCATCCTGTATCCTGCATCGAACCTGGACTGGCGATTCGTTTCATATATGATATTATACATGTTTCAATGCCATTCTCCCCAAACCTATTGGTAGGGACAGGTCCTTTAACGTTCTTTTCCTGCTTTGGATTTCACAGATTATGGAAGTCATGGCTCAGAAACAGCACAGAAGAGGAAACAGGAGTTTTGTTTGCTGCTCCTTTCCTAGCTCTCCTATTGGTGTGCTGACTGTCAGATTTCCCACACTATTCCACGATCACTGGTGTGTCTGCTGCCTCAAAGCAAGTTGCCGCAGTGCCCTGGAAGCTGGCCTGGCATGAGCTTCAGGCACTATCAGGCAGGACTGGTCTGTGTAGCCTGCCAGGGGAAGTTGGCTGGCAGGGTCCTCCTCCTCCATGGTGGATGTTCGCTCACTTCCAGTCTTCTCGTGCTGAGGCCTTCATGGGATCCTGGGCTTCTCATTGCTGGATTCCACCTAACTCCACCCTCTCTGAGCCCAAGGCCCCTGTACACTTGTCCATCAAATTTCACCATGCTCTGTTGGTTCAACAGTCTTCTTCTGTATGAAAGCTGATGACGTGTGGGCAATGATCTTGATGCAGTTACAGCTTCTAACACCTCCCACTAGGCAGACTATCCCAGCTGTCATGGAATAGAAAGGCTCGCAGACCAGATAATATGCTCAATTTACATGGCTTATTCAACCAATTCAAAACACACTGGTTTGAGAAATTGATGTGATGAATCTATTAGGATCCAGTGCCTGCAGGGTGGAAAGACCATACTTCCAGGATTCTAGAACCCTGGGGAACGTTCTGACTCTCTATCTTCTACATCACTCTTGCTATCCGTTAGGTTACAAGGACTAGAGTTGGGGTTAAGCAAAGGATTCAGTAGATGGAAGGTGCCTGTAGCCAGCACACTCGGTCCCGAAACAACCTGCTGACCGATTGCGTTAGGCAGAAAAATGGCCCCCAAAATGGCCCAAGTCTTAGTCCCTAGAACTGTGAATGTGAGCCTTACATGGCCAAAGGGACTTTGCAGATATGATAAAGGAGCTTGAAATGGGGGAAGTTATCCTGGATTATCTGGTGGGTTCAATGTGATCACAAAGGTCCTTGCAGGAAAGTGGGAGGCTGGGGAGTCAGTGAGAGAAGAGATGTGATGATGGAAGCAGAGATCAGAGAGCTTAGATGTCTACTTGAAGGTGCTGTACTGCTGGTCTTGAAGGTGAAGGAAGGCGCCATGAGTCAAGGAATGCAGGCGGCCTGCATTCCAACTTCTAGGTGGCCTCTAGAAGTTGGAAAAGCCACGTGTTATGTGCTGAATTGTGCCCCCCATCCCAGTTGAATTCATAGCCACCAGTGCCTGATAGTGTGACCATGTTTGAGGATTTGGTCTTTGCAGTGGTAGTTTAATTAAAATGAGGTCAGGACTTTCCTGGCAGTTCAGTGATTAAGACTCTGGCCTTCCATTGCAGGGGGCACAGGTTTGATCCCTGGCTGGGGAACTAAGATCCTGCATACTGTGTTGGGGTGGTCAAAAAAAAGAGATCACTAGGGTGAGCCCCAATCCAATATGTCTGATTGCTTATAAGAAGATTAGGATACATCCTACATGGCTATACTATTTCAAGATATACATGTCTTCTGGGTTCTGCTATATCTGTACTCACTATCTATGGGTTACACATCATTTACTTAACACATCAATGAATTTCACCTGCCTTGAATAAGCCACTAGCTTACTTACTATCTAAGTAATATAGCTTTTCTTGTGAGTCCCTTGGACTGCAAGGAGATCCAACCAGTCCATCCTAAAGGAGATCAGTCCTGAGTGTTCATTGGAAGGACTGATGCTGAAGCTGAAACTCCAATACTTTGACCACCTGATGCGAAGAACTGACTCATTGGAAAAGACCCTGATGCTGGGAAAAATTGAAGGCAGGAGGAGGAGGGCATGACAGAGGATGAGATGGTTGGATGGCATCACCGACTCAATGGACATGAGTTTGAGTAAACTCCAGGAGTTGGTGATGGACAGGGAGGCCTGGCATGCTGCGGTTCATGGGGTCGCAAAGAGTCGGACACAACTGACTGAACTGAATATATGCTTTGAGTTACAGCCACCTCACTTACTTTTCTTGTCTTCTATAATCATACTGAATATTTAAAGGTAACACAGCAAACATATGTTATAATTGCTGTATTCCCAAGGTGCTAATACATGAACAGCATTTACATTTGGAAATGGAGGGCTCTGCAGACAGGACTTCTCGCCAATATTCTGGCAGTGAAATGGGGGAATTCGACAGCATATGAAAGTTGCAATCTCTTCTCCTCCTTCTTCTCCCCTTCCTTCCTACCTCCTCCTCCCCTCACCCCTTCTCCTTTCTCTTCCACAGCTAATCTCTTCTTTGAGACTCTGACCACACTTTTATGTGTTCTCTATGGCTACTTTCAAACTACATTGGCAGAGTTTAATAGCCATGACGCAGACCGTCTGATCCACAAAACCTATTTCTTATCTTAGGAGAAAGTTTCGTGATTCCTATTTTGCTACTGCTGCTAAGTTGCTTCAGTCATGTCCTACTGTGCGACCCTAGAGACAGCAGCCCACCAGGCTCCTCCATCCCTGTGATTCTCCAGGCAAGAATTCTGGAGTGGGTTGCCATTTCCTTCTCCAATGCATGCATGCATGCTAAGTCGCTTCAGTCATGTCTGACTCTCTGTGACCCCATGGACAGCAGCCCACCAGGCTCCTCTGTCTATGTGATTCTCTAGGCAAGAATTCTGGAGTGGGTTGCCATTTCCTTCTCCAGATTCCTATTCTAGAGCCCCATAAAAGAAACATTACCATTTTTGATTTCAAATTTGAAAAAAAAAAACAAGATTCTGGAGGATTATTTACTTTCCCGAGGTCCCCAGTCAACTGGGGATGAGCTGTGGCTCAGCTTCAGAAGTCGGGTTGTGGCCAGCACACCTTGGTGCTTTTGGGGACCTTGTCTTTAGTTTGGCTGGTGGTGGTGCTTGTTTGGTTGCTAAGTCGTGTCCGACTCTTGCGGCCCCGTGGACTGTAGCCTGCCAGACTCCTCTGTCCGTGGAACTCTCCAGGCCAGAATACTGGACTGAGTTGCCATTTCCTTCTCCAGGGAATCTTCCCAACCCAGGAATCTAACCTGGGTCTCCTGCACTGCAGGCAGATTCTTTACCGACTGAGCTACAAGGGAAGCCCATAGTTTGGTCCACCTTTTCTGCCTTAGAAAGGTGATTTTGACCTGTCTTACTGACCTTGTCACGTTTCTGATCTCGTTTCCAACTTGGCAGACTGACATCCAATACCTAATATTCCTGGGTCTCAGTTACCATACTGAGGACAGTCGCTCAGTTGTGTCCGACTCTTTGCATCTCTATAGTCTGTAGCCTGCTCCTCTATCCATGGAATTCTCCAGGCAAGAATACTGGAGTGGATAGCCATTCCCTTCTCTAGGGGATCTTCCTGACCCAGAGATAGAACCCTGGTCTCCTGCATTGTAGGCAGATTCTTTACTATCTCAGCTACAAGGAAAGCCCCTAATTTATTATGAAGCCATTAAATAGCTCTTTTATTTTATCATTTAAAGTTGTTGATGAAAGAGTTAAGGTTGTGTCAGGTAAAGTTGTGCTCTTCTGTGAAATAATGCCAGTTATGTATCAGAAGTGAATGACTTAAAGAAAAAACCAACTTTTTATGTTGAAATAACCAAATTTACAGAAGAGTCGGACAGATAATACAGAGATTTTCTGTGTGCTCTTCATCCAGTTTCCCTTAATGTCAGCAACTCATCTAACATGGCATCTTATCAAAGCTAAGACATTAACATTGGTACAATACTATTGCTTAGATGACAGTGAAGTGAAAGTCGTGTTTGACTCTTTGTGACCCCGTGGACTGTACATATACAGTCCGTGGGATTCTCCAGGTCAGAATACTGGAGTGGGTTGCCATGCCCTCCTCCAGGGGGTCTTCCCAACCCAGGGATCAAACTCAGGTCTCCTACACTGCAGGTGGATTCTTTACCAGCTGAGACACCAGAGAAGCCCTTAGATGATAGAACTTACTCTAATTTTACCAGCTTTCCCGTGAATGTCTTTTCTCTACTGGGAATCTAATCCAGAATAGCATGATGCATTTGGCCATTATGTCTCCTTCAGTTCAGTTCAGTTCAGTTCAGTCGCTCAGTCGTAGCCTTCCCCAATCTGTGGCAATTTCTCAGTCTTTCCTCATCTTTCAAGACCTTGACATTTCTGAAAGAACTGGTCAAGTATTTCTTAGAGCGTCTCTCAACTTGAGTTTGCTTGATGTTTTCTTGTGGTTTGACTGGGGTTATGGATTTTGGGGAAGAATACCAAGAAGATGAAATGATTTTCTCATTGTTTCATATCAGGAAGACATAATATCAGCATGACTTATTACTGATGATGTGAACCATGATCACTTGGTTGTGTAAATAACTTTAAATGATTAATCAGCCATATTATGTCACATTAATTTTGCAGTCAGCAAAATGTTAGGAACGTATTAGAAGAACTGAGAAACAGCATAGAAAATAATTCAGAAAAAAGGGGTAAGATAGTATTTTTTTAATATTATTTTTTTCAGCTTTATTGAAATATAATATTTATTTATATATAAATGAGTAAGTTTAAAGTAGGCAACATAATGATTAGATGTATGCCTATATGGTGAGCAAATTACCACAGTTAGGTTTCTTCACATATCCACCACATCATCTCATGTGTGTGTGCATGCGTGCTAAGTTGCTTCAGTGTGTCTGACTCTTTGAGACCCTATGGACTGTAGCCCACCAGGCTCCTCTGTCTGTGGGATTCTCCAGGCAAGAATCACATCATCTCACACAGTTACAATTTTTTTTGGTTAAAAATTTAAAAATCTAATGTCTTAGCAATTTTCAGAAAGTATTCTTTATAAAACGTACAAGAAAATTATCAAGGCCACAACTATGTATGTAGGGAAAGAATAAATTCACAAGGGAAGTATACACATTAAAAAATCTTGAAAAATATTTATTTTCATGAAAAATATTTATTTTATTTATTTTCAATATATACTTTTATATAATTATTATGTCCTTATAGTATTTATTATAAATATGGGACAAAAACTTAAAAAATATTAATTAGAACCTTGGTATAATCAACTTTTATGTATATGATGCTACTGCTGCTGCTGCTGCTAAGTCGCTTCAGTCGTGTCCGACTCTGTGTGACCCCATAGACGGCAGCCCACCAGGCTTCCAACACCACAGTTCAAAAGCATCAATCCTTCGGCGCTCAGCCTTCTTCACAGCCCAACTCTCACATCCATACATGACTACTGGAAAAACCATGTAGGTGATTATTTTTCTTTATTTGGTTTTTCTAGATTTTTGGAAAAAATTAGCAATGACCTGAATTAATCCAGAATCAATGTGGGTTAGTGGAAAGAACACAGAACATTCTAAGGGGCAGGTGATATTTTAGCATTCACTCAACAACAGATACATTGAATAGGCAGACACAATTCTAATCATTTTTGGATGCATATTTATCAAAATATTAAGTGTCCACCACATGCCAGGTATTAGGCTTCCCAGGTGGCTCAGTGGTAAAGAACCCATCTGCCAATGCAGGAGACATAAGAGACTCGGGTTTGATCCCTGGGAAGGGAAGATCCCCTTGAGGAGGGCATGGCAACCCACTCTAGTATTCTTGCCTGGGAAATCCCATGGATGGAAGAACCTGGTGGGCTACAGTCCATTGGGTCATAAAGAGTTGGACATGATGGAAGAGATTTAGCACACAAACGCACTCATGCCAGGTATTATTCTGGGACTTAGTAGCAGAGGGGAGAACAGAATAGACAAAAAATACCTGCTTTCACAGAGCTCATATTCTAGCAGAGGGAGCCAGATAATAAACAAACCAGCAGGCAAAGTGTGTATATATTAGTGCTATAGAGAAAAACACAGCAGGATGTGTGTATGTTGCAATGTTAGGTAAGGTGACTAAGATGCTTACTGCTCATCCTCAAGATTAATAAGGTATCTTCCTGCCCTCTAACAACTCACTGGGCGGGACAGTCTCAGGAACACAATAGTTACCAGTCAGCTGGGTGAGTGTGATTCTATAAACCCAAGAGGATGAAAGTCAGACTGACGGACTTGGCCGGGGAACTTAGGAGGCTCTTTACAGAGGAGGTGCTTCAGCAGAGCCTTGCAGCGGGGTAGCAGTTCCCCAGACCAAGGAGGGGAGTGCCCCAGTGAAAGGAGTGTGTCCAAGGGCCCTGGAGTGTGAGTGGCCGTGGAGTCTTGTAGGAGCTATGGCCATGCTGGGAGCAAGGGTGTAGAGGGATCAAAAGGTAGATGCGGACCTGAACGTGAAGGACTTTTCTCCATGGAGCTGGAAAGGTTTGGATTTTATCCTCTATGTGAGGGGAGGTTACAGAGTTAGTTTAGTCAAGGATGTGCCAGAATATTCCTAGCATTGGAAATCGGATGGGTAGTGACCTCATTAACTGAGATGTAGAAGAAAGTGGCAGAGTAGGTTGAGAGAAGGGATGTGAAAGTTACAGAGGACGGTGGGGGAAGGGAGGCTACTGAGTTCATGGAGGGTCTGCAGGGCCTCCTGGTGGGGTGGCCAGTGCAGCCGGATGGGGGATGCTGAGCTCAGGCAAGTCAGGAGGAAGGTTCTAGATCAGAGTGCACCTCAAGGCTGAAACTGGGTCTGCAGTGGTTGTCCATCTTGATTACATTAAATAAAAATCTTGAAAAAATAAAAACCGAATGACCGTCACTTACTCCTCTGTAACGTGGAGCCTGTGGCTTTTCTTGCAGGGAAGTTAGGTAAATGTAAAGCTATCTGTGCTCTGGTAGCTCACGCTGATTATTTCCCACCTAAGTTTTCTACTTATGGGCTTCAAAAGTATGACTGCACAAAGGTTTTTTTTTTTTTTTTCTAGTGAAGGAAATTAAAAGTAGGAGCATAGCCTCATAGAAGCCAGGGTCCCGCCTTTCTTCTCCTTCACAAACCTCCTTTTTTACTGCTTGAGTTTCCATCTTTATTTTCCTTCTGGCTGCACTGTGCAGCATGTGGGATCTTAGTTCCATGAGCAAGGATGGAACCCATGTCTCCTGCAGTGAAAGGGGAGTCTTAACCACAGGGGCGGCCAGGAGGTGTCAGGAGGGCGTGCTGTGCTCAGTCATGTCCAGCGCTTTGCAGCCCCGTGGACAGTATCCCACCAGGCTCCTGTGTCCATGGGATTTCCCAGGCAAGGACACTGGAGTGGGTGCCATTTCCTCCTCCAGGGGATCTTCCCCTCCCAGGGATCGAACCCGCGTCTCTTATGTCTCCTACATTTACCACTGTGCCACCTGGACCATCAGGGAAGTCCCTAAAGGCTTGTGCTTTCTGTACCCTTTTCTAGCTTTCAGAGGGAACTTCTGGCCATTTTCTTCAAGGTGCAAATCCTCAAGACCTGCCCACACACAGTGTGTTTTCCTGGGAGACCAGTCCTTTTCCTTCCAAGTCTGCATTGGCTTCCTCACCGGAATTGCCTACTAATGCCATTTAGAGTTTTGTCTCAGGACCCCGGAATCCAGAAAACTGGATCAACTCTCTCCCAACAAAATTTTGACCTGAGCTTTCTGTTAACATTTTTTTTCTTTTTAAAAAATTTTGATTTTATTTGAGCAAAAATCTATTCCAATTGGGCAGCGCAAAACCAGAAGTGTTGAGGACTGTCTCTTGCGCCCACTTCTTCCTCTGCTTTTTCTTAATTCCTTCTCTTCTTGAAGGGTATTTTTTGGCTGCCCTGGTCCTGAAGGGGTTGATGCAGCCCTTCTCTCTCTCACACTCTCCTGCTGACTGTTGTTCCTCTCTCTCTCTCTGTGTTTCCATGACTCTTTCTCCAGAGGATGCTGGTGGCAGTGAGCTGGTCCAGCCCCCACTGCGAGGAGGTTACCTCCCCACAGGGGCAGAGCTGCTCTTACTTCTGGAGGTTAACTGCCTTGTCAGATGCTCATGTTTTTGCTCCCCTTCCTGTTTCAATTGGAATGAGTCACATTTGAAAATATTTCCATCCTTTTAGTGACTACACTGAATAACACATATTTTTCATTAATATTTACGGTAACCAACATTAACCTTGCTCTTTTTCTTTTCTTTTAAAAATTAGCATAATTATTTCTTTTATCTAGTTTCCCTAAGTCTCTAGACTTAACTTCATTTAAGTGGATTCCTGCCCAGATAAATTGAGAAACAATCTTTTAAAAAAATTTCTGGAGACTTAGAATTCATTAGTGGACATAGAAAACAAACTTATGGTTACTAACGGAGAAAAGGGAGGGAGGGGTAAAGTAGGAGTATGATATTAACAGATACACACCACTATATGTAAAATAAGCAAGGATTGGCTGTATAGCACAGGGAACTATATTTGATATCTTGTAATAATTAAAGGATTAAAGGAAATATATAAGCATCTGAATGCAGAGTTCTAAAGAATAGCAAGAAGAGATAAGAAAGCCTTCCTCAGAGATTAATGCAAAGAAATAGAGGAAAACAACAGAATGGGAAAGACTAGAGAACTCATCAAGAAAATTAGAGATACCAAGGGAACATTTATGCAAAGATGGGCTTGATAAAGGGCAGAAATGGTATGGACCTAACAGAAGCAGAAGATATTAAGAAGAGGTGGCAAGAATACACAGAAGAACTGTACAAAAAAGATCTTCATGACCCAGGTACTCATGATGGTGTGATCATTCACCTAGAGCCAGACATCCTGGAATGTGAAGTCAAGTGGGCCTTAGAAAGCTTCACTACGAACAAAGCTAGTGGAGGTGTTGGAATTCCAGTTGAGCTATTTAAAATTCTGAAAGATGATGCTGTGAAAGTGCTGCACTCAATATGCTAGCAAATTTGGAAAACTCAGCAGTGGCCACAGGACTGGAAAAGGTCAGTTTTCATTCCAATCCCAAAGAAAGGCAATGCCAAAGAATGCTCAAACTACCGCACGATTGCACTCATCTCACACGCTAGTAAAGTAATGTTCAAAATTCTCCAAGTCAGGCTTCAGCAATACGTGAACCGTGAACTCCCTGATGTTCAAGCTGGCTTTAGAAAAGGCAGAGGAACCAGAGATCAAATTGCCAACATCTGCTGGATCATGGAAAAAGCAAGAGAGTTCCAGAAAAACATCTACTTCTGCTTNCAATACTATGGCCACTTCATGCAAAGAGTTGACTCATTGGAAAAGACCCTGATGCTGGGAGGGATTGCGGGCAGGAGGAGAAGGGGATGACAGAGGATGAGATGGCTAGATGGCATCACTGACTCATTGGACATGGGATTGGGTGGACTCTGGGAGTTGGTGATGGACAGGGAGGCCTGGCATGCTGGTAGCAAAAAGTCGGACACGACTGAGTGACTGAACTGAACTGAATAATTGATAATAGAAAAGAATCAGAAAAAGAATATGTATATATGTATGATGAACAGGGAGGCCTGGCGTGCTGTGATTCATGGGGTCACAAAGAGTCGGACATGACTGAGCGACTGAACTGAACTGAACTGATATGTATGACTAAATCACTTTGTTGTACGCTTGAAACTAACACAACATTGTAAATCAACTACAGTTCAATTAAGAGAAAAAGGAATTTGGGGAATAAAGTCTCCCAGTCTGGAATGAAACCTTGAGATGAAAAAAAAAAAAAAGATCTCACAAGTGGAAAAATGAAAACTGATTTGCATGGTTTAAGGGAGTTGAGTTGAAGAGGAATAGACTATTCCAAACTATTTTCAGTGGACTTCCTCTTCAACTCAGCTCCCTGAAGTCATGCAAATTACAGAGAGGTCTCCAACACTTAACTTTTAATTAGTACAAGTATCTGATAACATTTTCTTCCAAATAGGAGAAATGACTCAGGGTCTCTATGATACACTGAGTTTCATAATTCCAAAGAGACTATTATCAATAACAGTCGACTCTCTCTGCCCTCACTCTTAAGGCTTTTTAATGGATGAGGGGAAAATCGTTACAAAACAGTGACATTTCAAGACAGCTGCGTTCATGTGCCTGCTTTGTGAGTGGTTGGTGGCCACCTGCTGCTGAGAAGCTGTTTCAAAGGGGAACTGGACTAAGTTCCCTTTTGAGCAAGAACTGCAGCATAAAAGTAGCATCAGTCCCAGTTCCTCCCACAGTCGCATCCTCTTTATGAGCGCGCTTCCTCAAAGACCTCTGTGCATACTCTGAAGGTGTCAGGCCGAGCCCTTTCAGAATCCAGATGTGCTCTCCAAATAAAGGCCAGATTTCCTGGGACTGAAGGTTGCAATCCCCTGGTCCACAAATAACAGCGCAGTAAAGATCATCTGTCTGGATAACCTCCCCTTTTCTGTGTTGACTTAAAGTGGAAGCGATGCTATCCAGACCTGGGCACGAATGACGTCATGTCATGAGGTTTCATTCTGATGCTGTTTTCTCTCAGTCCTGCGATGACATCAGGATCTGAAGGCAGATGGACAGGCATTTCTAACCTTCTGTGACTGTTGGAAAATCCCGGGGCAGATGAGGTTGTCATGGAAGGTAGCTGGTGCACTTGTCTCAGCCACGGAAAGACACTGTGGCATGATCATTACTGTGCTCTGAAAAGGCTTCTCTTTTGCTTCTTTAAGAACTAGGTTTTATTTTTCTAGAGGAGCTTTACTTCACAGCAAAACTGAGCAGAATATACTGGGATTTCCCACATATCCCCACGCCCCACATGCAAAGCCTCCCCCACTAACAACATCCCCCACCGAGGTGCTACACTTGTTACAGTTTATGAACCTGCATTGACTACATCATAATCACCTAAAGTAAACAGTTCACCTGAAAGTTCACTTTTTTTTCCCCCCAAAAAAGTTTAATTTCTTCATTTTGTTTCTAAAAATCTGATTAAAAAAAAAAGCTCCTTATTTTATATTGGAGTACAGTTGATGAACAATGTTGTGTTAATTTCAGGTGTATGTCAGACAGAGAAAGAGAAATATGTGGAATCTAGACAAAAATGATACAAACAAACTTTTAAAAAACAGAAACAGAGTTAGAGAATGAATTTAGGGTTGTCAGGTGGTAGGGTAGGAGAGGGTTAGTTAGGGAGTCTGGGACTGACACGTACACACATATGTAAAATGTACATATTTAAAATGGATAATGAACAAGGACTTACTGCATAGCACAGGGAACTCTGCTCATTATGTAACAGTTCACTCTTGGTTATGTATATTTATGGGTTTGGACAAATGTTTAATGACATGTATCCCCCATTATGGGGGCTTCCCTGGTAGTTCAGTGATAAAGAATCCAGGAGACATGAGTTTGAGCTCTGGGTCAGGAAGATCCCCTGGAGAAGAAAATGGCAACCTACTCCAATATTCTTGCCTGGGAGATCCCATGGACCGAGGAGCCTGGCGGGGGATGGTCCATGGGGTCACAAGTCAGACACGCTAAAGCCTTTGACTATGTGGATCACAACAAACTGTGGAAAATTCTTAAAGAGATAGGAATACCAGACCACCTTATACCTGTCTCCTGAGAAAACTGTATGTGGGTCAGGAAGCAACAGTTAGAACCTTATGTGGAACAACAGGCTGGTTCCAAATTAGGAAAGGAGTAAGTCAAGGCTGTATATTGTTACCTTGCTTATTTAACTTATATGCAGAGTACATCATGCAAAATGCTAGGGACAGATGAATGCCAAGCTGGAATCAAGATTGCTGGAAGAAATATCAACATTCTCAGATATGCAGATGATACCACTCTAATGGCAGAAAGCAAAGAGGGACTAAACAGTCTCTTGATGAGGGCGAAAGAGGAGAGTGAAAAAGCTGGCTTAAAGCTCAACATTCAAAAAGCTAAGATCGTGACATCCAGTCCCATCACTTCATGGCTAATAGATGGGGAAAAAGTGGAAATAGTGGCAGATTTTAATTTTCTTGGGCTCCAAAATCACTGCGGATGGTGACTGTAGCCATGAAATTAAAAGACTCTTGCTTCTTGGAAGAAAAGCTATGACGAACCTAGGCAGTGTATTAAAAAGCAGAGACATCGCTTTGTGGAAAAGGCCCATCCAATCAAAGCTATGGTTTTTCCCATAGTCATGTACAGATGTGAGAATTGGACCGTAAAGGAGGCAGAGTGCCAAAGAAATGATGCTTTCTAATTGTGCTGCAGGAGAAGACTCTTGAGAGTCCCTTGGACAGCAAGGAGATCCAACCAGTCAATCCTAAAGGAAGTCAACCCTGAATATTCATTGGAAGGGTTGATGCTGAAGCTGAAGCTCCAATACTTTAGCCACCACAAAGAGCTGACTCCTTGGAAAAGACCCTGATGCTGGGAAAGATTGAGGGCAGGAGGAGAAGGGAGCACCAGAGGATGAGATGGTTGGATGGCATCACCAGCTCAGTGGACATGACTCTGAGCAACTCTGGGGGATAGTGAAGGACAGAGAAGCCTGGTACACTGCAGTCCATGTGGTCGCAAAGAGTTGGACAGGACTTAGCCGCTGAACAACAACAGCTCATGAACTGTTAGTGAATATTCTCTGAAAAAGTGTTCCATGACTGTATGCATTTGGGAAGGTCTGGAGAAAAAATCTGATGAAGTCATCAGTGGGACATTTATACTGCTATTCTGACCCACATGTACAAATATATGATTTCTAAATCAACTTAACTATCTAATAAAAACCAAATTTCACTTCTGAGAGCGTGATGAAGAAATGAACCATGGACATCCTAGCGATTTGTCTTCATATCTGTTATTAAACTAGCATTCCCTTAAGGATTTTATCCACTCATTTGTCTATTTATTCTTGAACAGTTATGTATTTTGTGTCTTCTCTGTACTAATAGTTAGGGATGCATAGCACCCTAACAAACGGGAGAGTATGGCAGTATTACTAAATGAGGCCAATCACTGATCTCCTTCTTTAGTATTGTTGAGCACAGGGCAGCCCAGGAGAAAAACTTTCCCATATTCGCTTGCGGTGTGGAGTGCCATGAAATTAAATTCTGGCCAATGGGCTCTGAGCTTGAGGGCTGTGGGCAGGGGCTGTCATTTGGCATCTAGGCACTGGCCTAGATATACACATATCAGCTGGCAGAGTGGAAGCTGTGTGTTCTGAGTGACAGAGCGGGAAGACAGGGTTGGGACTTTGATGTTGTCGGGTAGTATAACAGCCTTCAAACACTTATAATTAGACCACAGTGTGAAAGAAACAAACTTCTATCAGTTAAAGACGCTGTTACTTTGGCCTTTGTCATTGCAACCAGCTTAGTAACCTAACTGATCCAGAAAGGATTGCCGGCAATCAGGCCTTGTCATAAGAGTGGGTAGATGAGACACATAGGAGGCAAGTCAAACAGTGTCTCATGAACATCTCGGTTTATGTCAAAAGTCTGAATATTGAAAAGGAACGTTTAGTGACTTAAACTTGTCATTCCCACATGTTGAAGAAAGAAAAGACCCAAGGAACTCAAGCTCCTTTGAACAATAGTAGAGAGAAGACACAGATTCTTTTCACTATTTTAGCCAATGGACATGACAGAAGCGCCTTAGCATGTGGCCATGTGACATGGCTTTAGAGGCTTTAAAATAACCAACATCTGTTTTCCTAATTCCTCCATGTGTCAGTCACTCAGTCGTGTCTGACTCTTTGCGACTCCATGGGCTGTGCTCAGCAAGGCTCTTCTGTCCATGGAATTCTCCAGGCAAAATACTGGAGTGGGTTGCCTTTCCCTTCTCCAGGGGATCTTCCCCACTCAGGGATCAAACCCGGGTCTCCTGCACTGCAGGCAGATTCTCTACTGCCTGAGGCACCTGGGAAGCCCAATTCCTCCCATGTATTTTGTAAAACAAACCCTGGTATTATAAACTTCCTTTAACCAATAAGCTACCTCTATTTACCTAGTGGGCATAGGTAAACACTCGGACATATACTTAGATGTGGGTTAGGCATGAAGTTGCTTTTTTTCCTAAACAAGGAAAAAATATCTCAATTTATTACTAAATGTGACATTTTTAGATCTGAGTAGACAGAAAGGACCTTGTGAAAATGTGCTAAGCTTCCACATAGTTAACAAGATGTCACTTTGGGAGAGAATTTTCATAATTAATGAACCAGTTCAATTTGCTCTGCCATTTGACTTTGATTAATATGTCGTGGAGTATTCCCACAGGGCCTCTTTCCAGTTTGCTTGGGGAGCTCTAATGTCTATATCCTGTGCATGTGCATGGATCAAAGCTCTGGCATCCAATAGCTGCCTCGTTAGGTCAGGGAAGAGCCGTGCAAGCTCAGTGACAATCCTGAGATCCTGCAGCAGGCCAGCACGTGACCCACATGGACAAACCCAAACCTAACAAACATGAAATCCAAACCAAAGCTCTTGGAGAAGGGATTACACCACTCACTGCCTATTTATTTCACCTTAGCAGGAGAATTTATATAATGAAACTTTTATTCCTAATTCTGCCATGGGTTTGGCAGACTGAATGTAATGACTTTAGCATCAACCTGAATCCATTTGATTAAAATTTGCTTCATTGTGAATGCAGTTAAATGATTTGTATAAGTTAAATCAACCAGTTTCCAATCAATGCAATTTTCTGTTCAGAAAGCACTGTAGATATCTCAAAGAAGGAATTTGATACAGGCATATCTTGGAGACATTGTGGGCTTGGTTTCACTGCAATAAAGTGAATATTGCAATAAAGTGAGTCACATGAATTTTTTGCTTTCCCAGTGCATATATAAAAGGTATGCTTATATTATGTTGCTGTCTATTACCATTCTGTGTGTGCTCAGTTGCTCACCTATGTCTGATTCTTTGCAACCCCATGGACTATATGTAGCCCACCAGGATCCTCTGTCCATGGGCTTCTCCAGGCAAGAATACTAGAGTGGGTTTCATGCCCGTCTCCAGGGGATCTTGCTGACCCAGGGGTTGAACGCGCGTCTCTTAAGTCTCCTTCATTGGCAGGTGGGTTCTTTATCACTAGCGCCACCTGGGAAGCCCAGTTTTCTGTTGTTGCTAAAACTGAGCTCACTCAGCAGAAATCCAGAAGCCATGGTGCCACCTTTGTTGCTGCTGCTGCCAAAGCACCGCAAAAAGGTGGAAACAGAGCATCTTTCTTCTGCCAATCTTCCAGTTTGCTGCTGGTGCTTCACATTAGTAGAGCCCAACAGGGGACTGGTTGGCCAGGGAAACTGGGAAATGTGGTTTTCAGACTTTTTGCCCCAGGGTCAGAGGGAAGGATAAAGAAGGGAGAATGTGGAGCTGAGAAACAAGAGACCTTACTCAGCACCCAAGTGTTTCCAAGGACAAATCCTGCAGAAATTTAAAGTAGGTGCACATTACTTGATTAAATTTGTCATTTTTCAGTTGCTCAGTCATGTCTGAGTCTTTGTGACCCAATGGACTGCAGCACGCCAGGCTTCCCTGTCCTTCACCATCTCCTGGAGCTTGCTCAGACTCATGTCCATTGAATCAGTGATGTCATCCAACCACCTCATCCTCCTTCCCCTTCCCTCAGTGTTTACCAGCATCAGGGTCTTTTCCAATGAATTAGCTCTTCGCATCAGGTGGCCAAAGTATAGGAGCTTCAGCTTCAGCATCAGTCCTTCCAATGAATATTCAGGGCTGATTTCCTTTAGGATTGACTAGTTAGATAGCATTTTCAAAAGCAGAGACATTACTTTGCCGACTAAGGTCCGTCTAGTCAAGGCTATGGTTTTTCCTGTGGTCATGTATGGATGTGAGAGTTGGACTGTGAAGAAGGCTGATCACCGAAGAATTGATGCTTTTGAAGTGTGGTGTTGGAGAAGACTCTTGAGAGTCCCTTGGACTGCAAGGAGATCCAACCAGTCCATTCTGAAGGAGATCAACCCTGGGATTTCTTTGGAAGGAATGATGCTAAAGCTGAAACTCCAGTACTTTGGCCACCTCATGCGAAGAGTTGACTCATTGGAAAAGACTCTGATGCTGGGAGGGATTGGGCGCAGGAGAAGAAGAGGACGACAGAGGATGAGATGGCTGGATGGCATCACTGACTCAATGGATGTGAGTCTGAGTGAACTCCAAGAGATGGTGATGAACAGGGAGGCCTGGCGTGCTGCGATTCATGGGGTCGCAAAGAGTCGGACACGACTGAGCGACTGAACTGAACTGAACTGAGTTTGATCTCCTTGCTGTCCAAAGGAGACTCTCAAGAGTCTTCTTCAGCACCACAGTTTGAAAGCATCAATTCTTCAGCACTCAGGACTTCCCTCGTAGCTCAGTTGGTAAAGAATCTGTCTGCAGTACAGGAGACCTGGGTTCAATCCCTGGGTTGGGAAGATCCCCTGGAGGAGGGCATGGCAACCCACTCTAGTATTCTTGTCTGGAGAATCCCATGGACAGAGGATCCTGGCAGGCTGCAGTTCCTGGGGTTGCAAGAGTCTGACACGACTTAGCGACTGAACCACCATCACCAGCCTTCTTTGTGGTCCAACTCTCGCAAATCTCTACTGAAAAAACCTTAGCTTTATCTATACAGACGTTTGTCAACAAAGTGATGTCTCTGCTTTTTAATATGCTCTTAGATTCATCATAGCTTTTCTTCCAAGGAGCAAGTGTCTTTTAATTTCATGGCTGCAGTCACCGTCCACAGTGATTTTGGAACCCCCAAAAATAAATTATTAAATTAATTGGTTAAATTAATGAGTGAAATATATTTTATTAAGATACCTTCTTTTTAGACCCATCTCTGTGGATCATATCACATTATAATCTAGCATATACAAACAACCCTGAAGTTGTATAGATGCTAATGGATATGATATTTTAAAAGTTCATGTTAATATTTATTCAAACTAATTATCCAATCAGCTTCATGGGTAAGAAACTAGACAGAAATGATCATTTAAATCCTATGCCTGGGCCATGCCAATCCTGTCTTTTGACAATAACGAAAAGGATCAAATTTAAACAGAAAAAGGTAGTGAAGAAATGAAATGAAACATTTTCCATTTCATACAAGAACCCAGGTGGTCCCTTCCCTGGGCAGGTATCTTCTTAAAGGTTTCCCCAGCTCAGCGATACTTGGAGAGATGTGACATGCTCAAGGACCAATTGCTTCCAGGTGGGTTTCCGGTGGTTAAAGGAAGTCAAGGATACAGACACTGGAGGGAACAGACAAAAGATCTTTGTTCCACTTTGTGGCCCAGCAGTGTTTAATATTCCTATTAACAAAAAGAAAAAAAAAGCCTGCTGGTCTTAGTGGCACTCTATGAACAGGACTGGATAATTTTGTTTTATTGAATTTATTCCTATCTCTTCATGTGGTTCTGAGAAGTGTGGCCCGAGGGCATTTTCCTTCCTGATTGGAGGTAAGTTAACAGACTGGCAATTACTGTCGTTACAAGCCAGATCCTATAGCTGGGAGAGGTAGGCGGCTCTCCAGCCTACCTCTTCAGAGAAGCACAGGCCGAGAGGGAGCTGCTGAGACCACACTGAGAGGCCAGGGCATGGGAGACGAGTAATCTGCAGGGGAAAAGGCCCCTTTGATCTTTGCATCAGACAGCAATTTCAGCAGAAGCACAGTCGATGTGACTTTTTTTTTTTTTAAATTTTTTATTGCAGTGGAATAGGCAAGACTGACTTGTCTGTGCAGGGGTTGCCAAGAGGAAGTTAAGATGAGCTTTAACTTACCTGCATCTTAAGCTGTGCAAAGAAGAAAGATTCACCTTTTTGTTAAATGGAAATGATCTGAATATTCATTAAGGGCAAATCATTGGTCATTTAATGTTTTTAATCATGTGGCCAGTTTCAGCTTCATGTAAGATCAGCTGCTTGCTGGTAATGGCCATTTTCTTTTCAATCCTTGGGGTAGGCTCCAAAAATTCAATTATTTTTGTTAAATTCAGTACAATGCTTGCCCCAGACTTCCCTGGAAGCATCTGTTGTCAGGCTGCGGGGAGAGAACAGATTTGTATGTTGCCCTCGGAAATACTTCTCGCTTCTCATTAGGCTAATTTGAAATACCAGAAAGGCTGTTTATATAGAGAGGAGTCCAAGGAAGATAGTGGAGCTGGAGGAGGGTCATCTATTCACGTCTTACGTCCTGGTTACAAGACTAGGCGTCTCATCACAAGCCATTCTTTTAAATAAATAAATAAATAAATAAATATAGGCTTCCTGCGTAGCTCAGTAGGTAAAGAATTTGCCTGCAATGCAGGAGACCTGGGTTCGATTCCTGGGTTGGGAAGATCCCCTGGAGAAGAAAATGGCAACCCGCTCCAGTATTCTTGCCTGGAGAATCCCATGGACAGAGGAGCCTGGTGGGCTACAGTCCACGGGGTCGCAGGAGTTGGACTAACCCACCATGTGTATATATATATATATATATATATGTGTATATATATATATATATGTATTTAATTGGAGGATAATTGCTTTACAATATTGTGTTGGCTTCTGCTGTGTATCAACATGACTCAGCCAGAGGTGTATGTTTGTGCCGTCCCTCTTGAACTCCCCCTGCACACCCCAACCCCTCCCACCCCTCTAGACTGTCACAGAGCATGGGGTTCGAACTCCCAGAGTCACACAGAAAAATCCCACTGGCTGTCTAATTTTACACACGGTGGTGTGTATGTTTCAGTGCTACTCTCTCACAGGCACGGAGGACAGCGTTGTGGACAGAGTCGGGGAAGGAGAGGGTGGGGCAAATTGAGAGAGCGCGGCACCCCTAGCCCTTCTGACCTGATCAGGAGCTGCAGACACCTAGGTGCCTTTGGAAAAGTTAGAAGCTGCCAGGGGACCTGTCTGTGGGTCTTCTTGGTTAAGAACCTCATTCAGCTCATCAGAATTGACTGGTTTCACAATCCACACTCTTTTCTTGAACCAAATAAGTTAGGGACAGGATGTAGGACATTTATGATAGCCCCTGAAATTTGCTTTTCTAGCACATACCAAGAGGCGATCAATCCATAGAGAGGGAATGAATAAAATGAATTCTCTGCGCATGGCTGGTAGAATTCCTCTAGCATCTCCAGGAAATGTCTCCCTTACTTGTGTGTGTGTCTGCCAGGCCTGCCAGTTCTGAGTCAGCCGCGGGAGGGGTTGGTCTCAGACGCGCTCGCCATATGACATGTCAGGCAGATCAAAGCAGGGATTTCAGGAAGGACTACAAGGGGAAATGGTTAGTAATTAATAAAAGGATGTGGAATTGGTCATGTTGACTGAAAGAGCCCAGAACCTTGGCGAAAGTTTTCCAGAGGCTGCCAAGATAAAAAGAGTGGCTGCCCTGAGTTATGTCGGGGGTGAAGATTTTAGGTGTTAATGCCTTTGAGCGAGGGGAGCTGAGAAAGACGTTGACTCTCACCCAGGCCACAGGCTCACCTATTATGAGAGCCTCTTCAGCTCCAGCCATAGTTTTGGTTTGTTTTGAAATGGAGCTTTTAGGGGCCGTAAGGGACCTGCAAAAACTTGATAATGATGTTTAATTCTGAGAGTCAAGCTGTGGTTTCTCATTTAGCTTCTCATGGTTTCTGGCTTCTCATGGCTTCATGTCAATGTGTTTTGTTTCCAAACTGAAGATCAAAGAAACTTTTTCCCTTGCACTTGCTGACTTTTCCCCCTTGTGTTCGGTCTAATGCACGGATGAAACCAAATAATCCCCCTCCTGGAATATGTATGTATCTCCTGGCTCCTCCCCCATGGCTGGGGCCACTGAACACTTGTTGGTAGCTTGGTGTTGAGGAGTAGAATGTGGGCAGGGAGGTGACACAGATAATGGTTGTTGGGAGAAAGTGTGTTAGAGGTGACTCCCATCTCACTAAGGGGACTTAGCAAATTTCGCCTAACCAGGTTAAGATCCGAGAGCTTAGAAGGTCTGGTTGCTGCTGCTGCTACTGCTGCTGTGCGTGTGTGTTCTTGGGAGTTGGCAAACAAACCATGGAACCTCCAAGTAAATTTCCCACTGATTTCTTGGGAGACTTGTGAGCTTATAAATGGCCTCATTGCGTTTTTAAGCCATTATCCCAAGGGAGTGGGATATTTGCAATATTCATAAATATCTCAGGCTGTGATGTCCCTTTAAGAGTGGAGTCTGTGGATCTTAACCAAGTGACAGTGTGGTTTCTTAGCTTCTGAATGATTCCCCCATCCCTTCTTCTTTGCCCTCCCTCAGCCCTCTTCCAGCTCCTGAAAGTGAAAGTGTTAGTTGTTTAGTCCTCTTTTCGACCCCATGGACTGTAGCCTACCAGGCTCCTCTGTCCATGGGATTCTCCAGGCAAGAATACTAGAATGGGATGCCATGTTCTTCTCCAGAGGATCTTCCTGACCCACAGATTGAACCTGGGTCTTCTGCAAAGCAGACAGATTCTTTACCGTCTAAGCCACCTGGGAAGCCCTGCCAATTCTCAGATAGATCTACGCTGTCGATGACCTGGTGATTCACCGCCGGTGGTTTAACATGGAGATCTGACTTCCTCTGTCTGAACTGGGCAGGGTCCTGGTAATGGAGGCCGACACCTCTCTCTAGTGGTTTGATGGTTCTTGATCAATATTACAGAATGAAGAGACACCTTTCTCAGCGCTGGGCAAACTTTAATCTGAGGGAGAGAGAAAAGGACTATGACAAAAACTGAGTAAAAACTGGGGTGCAGTGATGGAGAGACAGGCTGGTGTGATGCCAAGAAATGGGGGCTGTTTCTGTTAGGATGATGAGGGAGAGAAGGAAGGAGTTATGGTTCTCTGAGAAGATGACATTTCAGCTGAGTTCAGCATGACAGGGAGGAAGGGGAAGAGATTTCCAGGTTGGGAGACAGGTACAGACATCTCAAGGGAGTAACAATCTACCCTAAAATCTCCAGCTTCCAAAGGCAACCTCCTCGATGAATCCATACTTTCTTGTGTTTCAAGAGGAAGCATTCTTGCAAAATTCTCAGAGTCCATGAGAGCACTAAGGAAGGCCTTCTCCCAACAGGATTGTTAGTTTTTAAAAAATAGACTTCACTTTTGAGTTTTAAAAAATTGTAAGTGGACCATAGTTGCTGTACAATGTCGTGTTGCTTTCTACTGTGCATACGTGCTAAGTTGCTTCAGTTGTGTCTGACTGTGACCCCCGACTGCAGCCTGCCAGGCTCCTCTGTCCGTGGGATTCTCCAGGCAAGAATACTGGAGCGGGTTGCAAATCCCTTCTCCAGGGGATCTTCCCAACCCAGGGATCAAACTCACGTCTCTCTTGCCTCTTGCATTGGCAGGCATGTTCTTTGCCCTCAGCACTGCCTGGGAAGCCTAGTTCCTACTGTACCCCAAAGTGAATCAGCTATACTTATATATGTATATTACCTCTTTTTTGGATTTTCTTTCCATTTAGTCACCACAGAGCGTTGAGCAGAGTTTCCAGTGCTGTTCAGTAGGTTCTCTTTAATTATCTATTTTAAGCATAGTGTGCTCAGTCGCTCTTTGTAGCCCCATGGACTCTAGTCCGCCAGACTCCTCTTGTCTGCAGAATTTTCCAGCCAAGAATGCTGGACTGTGGCAGCATTTCCTTTTCCAGGGGCTCTTCCTGACCCAGGGATCGAACCCTGATCTCTTGTGTCTCCTGCATTAGCAGGTGGATTCTTGAGCACTAGCGCCTCCTGGGAAGCCCTTGTGCATAGTATCACTAGCGTATGTAAGCCAACCCCATCTCCTGATTCATCCCCCTCACCTTTCCCCTCTTGGTGTCCGTACATCTGTTCTCTACATGGATGTTTCCTAAATAGACTTTACCTTTTAGAGGAGGTTTTGTTGTTGTTGTTGTTTAGTCGCTAAGTCATGTCCGACTCTTGCGGCCCCATGGACTGTAGCCTGCCAGACTCCTCTGTCCGTGGAACTCTCCAGGCCAGCATACTGGAGTGGGTTGCCATTTCCTTCTCCAGGGGTTTATAGTAAAACTAAGCAGAAGTTTCAGAGATTTCCCAAACACCGCCCTACCTCCACACAAGCATGGCCTCCCCGTTACCAATAGTCCTGGCCAAAGGGGTACATTTGTTATGGTTGATGAACATACATTGACACGTCGTCATCACCTGGAGTCCATAGTTTACATCAGGGTTCACGCTTGGTGCTACGCCTTCTCTGGGCTTGGACCAGTGTATCATGACATGTATCCACCAGTGCAGTGAGCACAAAGTAGTTTCACTGACCTAAAAATCCTCTGATTATTTCTAAGTACAGTGAAACCTCACAAATGTCATTTACATAGCAAAAGAAGGGCTGGCAGTGCAACTTTCTTTTTTTCCTCTTTCTTTAAGATTGCAAAGGTCTTTGACGCGTGGAAGGCAGGCTTTTATTAACTCGGCATTTGTATCATAAGCATAATTCCCAGACAGGCAGGAAAGTCCCAGAATTCTGAGTCATGGTTGTTTGAATAGATGTTTTGTAAGGCTGGGCATTTGCTTTCACAAATAAAGCATTGATGAGCTCAACATTTGCTTGAAATGAACCGGGAAAGTTTTATAATACGCACTTGGCCTTCAGAAGACAGTGCTGTGATTTAGAACACTTTTCCCCTGCTCTTTCCTCTGTATTCAAATTATAAGTTTTGGCCACCTGTCCTGGTCAATGCTCGAGGTCAGGGATCCCCGTATTTGAAAATAGAAAAGCAATTAAACAAGATCTTGTGGAAGAAGAAGATATCCTTCTGGACATGTTAGGTATCTGCTCTTGGTGTGTGGGATATGGGGTCGCACTGGTGTCTTCTTTCAAGGTGGGGGTTGTGACGTGGAAAGATTCTGCTTGTGAAATACAATTTTGGCAGAAGTGGATCATCTGATGATCAGAATGGCTATTTCTCTTTCCAGGCTGCTGGTAAGAGCTGGAATGTTTTAATGCCCTACTGCACTTCATTAATAGAAAGGTCTAGAAATGGGACTGGAGAGCTCAGAAAAGGGCAGAGAATCGGGCAGCTGAGGCTCCAGACACTGACTTATAAGAATGAACTATCTCATGAGGACTTGGCCAATGTAATGTTAACTATCTAAAAGGAAAGAAACGCAATTCAAAAAAAGAGAACAGTTCAGCTTGACATAAAGAGCTGGATGACTTCTTTGGAGAAATGTCTCCTTAGGTTTAAGGAGACATTTTTTGATTTGGTTGTTTATTTTTGTGATATTAAGCTGTTGTATATTTTGGAGATGGATCCCTTTTCAGTTGCTTCGTTTGCAAATATTTTCTCCCTTTCTGAGGGTTGCCTTTTCACCTTGTTTATAGTTTCCTTTGCTGTGCCAAGGGCTTCCCTGGTGGCTCAGATGGTAAAAAATCTGCCTGCAATGTGGGAGATCTGGGCTTGATCCCTGGGTTGGGAAGATCCCCTGGGGAAAGAAGTGGCAACCCAGTCTAGTATTCTTGCCTAGAGAATTCCATGGACAGAGGAATCTGACAGGCTATAGTCCATGGGGTCGCAAAGAGTCAGACTAACACAACGGGGCACTGACACCCTTTGCTGTGCAAAAGGACTGCATAGCCCAGGGAACTCTGCTCAGCGCACTGTGGTGACCTAAGTGGGGAGGAAATCCAAAAAAGAGGGCATGTATGCATGCATATAGCTGGTTCACTTTGTGGTACAACAGAAAGTAACAACGTGGTAAAGCAACTATACTCCAATAAAAATTAAAAAAAAATGAAGAGCTGGAGTTGGGCTGAGGATTCAGTGGGTGGAAATTGAGGAGTCAGGAGGGCCTCTGTAGAATGGGGTCACAGAATTTCAAATACCCAGGTCACGGGCTTTCGTGCCTCATTTCCTCTCTTGCTCTCCCCTAAACTTCCCATTTTCTTAAGCATTCCAAACAGGTTACTCTCTGACTCAAACTGCCAGTTTGGGTCCAGAAGCCTTTTCTGAGAGACCCCTGCTGTGGATAAGAGGGAGTACAGCTCACTGTTCCAGGAGGTAAGAGAGGAAAAACCATGTTCGGAGTACGTGGGTCTCAGCACACAGCTCCCTCAGCAAGGAAATATCTCTGAGTTCTCCGTGATGGGGCTGATTCACTTACTGCCCTTGAATCTGTGGATCCTATAGGGGGTTTTTAAGTTCACTTGCTCCCTCACTTACTGCAGAATCTCCAGTCACAGTACTGAACTCCTGGTGGAACCCCTCTGGTGATGGATAAGTCAGTTCTTGGTACGTCTGCTCACTTAGCTGGGTCAGTCCCACATACTCCATCATGGCGGTACTATGCAACCTCCTGGTAAATTTGACAAAATCCTTACTGCCTGGGGCCTATGCTCAGAGACTCAGGAAGGATTGTTCTGGGGGGCAGGTCCTGGCATCAGTATTACTTGCCAATAACTCTCTGAGGTTGACAGCAAAGGCTCTGGTGCTTCTCTTATGGAAGTCAGCTTTCCTGGAGGTACCACCCCATCCATGCTAACCCTGTCCTGTGGGGCCAAGTCCACCTCTTCTTTTACATGACAGCCCTTCAGACTGAAGTTGGCTTACCTGCCCCCAGGTTGGTCTTACTTCCCTGGGGCTTTTTCTTCTCTAGGTGAAGTCATTGCTTTGCTCAAAAGTTACTCCTGTGATGTGGTTTTACTTCCCCCACCATCCTGATCATAAGCCACATTGTCAGAATGCCACTTACAGTGTGTCTCTTCATGCTTTTGTTTCATTGTGAGCTTGCCGTCAACTAAATCCCCTCAATTTTCTCCTACAAAAGGCTTACAGCTTAGTCGGGGAGACAGGCATGCCAGCAAACCAAAGCTTCCCCATCCTGTAATTAAGAAATTGATTTTTAAAGTCTATATACAGGACTTTTATTTGCCCTTATTAAATGTCATCTTGTTCTTTTTACCTGTTTAACTGTGTCCTGCAAAGTTCCGTAAGCCTTGCCTGCTTGGTAAGGCATCTTAGTATCTTTATCCATGTTATTAATCATAGTAACAGTCAGAGCCCCTGGCCTTCCCAGGTGGCGCTTGTTGTGAAGAACTCACCTGCCAATGCAGGAAACCAAGATGTGGGTTCAATCCCTGAGTCAGGGAGATTCTCTGGAGAAGGGCGTGATAACCCACTCCAGTATTCTTGACTGGAGAATTCCATGGGTACAGGAGCCTGGCAGGCTACAGTCCATAAGTTTTCAGACACGACTGAAGCACTTTAGCATGCATGCACGCAAGATCCTCTAATTACTGACTATAACACTTACTGACTGATGTGTGTTAGCCACTCAGTCGCGTCCGGCTTTGCTCGTTCCGGACTGTAGCCTTCCAGGCTCCTCTGTCCATGGGATTCTCCAGGCAAGAATACTGGAGTGGGTTGCCATTTCCTTCTCCAGGGGACCTTCCTGACCCAGGGATTGAACCTATGTCTCCTGCATTGCAGGCAGATTCTTTATCAAATGAGCCACCAGGGAAGCCCTTATTGACTGGAAGCACCACCAGATTGGGTTGAAAGAGACAGAAATAGAGCTCCAACTCGTATGGGTAGGAAGTAGGTTGAGAAGGCTATGGAATCACCAACTAAGTGTTCTTACGGAAAACAAAGGATGTTACAGGAAGAGACAGCAGTCCAGAGGGTGCAGCCAACATCCACCAGAGAGTCCAGGGCCCTAGAAAGAAACTAGCCATCTGTGCAGCTGGAGCACAGAATTGCTTTGCAATTGTGCTGATGCAGCCTCTTGTTTCTCCCTTTTTTGAATGAGAGTGTCTATTGTGGTTATTCTGTGCTCGTCCCACCATTGTGTGTGGAGTACATGTTTGCATGTAGGGGTGAAAATATAGTCTCTATCAGTTCAGTTCAGTTCATTCACTCAGTTGTGTCTGACTCTTTGCAACCCCATGGACTGTAGCATGCTAGGCCTCCCTGTCCATCACCAACTCCCAGAGCTTGCTTAAACTCATGTCCATTGAGTCGGTGATGCCATCCAATCATCTCATCCTCTGTCATCCCCTTCTCCTGCCTTCAATCTTTCCCAGGGATCAGAGTCTTTTCCAGTGAGTCAGTTCTTTGCATCAGGTGGCCAAAGTATTGGAGCTGGAGCTTCAGCTTCAGCATCAGTCCTTCCAATGAGTATTCAGGACTGATTTCCTTTAGGATGGACTGGTTGGATCACCTTGCTGTCCAAGGGACTCTCAAGAGTCTTCTCCAACACCACAGTTCAAAAGCATCAATTTTTCAGCACTCAGCTTTCTTTACAGTCCAACTCTCACATCCATACGTGACTACTGGAAGAACCATAGCTTTGACTAGATGGACCTTTGTGGGTAAAGTCTCTGCTTTTTAATAGGCTATCTAGTTTTGTCATAGCTTTTCTTCCAAGGAGCAAGAGTCTTTTAATTTCATGGCTGCAGTCACCATCTGCAGTGATTTTGGAGCCCCAAGAAAATAAAGTCTGACACTGTTTCCATTTTCCCCCCATCTATTTGCCATGAAGTGATGGGACCAGAGGACTAGCTTTTCTTCCAAGGAGCAAGAGTCTTTTAATTTCATGGCTGCAGTCACCATCTGCAGTGATTTTGGAGCCCCAAGAAAATAAAGTCTGACACTGTTTCCATTTTCCCCCCATCTATTTGCCATGAAGTGATGGGACCAGAGGACATAGTTCATTGCATTCAGATGGTCATGAACAACCTCAGTGAGTTCTTTAGGAAGAGCCACACTAAGGAGCTTCACTTATACTTGGACTTGACTTACAGTAATGAGACATTGGTTGGTCTTGCTCCCAGTGTGTGTATTTTGCACGAAATACGTGTACAGAGGCGGCCTGAATCTGGGCCCTGTAACTGCTTGACTGATAGATATGAGGAAGTGACATTGTGCCAGTTTTTGGGCCTAGACCTGAAGACAAGGGCAGCTTCTACCTCCTGTTTCTTGAGATGCTTATTCTTGGAATCCAGCCACCATGTTGGGAGGAGACTCAAGCTGCTTTGCGGAGATGTTTTACTGGGGGAGGAACCAACAGCCAGAACAGCTGCCAGCTAAGGGCGAGTCACCTTAGAAGTGATGGATCAGCCCCAGGAGAGCAGCCCTGGCTCGTTCCAGGAGGGGCAAGGATGAACTCTCCCTCCTGAGCCCTGCTCGAGATCGGATTCACGGGCACAGTGAATTGCTGTTGTTTTAAACCACTAAGTTTGGACCAAGTCTGTTCACAGCAGAAAGAACTGCACCAGGCATTGTGCTATAGGCTTTTCACGTATTTTCTTACTTAGTCCTCCTAACAGTGCAATGCCACAGGAACCATTTCTCCTTCTGATGGACGAGAAAAGGGGGGCTCAATGATACAGTAACATGCCCAAGGTCATACAAGTAGTAAATGGCAGTATTGGGATTGAAACTGAGACATATTATATGATCCTTTTAACCTCTAAAATGCGGAGTAGGACGGGGCTGAGGTCAGACAGCCATGCAGCCATTTAATGGACGCCTGCACAGTGCTCTCTGTGGAGAGAAAAAGAAAGAAAACCGTGATAGCTCAGGGAGGGGACAGACATGAAAACAAAGAAATGCAGCTGGGCGTGGTGTGCTGTGATGGCCAAAGTGGAGGACACAACCGTGTTTTCAGGTTTTTCTCTGTAGATTTTCTACCAACATAGATTTATACACGTTTTAATAAAAAAAGCGATAGTGCATTATAAATATTCTATGACATTTTTTCACATCACTCTGTTATGTATAAAAGCCCATGATTTTAAATTGGTGATTGTGATTTATTAAACTGCTTCCCACATAAATGTTTTTTATTTATTTTTTTTGCTATTTCATGCAATATTGCATCAGATATCTTTATATATATATTATAACACATCTGTGAGTATTTCTTTAGGAATTCTTGGATCAGAGAAAATGGTTATGATTTCTGAAGATTATTACCAGAAAAGCTTTATCAGTTTGTCCTTTTACCAAGAATGTAGGAAAAAGCCAATTTCCCCCATATTCCACCCTCATGAACACTGCTTTTATCAGTCTATTAAATTTTTGTCATGCTGATAGGGGAATAAAGCATTATTCTTGTTTTAATTAGCAATTTCCAGATTATCAGAGCATTTCATTTGCTTTTGGACACTTGTAACTTTATATTGTTTGGAATTTCTGGTTTATACCCTTTCCTGTTTTCTTTTTATAATTTTTTTTCTTATGGACTTGCATGAGTTCTTTAAACAGTCTAGATATTACCCTCATTAATTGTTGTAAAGATTTTCTCCAAGTTTGTTTCCTGTATTTTAATTTTAAAAGGAATGTTTTCTTATGAATGAATTAAGTGTTCATGATAGCAAATCTTTGGATTTTTGAAATTCTGGTTTTGTCTTGGTTAAAAATGACTTTATCCAAGGTTATAAATTCTCTGTATTTTTGCCTAATATTTATAGTCTTTAAAAAAAGATGCTTAGCTTTTCAACCCATCTGTGCTTTGTTTTGGAGTATTCTGTGCAGAAGGGAAGTCTAGCTTAATTTTTCTTAATAAATACCTAATTGTCTCCACACCATTTATTTGTTTATCCATATTTTTCCCATTGGGTTGTTTCTGTTTCTAGACTCTGTTATTTTATTGATTTATTTCTCTATTTCTGTACCAATAACACACTCTTCATTAACTCAGATTTGAAGTCTGTTTTGATATTTAATAGTTCCCTTTGATCTTTTCAAAATGAAGTTCTTATATTTTCTCTTTATGATGAACTTGAAAATCATCTTGCTAATTCCATAAAAAGTTCTGTTGGGCATTATTCAGATTGTATTGAATGTACAGATTAATTTGGGAAGAAGTAGCATCTTTATAATTTTTATCTTTCCATTCATAATGACTGCATTTATCTTATTAAAAATATCATTAAAGAAAGTGAAAGTGAAGTCACTCAATCGTGTCCAACTCTTTGTGACCCCATGAACTATAGCCTATGAGGCTCCTCAGTCCGTGGAATTTTCTAGAATTCTGAATGCTGGAGTGGGTTGCCATTTTCTTCTCCAAAAAATATCATATATATAATAATATATTCTGAATTTTATTTGCTAATATATTTTTGAGTATTTTGTATCTGTGTTCATACATTCATAGGTAACTTTTCTTT
This sequence comes from Cephalophus harveyi, assembly GCA_006410635.1. NCBI lineage: Eukaryota > Metazoa > Chordata > Mammalia > Artiodactyla > Bovidae > Cephalophus > Cephalophus harveyi. The sequence continues at coordinate 174,993 of SJYT01027417.1, read as the reverse complement.
TTATGACAACATAAACAAAAATAACTGAAAATCACATTTGCTTTGTATTTATTCCAAGTTAGAGCTCAGAATCCCAGGGACGGCAGAGCCTGGTGGACTGCCGTCTATGGGGTAGCACAGAGTCGGACAAGAAGTGACTTAGCAGCAGCAGCAGAGCTCAGAAGAAATATGAAACTTACTGAATTACTGGAATGCATAAACTGGTACATGCCTTACACATCTTTTCTTGTTTGCTCACATTTTGCATTTACACATCTGTGACAATTAAATTAACTGCATTAAGACTGAAGTTGTAGAGGTAATATACATGATTATAGTACATTTGGAAAGAATATTTATCACCTCAGTTCAGTTCAGTTCAGTCGCTCGGTCGTGTCCGACTCTTTGTGACCCCATAAATTGCAGCACGCCAGGCCTCCCTGTTCATCACCATCTCCCGGAGTTCACTCAGACTCACGTCCATCGAATTCGTGATACCATCCAGCCATCTCATCCTCAGTCGTCCCCTTCTCCTCCTGCCCCCAATCCATCCCAGCATCAGAGTCTTTTCCAATGAGTCAACTCTTCGCATGAGGTGGCCAAAGTACTGGAGTTTCAGCTTTAGCATCATTCCTTCCAAAGAAATCCCAAACCCTGGGATTTATCACCTATAGGTGTCTAAAGAACAAGCAGCAACCTGTGCTGAGTCACCAGACCAGGTTCAATGCATGATACTGGATGCTTGTGGCTGGTGCATTGAGATGACCTAGAAGGATGGTACGGGGAGGGAGGAGGGAGCAGGGCTCAGGATGGGGAACTTTGACCTATGGCTTCTTCTTTCTTTTGGCCTCGAGCTCACCTTGTCTTCTGGTTTTGGAATCAAAGTGATGTTAACTGTGCAAAATGAGTCTGGATTCTCTTTACTATTGTGTACTTTCAGATAGATGTATAATTTAAGGATTACCACTTTCTTCAAGGAACAGAAATCCCTAGAAAGTATTTGGTCTTGGTGCTTTTTTTTTTTAAGGATTCAAGTTTGACTACTTTTAAAAAGACTTCCCTGGTGGCTCAGAGGTTAAAGCGTCTGCCTGGAATGCAGGAGACCCGGGTTCGATTCCTGGGTCGGGAAGATCCCCTGGAGAAGGAAATGGCAACCCACTCCAGTACTCTTGCCTGGAAAATCCCATGGAGGGAGGAGCCTGGTAGGCTACTAGTCCATGGGGTCGCAAAGAGTCGGACACGACTGAGCGACTGAACGGAACGGATATAGGTATTCATCTACTCACATTTTCTACCTCTTTTTGGATCAATTTTTATTAATTCATATTTTTATAGAANGACAGCTCCAGTACTCTTGCCTGGAAAATCCCATGGAGGGAGGAGCCTGGTAGGCTACTAGTCCATGGGGTCGCAAAGAGTCGGACACGACTGAGCGACTGAACGGAACGGATATAGGTATTCATCTACTCACATTTTCTACCTCTTTTTGGATCAATTTTTATTAATTCATATTTTTATAGAAAATCATGCCCTATAGGTTGTAAAAAATTTTACATAGTATTATTTGCTTTTATTTAATAAAATCTCATGTCTAGAGTTAGGCCCCCTTTCCCATTTTTGTTGTTGCTTAGTCACTAAAAGTCAGGCTCACTTTTGTGACCCAATAGACTGTAGCTGGCAGGCAGGCCCCTCTGTCCATGGGATTCTCCAGGCAAGAATACTGGAGTGGATTGCCATTTCCTTCTCTGGGGTATCTTCCTGACCCAGGGGTTGAACCTATGTCTCCTGCATTGTAGGCAGATTCTTTACCAAATGAACCACCGGGGAAGCCCTTATTGACTGGAAGCGTCACAAGACTGGGTTGAAAGAGACAGAAATAGAGCTCCAACTTGTATGGGTAGGAAGTAGGGTTAGAAGGCTATGGAATCACCAACTAAGTGTTCTTACGGAAAACAAAGGATGTTACAGGAAGAGACAGCAGTCCAGAGGGTGCAGCCAACATCCACCAGAGAGTCCAGGGCCCTAGAAAGAAACTTCTGCCATCCATGCAGTGGAGCACAGAATTGCTTTTCACCAGTGCTGACTGCAGCCTCTTGGTAAAGCAGATTCTTTGCTGAGCCACCAGGGAAGCCCCATTGTTAGGTTAATTCATATTTGAAATATTAATTCCAAAAAATTATTTGAAATTAGTTATCTATAATCTTTCTGTTTCACATTTCAAATGAATCTAGACATTTAGTATTATTTTCACGAATTTCCCTCTACTCCCTAACCCTGCTGCCTCCCATGTTGAGGTCTCTTGGGATTTTTAAGTTGCAGATTAATGTCAAAAATTCATTTTAATTAATTTTTTTATTGAAGGATAATTGCTTTACAAAATTTTGTTGTTTTCTGTCAAATCTCAACATTAATCAGCTGTAGGTATACATATATCCCCTCCTTTCTGAACCTCCCTCCCATCTCCAAAAATTTTTAAAGGTATCTCTAAGCAAACTATATTTTTTACTAGTTTTTCTGTTTTCTATTGATCCATGGGTCCCATATTTTCCTCTGTTTGAATTAATTTCTCTTTCCTGCTTGGTTAAATGCATTTGAGGAGGTCTGTGTGTGAATCTTTGAATGTCTGTGAAAATGCCTTTGTTTTTTCTTTTCAAAGTTAATTTGGGTAGGAATCAGATTCTATATTCAAAGTAATTGCCCCTCAGAACTTTTAAGGTATTACTGTATTATCTTTTTAGCATTAAGTCTTGTCAAGAGAAATGTGATGCTGCTCAGAAACTCATTAATTTTAAGTAACCTATTTTATTCTCTCAAAGAAGCACTTAGGATTTTGTTTTATCTTTGAACTTCTGAATTTTATAACGGTAGAGTAAAAAAAAAAAAAAAAAGTAGGTCTTTTAGAAATTGATAAAAAGTTTTAATTCATGTTTCTTCAGCCCTGTGGAAAAAAATTTTTTTTCTTCATTACTTGTTCTTTTCCATTCCTAGAATTTTTTTCTGTTCTCTATTTCTAGAATTTTCACTAGATGGAATTGACACTTCATACTCTTTAAAAAATATGTATTTTCCATTTTTCCCTTCTGGTGATATAGTCTTAAAGAATCCCTTGGCTCAATTTTTCCAGGTCAACAAGTTACTGTGAACTTTCTTCACTCCATATATTCAGAGAATATTTTGTTTTCTGAGTCAATTCTTAAAATTTCTAAAATTTTCTTGTATAGTAGCTGATTCTTAATTTATAGATATGATGCTGCTTCTGTTTAGTCACTAAGTGATTTCCGACTCTGTGATCCCATGGACTGTAGACCGCCAGATTCCCCTGACCACAGGATTTCCCAGGCAAGAATGCTGTACTGCATTGCCATTTCCTTCTCCAGGGGATCTTCCCGACCCAGGGATCAAACCCGAGTCTCCTGCTTGGCAGGCAGATTCTTTACCATTGTGCCACCTGGGGTTTGCAATAGCCAATTCTTGGATTTTCACAAGATAAAATGTGTTCAGTTCAGTTCAGTTCAGTCGCTCAGTCGTGTCCGACTCTTTGCGACCCCATGAATCGCAGCACGCCAGGCCTCCCTGTCCATCACCAACTCCCGGAGTTCACTCAGACTCACGTCCATCGAGTCCGTGATGCCATCCAGCCATCTCATCCTTGGTCGTCCCCTTCTCCTCCTGCCCCCAATCCGTCCCAGCATCAGAGTCTTTTCCAATGAGTCAACTCTTCGCATGAGGTGGCCGAAGTACTGGAGTTTCAGCTTTAGCATCATTCCTTCCAAAGAAATGATTCCTGCCTCAAGAGGCAGGTTAGGTGGTCTGGTATTCCCATCTCTTTCAGAATTTTCCACAGTTTATTGTGATCCACACAGTCAAAGGCTTTGGCATAGTCAATAAAGCAGAAGTAGATGTTTTTCTGGAACTCTCTTGCTTTTTCCATGATCCAGCGGATGTTGGCAATTTGATCTCTGGTTCCTCTGCCTTTTCTAAAGCCAGCTTGAACATCAGGGAGTTCACGGTTCACGTATTGCTGAAGCCTGGCTTGGAGGATTTTGAGCATTACTTTACTAGCATGTGAGATGAGTGCAATCTGTCTCTTATACACATCTAGATGTGTATAAGAGACAGACAGTCAGCTTCAAATCGGTCATCGGTGGTCTGACCAGCATCATCTTTGTTGTTTTAGATATAGTTAATCTTCAGTTCCAGGGCTTCCCTCATAGCTCAGTCAGTAAAAATATCTGCCTGCAATGCAGGAGACCTGGGTTCAATTCCTAGGTCAGGAAGATCCGCTAGAGAAGGAAATGGCAACCCACTCTGGTATTCTAGCCTGGAGAATCCATGGACAGAGGAGCCTGGCAGGCTATAGTCCATGGGGTCACAAGAGTTGAACATGACTTAGTAACGAAACCATCTCTATTAGTCTTTGCCCTGCTTCATTCCGCATTCCAAGGCCAAATTTGCCTGTGACTCCAGGTGTTTCTTGACTTCCTACTTTAGCATTCCAGTCCCCTATAATGAAAATGACATCTTTTTTGGGTGTTAGTTCTAAAAGGTCTTGTAGGTCTTCATAAAACCGTTCAACTTCAGCTTCTTCAGCATTACTGGTTGGGGCATAGACTTGGATAACTGTGATATTGAATGGTTTGCCTCTTCTATTTGCTCCTTAGACTCCGTTGCCTTCTTTCTTCTGCTTTTGTGCTCCTCTTTCCTTAAATCTTGGATTCTTTGTTATCGGCTCATCTTCATTTAGTTTGTCTCTCTGTGGATGCTCTTTCTGGTCACAGATGCCCATCCCTGGTGCCTGGGCATTGGCAGGATGGGCTGCTGGGAATGTTCAGGCTTCTCTCAGTTTGTTTCCCAAATCCGCGCTTCGTCCTACTCAGCCTCACTATGGGCCCTGGGAGGCTGGTCTCTGCACCACTGGGCTCCCTTGCCCACTCCCTTTAGGCTGGCTCAGCCAGAGGGGCACTCAGCTGAGTCTAGAGGATGGGAGGAGAGACAGGAGTATTGATCTCCTCCTCTCTCACCCTCCCTCTGTCGTCCTGGTTTTGGCAGAGGTGGTGTTTCTGCCTAGAATCCGAAGTCCTCCTCTGAGGGACAATCTTCCCTTAAAACTTCAGCTCTTCTGGTAAGTGCTCCATCTCCCCCGCTTCAGGCCTGGGGGAGGTCATGTTCTCCATTGAGACCCTTGAGAGCTTCATCATCCCTGGATGATTCCCTCAGCCCTGTCTTTACCTCTTGAGATAGTCTATTTGTGAGTATCTCTTTGAGAAACTTCTTGAATATGCTGTCCATTTCCTGGAAGCACCCTGATAGAGATGCTGGTGTGCAGCTTTTTTTTTTTTTGTAGCTCTTCCATATCTTCTCTGAGTTTCTTGGGCTATGGGATTAGTCGGGCAACTCATGGTAACTTTAAGAAATAACCCACAGATCTTAGTAGCTCAATAAAGATTTGTTTTTCTCTCTCTTGAATTTGGGATCCTATTTCCATCGTGGGGCACTTTTATCTTCTGGGGTCCCCTTGTAGATCTTCCCTGGATCCTTTACTTTCAGAGAAGAAAGACTGAGGATAATTGTACAGCACTTTCATAACCAGGCCTGGAAGGGGTACATTTCATTGACCCCCACTGGCTAGAAAGTGGTTACATGTTGTTCAGTCACTAAGTTGACTGACTCTTTGCGACCCCCTGGACTGCAGCACACCAGGCTCCCCTATCCTTCACTATCTCTCAGAGTTTGCTCAAATTCTTGTCCATTGAGTCAGTGATGCTATCTAACCATCTCATCCCCTGCCTCTCCCATCTCCTTTTGCCTCCAATCTTTCCCAACATCAGGGTCTTTTCCAATGAGTTGGCTCTTCGCATCAGGTGGCCAAAGTATTGGAGCTTCAGCCTCAGTCTTTCCAATGAATATTCAGGGTTGATTTCCTTTAGGATTGACTGGTTTGATCTCCTTGTCTCAACCAAACTACAAAGGAAGCTGGCAAATATAGCTTTCCTGGGTACAGGAAGAGAAAGATGGCCTTGGTGAGCCTCAAGCCACTTGCTGCCATAGCTTCAGGGGACTGATGCCTCTCCAGCCTGGGGGCCCGAAGTCTCACCACTCGGTTAAAGAGGGCAAGAGTGAAGAGCCAAGAGATGTGGCTGCTCCAAATGCACTAACCTAATTGACCTTCTATCAGTTTTTGTTGGATTCGCCCCTCTTGCTTCTTGGATCCGTTGCCTTGGAGCTTGGAGGACAGAGTAATCACCCCTCTCTGTAGAAGACTTCTTCCTCACAGGTGTTTGGTTAGTATTTGCCTCCAACAAATTGATCCTGTCTGGTGTTTGTCTTTCTGCCTTTTTGTCTCAAATTTTCTACTTAATGTTGGGTACTGCCTAGTGTTTTTCACCCCTCTTATGGTCCAGTATTTTAAAAATCAACTCTTCAGTCCTTTATAAGAATGTGGATCAGGAGGGGAACTAGGTGAATATCCTAAATTTGTCACTGAGTTCAACTCTTCATCTTTTTATGAAATCTGAAGCGTGTGGAGCAGTCAGCTTAGGAGCAATTCCAATGTGCAGTATGAAGAAGCTGCTAAAAAAACTTGAAGTCATGGGCTACTTTGATAGACCTCTATTGATACTAAAAGGGTGAGTGATGATATTTTATTCTCATAATTTCTGAAAGACTACCCCGAGCTCTGGATATGGTGATTTCTAACGCACATATGTTAGTTAGGGTTTATCAAGTAAAGGATATCTATGATGGTGATTGTTCTAGAAAATAGGTCATAAGGTAATTGTGGAGGCAGCTGGGCATATTCTGAATGGAGAGTGAAATATAGGTGGGGTGTAGACATATGTTCATTAAAATATGCAGATTTCATGATAGCTGTTAATCTGTTGTAGATTTTTAAAGAGGTTGCTATTAAATATTGTGGCATATTCTAGAAATCCTCTTCCCTTTAAAAATATTGGGGCATATGTGTGCCTATGACTGATTCATGTTGATATATGGCAGAAACCAACATAATATGGTAAAGCAATTATCCTCCAATTACAAATAAATAAATTTAAATAAAAAAAATTGGGGCTTTTTTTTTTTTTTTTGCCTAACACTGCTCCTAAACACTTCTCCTTGTTCTCTAAGGTGACTGACAGTGGCCTCTTATCTGGTATGTTTGCATTATTTTGTGATATTGTCTTCTTCCTGGGAGTTTTGGAAGTTGCAATTCTCAAAATGGTGATACTCTGTCCTTTTGAAAATAAAATTTTGGTAATGTGCCACCAGGGACCGGAGTGTGTAGAGCTCTGCTTGGAGAAAGATGCAAGTGGAAGGAGTGAATGCCTTCCACAAAGCAGTAACATGATCTTGTTTTGCCCCTCGTATTTTCCTCTCACTGATAACAGTTGGCTGAGGGAATGTGTTTCTTATCATGCGTGATCCTATGGGAAAGGGAAAACGAAGTTCACCTTCCTTTACACATGGATCCATTTATTCCATCTATCCATTCATTTATTCATTTGCTCAAGAAATGTATCACATTCCTTTTATGAGCCAGGAATTATATTCAGTACTAGGAATATATCAGTGAACAAAACTGACTGTCCTCATGGAACCTTACATTCAGTTGGGGAAATACAACACCTGAGCTCATAAACGGAGTGATAAGTGTGGTGATGGAAGATAAAGTTGGGTCATTCAATCCAGGGGCAAAACCCAGCCAGAGCGTCTGATTGGCCACCAGAGGTCACGGGGCCAGCCTTCCCCACCAGATGTTGGAGCAGGCGGAGTGGGGGCATTTTCAGCTTTGGTGGTGATAGGCTATGAAGATAGGCAGTGTCTTCAAACGCGGAGAAAGGGTTACGGTGCTGACGGCCGAAGCCATGGCAAGACTGTCCAGGACAGGCTCCAAAGCTTCTATTGAATATGATCCTGCATGTAAATTGGTTCCAGTCCAGTCTAGTCGTGGGGCCCAGGCTTTCAGCCCAGTTTCTGAAACTGCTTTTTTCCATCCACCTCTATTTGGTTAATGTTGTGAGAGGAACCCCTTCATACAGCTTTGTTCTCAACAGTGTTTGAGCTGAGGTTTAGAATAAAAATTTTTTGTTGGGGTGTGTGCTGTGATCAAAGCTCCCATTTTTCACCACACATGCAATCCATGAAGTATTTGAGAAATTTGCAACATGGGTATGTTGGAGAAGAAGTCTAGCCTGGAGAAGGTGTCAGACGCTGGGGGCATTTTGGAAAACCATCTAGAAGAGAAGACACCATCTATGTACTCCTAGGTAACCACATTATGGCTGAAGGCCCAGTGCTGGTGATGCCAACAGATGGGCAAGGCAGTCACTCAGTCAACAGGCAAGGAGACCATTCTCATTTCTACTATGAAGTGTTGTCTTTTGTTAAAATAATTAAGATCGTTTTTCTTGGAATTTAGGTAACATTATACTAAAGCACTGAATGGCTCTGTGTCTTTGCTCTGAAAGGGAAACAGAAGAAAAGCGCAATGCCTGGCACTGTTAACTTTGAGAGGATCAAAATACTTTAGGACAAAAATGATTATGTTGAAAAATGTAAGTAGGACCATTATGAATGAATCTGCTAATTACTGAAAAAAAATAGAACTGAGTGATTAAGAGTTTAGGCTTAGGACCCCGAGGGTTGGGTTTGAATCTTTGTTTTGCTATAAGATTTTGAGCAAGGAATCAAACTTCTGTGTTCTTAGGTTCTCTTAGGCAAAATAATAATGTCACCTGTCTGTTGAAAATTAAATGTCTTATTAAATTTAGCAGGTCTCCTTCAGCATGTACCATCTTCCTGAACCAGAAATCCAACCTGTGCCCCCTGCATTGGCTGGCAGATTCTTAACCACCCAACTGCCATGGAAGTATTTATAATTCTAAGTGGTTTATATAAACCATACTTACTGATATAGTTAGTAAGTTCAGTTCAGTTCAGTCGCTCAGTCGTGTCCGACTCTTTGCGACCCCATGAATCACAGCACGCCAGGCCTCCCTGTTCATCACCATCTCCCGGAGTTCACTCAGACTCACGTCCATCGAGTCCGTGATGCCATCCAGCCATCTCATCCTCGGTCGTCCCCTTCTCCTCCTGCCCCCAATCCCTCCCAGCATCAGAGTCTTTTCCAATGAGTCAACTCTTCACATGAGGTGGCCAAAGTACTGGAGTTTCAGCTTCAGCATCATTCCTTCCGAAGAAATCCCAGGGCTGATCTCCTTCAGAATGGACTGGTTGGATCTCCTTGCAGTCCAAGGGACTCTCAAGAGTCTTCTCCAACACCACAGTTCAAAAGCATCAATTCTTCGGTGCTCAGCCTTCTTCACAGTCCAACTCTCACATCCATACATGACCACAGGAAAAACCATAGCCTTGACTAGACGGACCTTAGTTGGCAAAGTATGTTTATTAGTACTAAAACCATATTTCCTATGGAAGAGTTAGCTGCTATCTCTAATGCTAGCCTATGAAAGTTGATGACATACCACAAATATCCCTAGTTTTCCTTCACAGACATTTTGGATGAGCCATCCGTGGATTTATTTGAACTCACTTTGGAACCAGTTTTCAGTATTCAGGAAATGCATTTCATTAGGCCCCTCCTCCTGCTTCTCCCTCCTCTTCCTCCTCCTTCTGCTTCTGCCATGACAGCTCCTATGTGTTGAGAACACGCTACACACTGAGCTACGGTTGGCAGAAAAATGATCCCTAGTAATGTCCACATCCTAATCCCCTGATCCTGTGAAAAAGTCACTGTGCCTGGCAGAATGGACTCTGGATATGATTAATTTAAAGCTTATGGTGCTGGGGAGATTTTCCAGGATTAGCCAGTGTAATCAGAAGTGTGCCTATGAAAAAAGTGGGAAGAGCAGAGTCAGAGGGCGATTGAAAGATGCTGCAGGGTTGGCTGTGAAGATGGAGGGAGGAAGGGGCCACCAGCCAAGGAATGCAGGCTGCCTCCAGAATTTGGGAAAGGCAAGGTGGTAGGATCTTACTCAGAACCTCCAGAAGGAATGCAGCCCCGATAACACCTTGATTTTAGCCCAGTGAGACCATTTTGAACTTTTTTGGTCTTTATTTGTGTATTTATTCAAGCATAGTTGATATACAATGTTGTGTTAATTTCTGCTGTACAGCAAAGTGAGTCTTTTATACACATAGAGACATCATTTTTATACTCACTTCCACTGTGATTTAATCCCAGGGTGTTGAATATAGTTCCTTGTGCTATGCAGTTCAGTTCAGTTCAGTCACTCAGTCGTGTCTGACTCTTTGTGACTCCATGGACTGCAGCACGCCAGGCCTTCCTGTCCATCACCAACTCCTGGAGCCTACTCAAACTCATGTTCATTGAGTCGGTGATGCCATCCAACCATCTCATCCTCTGTTGTCCCCTTCTCCTCCTGCCATCGATATTTCCCAGCATCTGGGTCTTTTCCTATGAGTCTATGTACATATATATTTTTTTCAGAGTCTTTTCCATTATAAGTTATTATAGGATATTGAATACAGTTCCCTGTGCTGCACAGTAGGCCTTTGTTGGTTACCTATTTTATATATAATAGTGTGTGTCTGCTGGTCCCAAACTCCCAGTTTATCCCTCCCCCACTTTTTCCCTTTGGTAACCACAAGTTTTTTTTTTAATATAAATTTTATTTATTTTCATTGCGGTGGTTTCTCTGGTTGTGGAGCAGGAACTCTAGAGTGCTCAAGCTTCGTAATTGTGGCCTTTGGGCCTAGCTGCCCTGCAGCACGTGGAGTCTTCCCGGGTCAGGTATTGAACCGTGTCTCCTGCATTGGCAGATGGATTCTTAACCACTGGATTTCCAGAGAAGTCCCACACCAGTTCATTTTTCCTATCTGTGAGTCTGCTTTATTTTTTGCTAATAAGTTTATTTATTTATTTTTTTAGATTCCACATATAAGTGATATCATATGATATTTGTTCTTTCTCTATCTGACTTCACTTACCCAGCATACAATTTTTAAGGTGACAAGTCCGAAAGTTTTTAAGAGCCATTGTTGGTACCTAAGAACTTGGGGTCACTTGCAAAATTTAAAATAGGAGTTGATGATTAGGAAGCCTTTGTTTGGGCAGGAAGAGCTCTCCCTTTTCAGTCACTTCACTGAAAGGGAGCCTTTAGCTGTTATCCTGAACGTGAAGATTCACAAAACCCAGTGCAGCCAGGAGCTGGCAAGCTTGGAGGAGGAAAAGGGCTGCCTTGTTCTGAGTGAAGTCTTGAACTCACTTCTCGGCCATCAGTTAGAACCCTAAAAGTTTCTCAGAACAGGTGAATGGGCACTGTGAAAAACTAATTTCTGAAGAAGCAACACTCATAACCTTTCATGGGGACTTGTGTGAGTATTTCTCCATCTTTACAATCAAGAGACCCTTCCTTAAACTCAGACAGATCAGCCTCCGATTCGGTCTGATTCCAGGGTGCCTTGTGTTTGATGAGTGATTGCTCCATGATATCTCTGGGTCTGTGGCTGGTTAGGCCCGGGGAGAGCAAGGGCATACATTTCTTCTTTTTTTTTTTCTTTTTTAAAAAGTTATTTGTTTATTTTAATTGGAGGCTAATTACTTTACAGTATTGTAGTGTTTTTTGCCATACATTGACATGAATCAGCCAGGGGTGTACATGTGTTCCCCATCCTGACCCCCCATCCCACCTCCCTCCCTATCCCATCCCTCAGGGTCATCCCAGTGCACCAGCCCTGAGCGCCCTGTCTCATGCATCAAACCTGGACTGGTGATCTGTTTCACATAGGATAATATACACGTTTCCATGCTATTCTCTCAAATCATCCCACCCTTGCCTTCTCCCACAGAGTCCAGAAGTCTGTTCTTTACATCTGTGTCTCTTTTGTTGTCTCACATATAGGGTCATTGTTACCATCTTTCTAAATTCCGTATATATATGTTAATATACTGTATTAGTGTTTTTCTTTCTGACTTACTTCACTCTGTATAATAGGCTCCAGTTTCATCCACCTCATTAGAATTGATTCAAATGCATTCTTTTAAATAGCTGAGTAATATTCCATTGGGTATATGTACCACAGCTTTCTTATCCATTCGTCTGCCGAAGGACATCTAGGTTGCTTCCATGTCCTGGCTATTGTAAACAGTGCTGCGATGAACACTGGGGTACACGTGTCTCTTTGAACTCTGGTTAAGGACACACGGTTTTTGTGAATATGATCCCTTCCCATCCCTTCCTTGGTCTCCTCCCCACAATATACTTTTCATGCCTATCTCTGGACTCTCCCTTATTGTTCTGTTTCTAAGACGAGGCTCACTAGATCCTAAAGCATCACTTCGCTGGCCCTGCCTGTTTCTCACGCTTGGCAGTCCTCTCTTGGCATTTCTGGATGAAGCTGGGCTTCCCTGAGCGCCCTGCTGCAGGCCCTTTCTGCCCTACTAGGGGAAGGAGCCGAGGACCCTGGCGCAGTGACCCGGCTGCAGCCGATCCCTCTGTCAGCCCTTGTGCATCTGCTTTACACCCAGGCCTGCCGCTGGCTTCTACCACGTCATGGGGCCCCAGCCCCTCCCTGGGGAACCTGCCTGGCACCCGGTGTCCCCACTCCCGCTGGACGGGCCCTTTCTGTGTGCCCTCGCAGCCCTCCCGGGGGCTGGCGTGTTGCCCTGGGTCGGAGTCCGCTGGTGGGACCCGTTTATCTGCGGGGCTTCTCTGATGCTCTTTGCCTGTCTCGCCGCCTCCTAGGCTAGCTCCTGCTGCTGCCCCCTCCCCGCTCCTGGTCTAGTTTATTCGCTGGAAAACTTGACAGTTTGCCCTGTTGACAAATGTGCCCATCCCCTCACCTCATTCCCAGGCTGTCTGCCTCCCCTGGTGACTCGTGGCGGTTGCCAACCCTTCTGGACACTGGGTACTTGCTGGACTGGATTTGGAGGCTGAATCTGCCTGCTCCCAGGGTCTCTTTTACCCTGTCTCCACCCTAGTGACTCCTTCAAGTTCCAGGTTGGGTCTCTTCAAATCCCTTCCGTCCCATTGCAGTTAGCCAGCCTTTATCCATGCAGCTCATACCTCCAAGTCTCACAGCTGTTTGAGTTCGAGTTTTCCTTCCACACTGCCTCTCTTTCCTAGATTTGCTAATCTGCCTTCTCAAGTGGGGTCTCGCTTTACCGGCATTTGTTTAGAGGCAGCACAAGGCGTGCTTTCTCAATGACTGTCCCACATGGGGTTGCCTCCCCACTCTATTGCAAATATGACACCAAGGATCCTCACGGCCATTTTATTGACAAAACTTTTGGCTGCATCTCAGTCCTCTTTCTCTCTTCCCACGTCTCTTTCCAGCATCTGGCATCGTGACCAGCTGTTCATTCTGAAAGCGCTCTCTCCCCTCGCCTTGGATGGGGACTTGCCCTTGTCACCTCTTCTCGGCACCTCTGGCCGTGACTACCGTTGCTAACTTTCCCATAGTCTCTCCCCTCTCCCTTCCATCCCAGGGATTTCTGTGTCTTCTAGGACCTCTGCCTTTACTCTTGTGGTGAAGTGACATGTAGTTTGAAGCACGGAACTCACACACCTGTACACCCTGCCTCACGGGCACTCCAGTTTTGTATTTCCAATTTTAGAGTTGAAGGGGCTGTGAGAGTTTTCTGGAGCCCTCAGTGTTTTTATTGTTATCGTTGGTTTTTTCCCATTACATTCATCTTGTTATTCCTCTGTTCCCCCAGATCAGGAACCTGGGACTCTTTCATTTGATTCCTTCTTTCTCCATAATTAACTGATTAATTTTGACCACTCTGCATGGCATGCAGGATCTTAATTCCCTGACCAGGGATGGAACCCGTGTCCCCTGCAGTGGAAGCGTGGAGTCTCGACCACTGGACCACCATGGAAATCCCCTCTTTCTCTCATTTAAACAGCAGCATTTTAATGATACATCCCTGCCTTCTTCTTCATTCTTTCATTGTAGAAAAACAAAGGAGCTCCTATGCGCTGGAGGTTTTGCTCTGCAGCAAGAGGTCAGCCCACTGGACTCTGAGTCATTGCTGGTTCAGTAAGCCTGAGATAGTCTGGGAGAACATATGCACACGTGTAACACACACACACGCACACCTGCATGTCCAAGTACATGGGCGAATATGCTGAATGAGGGGAGAGAGAGGTTCTCTGTTCTCCTGGAGTTTCCTCTATAGTTTGTGTTGGCCATTTTGGTGCTGATTCCTGGGCCTCAAGCTGTCACTTACTGCGGTAAGCTGTCACCTGAAGTGTCCCACTCATGCACATGCTCAGGTGTCCTAGAGTTAGTGATGCTGTGGCTGGAAGACATGGTGGTTGGAACACACTCCTAAAGCAAGGATGTAACTTTAAACAGATACCATCTGGCTGTAATCTCTCAAACTAAACAATAAGGTAGTACTTTGGCATTATTATTTTTTTTCTTGGTTAGTTTGCTTTTTACAATGAAAGTAACTCTGAAACTTTGAATGCTGTTCATAACAATCATATAAACTCTTTTACCCAAACCACCAGAACAAAGTAGCTAAGTGGAAAATACGAACAATCTTGTTTGATGTGTTTAGCATCTCGTTTAGATCCACAGTACATAACCTGTGCAAAGGTTTAGTACTCCCTGATCAGTGAAAAGTCTTTATAACACTCACAAACAGAGCTGGTTCTAGAACACAGGAATTCTTTCCTAAGCCAGTGAGATTTCTACTGTGTCAGTTTCACTATAATTATTTGATGTGTTTGTGTGTGTGTGTGTGTTAGCATGCTCAGTTGTGTCCGAATCTTTGCAACCCTTTGGATGTAGCCCTCCAGGCTCCTCTGTCCATGGGATTTCCCAGGCAAGAATACTGGAGTGGGTTGCCATTTCCTACTCCAGAAAATCTTCCAGACCCAGGGATCAAACCCATGTCTCCTGCATTGCAGGTGGACTCTTTACCCATCAAGCTATCAGAGAAGTTTGCCATGCTTAATCTGTATGTTTAATCCATTGGAGGCAGTTGAACTGCGAGATGTTTCCATCATTTTGGCAAAGAAGTTTAAGTAAAATGGGGCAATGGAAAGCCTTTGAGAAGAGGATCATATGAATGAGGAACTGCTAATCAGATAAACTAGGAGGAGAAGTCCCCAAAGAACGTCCTGTTTCATTTAAATAGAACCACAGTTTACCTGGAATCTCTGCGTGTGTTTATTCATGGTGTGAACTCATAATCTGTGTTCCAGTTCAGTTTATTTCACTTCTCATAAGTTTGTTTGTCTTCCTCCTCCTGGCTGATGGCAAGCACTGTCTGGCTGGGATGGTAAAGTTCTTGTTGGGCAGGCCAGTCCTGCTTTAATGAGCTTGGGCAGAAGCCAACATCTAGGTCAGGTTTGATAATCGAACTGACAGGAAAATGTAATCTAGGAAGGTCTGAGGCTGGATGCAGGAGAGCCTTCAGCAAAGCCAGACGTAGGAATTGATTTCTTCTGCAAGTGTTTGATTTTCAGCATGACATCTAGTGCCATAGCCCTCTGTCTTGGACTATTATTCTTTCAGTTCAGTTCAGTCGCTCAGTCATGTCCGACTCTTTGAGACCCCATGAATCGCAGCACGCCAGGCCTCCCTGTTCATCACCATCTCTCGGAGTTCACTCAGACTCACATCCATCGAGTCCATGATACCATCCAGCCATCCCATCCTCGGTCGTCCCCTTCTCCTCCTGCCCCCAATCCCTCCCAGCATCAGAGTCTTTTCCAGTGAGTCAACCCTTCGCAAGAGGTGGCCAAAGTACTGGAGTTTCAGCTTTAGCATCATTCCTTCCAAGGAAATCCCAGGGCTGATCTCCTTCAGAATGGACTGGTTGGATCTCCTTGCAGTCCAAGGGACTCTCAAGAGTCTTCTCCAATACCACAGTTCAAAAGCATCAATTCTTCGGCGCTCAGCTTTCTTCACAGTCCAACTCTCACATCCATACATGACCACAGGAAAAACCATAGCCTTGACTAAACGGACCTTAGTGGCAAAGTAATGTCTCTGCTTTTGAAAACACTATCTAGGTTGGACATAACTTTTCCTCCAAGGAGTAAGCGTCTTCTAATTTCATGGCTGCAGTCACCATCTGCAGNTTTTCAATATGCTATCTAGGTTTGTCATAACTTTTCTTCCAAGGAGTAAACATCTTTTAATTTCACGGCTGCAATCACCATCTACAGTGATTTTGGAGCCCAAAAAAATAAAGTCTGACACTGTTTCCACTGTTTCCCCATCTATTTGCCATGAAGTGATGGGACCAGATGCCATGATCTTCGTTTTCTGAGTGTTGAGCTTTAAGCCAACTTTTTCACTCTCCTCTTTCATTTTCATCAACAGGCTTTTTAGTTCCTCTTCACTTTCTGCCATAAGGGTGGTGTCATCTGCATATCTGAGGTTATTGATATTTCTCCCAGCAATCTTGATTCCAGCTTGTGCTTCTTCCAGCCCAGTGTTTCTCATGATGTACTCTGCATAGAAGTTAAATAAGTAGGGTGACAATATACAGCCTTGATGGACTCCTTTTCCTATTTGGAACCAATCTGTTGTTCCATGTCCAGTTCTAACTGCTGCTTCCTGACCTGCATACAGGTTTCTCAAGAGGCAGGTCAGGTGGTCTGGTATTCCCATCTCTTTCAGAATTTTCCATTAGGTTAACCCTACCATTATATGCAGTGAGGTGAAACCCAGCACCTTTCTAATTATTATAAACTGATTTCTGTTTATTGGCCTAGTTAAGCTTTTGAAAATGTGTCTACTCTGTGAGCAGATGATACAGCAATGTCTAATTTCTGTCTAATGTCTAAATTCTCCTGGAATTTCTCATTTCCAGGAGAAATGCTGAACCAGGAAAAAGGGTGTATGAGAAGTGTTTCTGAGTGAGCCTCAGCAGATGCTAGTGGCAAGCATGAGTGATTTTTCTATACATAGGTGAGCACAGAAGCATGTTTAGTGTGGATAATCAAAAATTGATTATATTCTAAGGTGTGTCTCACTGGAATTATTGTGACACTAATATCAATAAAGCCCTTAGCAGCCATTTTTTTTAGAATATTAATTAAATTCTCTACACGTGTATTTTGTATATCTAAAATACAATGTGAAGAGTCTGGACACCCCAGTGCTAAACTCTCTGACCTTGTGCTGCTTGGTTTTTCTGGGTGGTTCTGTGTTCCTCCCTTCCTATGTAGTTGTTGATGAAGGGGCTTATGGAGTAAAGAATTCAGCATTCACTAGTACTGTGTTACTCCCTAGTCTCATGTTCCAGAAAAGGCTAATAGCTGTCCTCCAAGATCTCCAAGGTCTATTTCTGCCATCCTGTTCAGGCTGTCGTACCCCACAGATCACGCAGGCTGTGGCCACCATGGGCACCATGATCACGACACGCAACCCACACCTGCATTCTGCCTTAGTCAAGGTGAGCAAGACCTTTCTTATCTCAGTGACTTATACAGTTCATGGCCTCTTTTCCTTTCGTTGCAAGGGACACACACTTAGTTTACAACTGTTGGAGCCCTGAAGGAGCACGGCGTTTTTCCACAGTTGGACTGCACACTCTTGTATCACCAAGGTGACCAGAGATGACTGACCCCATACAGAAAGGACTAAAGCCCTTCTTAAAAAATCTGTGGGGCACCATGTCATTTGTCCTTCAATCTCAGAAGTCTGAGTGGCCTTGTGGAGGTCAGGAGGAAAGGGCCCAACTTGGCTTTTACCAGTCAGTCCAACACAATCGTTTGCTGGGAGCTTTCAGAGACCTGTTTAATTAAGGTCGTCCCCCGCTGAAATCAGGGTGTTTATGCAGGTCAGTGGTTCTTCCAGCCACAGTAACTGAGGGCAGTCACTCAGTCTCTTTTTTCCCATTTTGGATATGTGATGTCATCAAAGGGTCATGACTTCTTACTCAGTGAGCCAGGGTATAAGTGGAGTCCCATACTTCACGTGGTCAGATGTTTGCCCTCTAAGACTTTCAGCTGACTCCAACTCATGAAATATCACAAGGAAACTTGTTCCAACTCGTCAAAAAATGCCCGTTGCTATTGCCTCTCTAGTACAGACAGGTAGACCGGGCCAACAAGCAGAAGTCCGAGAAGCCAATAAGTACTTCTTCACCGAATCCTGCATTGCTCTTTGTTTCCTTTATCATCATCTTTGTCACCTCAGTGTTTGCCAAAGCATTTTTTGAGAAAATCAACTGGGTAGTAGTGAATGTGAGGGTAAAGAAGAGGCCGCCTTGGGGCAGGAAAATGTGACAGTGACTTCGAGCTCAGGGGAAATAGATCTCAGTGCTGCCCCTAAGTCACTGCACTAGCTGTGTTTACAGTCTGGGGCTGTGGCCAAGTCCAGACCCATCATTCCCAGCTTTGGACTGCGAAGGGAGTTTTCCTCAGACAAGGACTGTCTCAAGCTGTTGTTAGTGGCTTTTTGTCTGTTTGACTCTTTCTCATCCCCCTTCCCTTCCAAATACCGGTTGCTTTCCAGCCCTGCCATTTGGTGATGACACATTGGGAGGAATCAGCACACAGGAAATAGAATCTGTGGCTAGACAGGCTGTTTCAGCACACTGAACTCTCTGTCCTCCTGGCTCCTGATTGCCAATCTAGTTTTGCTCACTGCTTTGTTTCCCATCATAGGACCTCTGACTCCTGGCTCTGCTTTGACTCAGGACTCCCTATTCTGGGTGCCCTCTCATATCTGAAGCCTTCTAAGGGCCCTCAGCTCCTGTCATCATTTAAAATGACCCAGCATTCATGTATTACCATGCACATTCTAACTCAGGAAATTTCTGATGACCTGAGGGTGTAGTAAAATTACGGAGGAAGACTTCAGCGACACCGCTGCCAGCCTCTTCTGTCGTCAGTCCGTGTCCAGTGTCTCACCTCCAGCATCCGTCTCTTAGGTGACCAGTATGTGGTCTATAGGAGAGGCCTTCTTCTCTGAGTCTGGACTCAAAGTTAAAAGCTGTTCCTAAACTGTTTTGGTTCCAGGTTGCCGTCTGTAAAAAGAGCAGCAGTGCTCACTCTCACCTTTTCCCTGATAACTCAACACTAGCTGTGGACATCTACAAAGGCGTAAACCTGCTCAGATTTCTGAACTTGGCTCCTGGATCAATATTCTTAGCCTAGTATCTGGTCTTTTCCATGGGTTCACTTCAGAGCTCAGCATATCTTCTCTGGAGTATCTGTTTTCAGAGATTCGTATGCCAAACTGGATTTTGGATTACGTGGAAGGGATTAAAGGATCATCCAAAAAGATGAATCGATTGTATCAGCAATTCCCAAACTTGTGTTGATAGTATATTGTTCTCTAGGTTTTAATTGGGGTGAGTAAAGAAAGTGCTGTTAGTAAAGTATTCTCTTTTTTAATATGTATTCCCCACACTGCCACAGTGGCTGAAGACTTTATTTATTTATTTATTTTGGTCACACTGTGTGGCATGTGGGATTGAGTTCCCTGACCAGGGCTTGAATACCCCCTATAACCAGTGGACCATCAAGAAAGTCCCAGTAAAGTGATCTTTATTGGAACCTCTTTGTCCTTTTATGCCAGTTACATTGTAAACCTCCAAGAGTAGAATATATAGTATGTAGCATCTCCAGAAGAAGGCAATGGCATCCCACTCCAGTAATCTCGCCTGGAAACTCCCATGGACGGAGGAGCCTGGTAGGCTGCAGTCCATGGGGTCGCGAACAGTCGGACACGACTGAGCGACTTCACTTTCACTTTTCACTTTCATGCATTGGAGAAGGAAATGGCAACCCACTCCAGTGTTCTTGCCTGGAGAATCCCAGGGATGGCGGAGCCCGATGGGCTGCCGTCTGTGGGGTCGCACAGAGTCGGACACAACTGAAGCGACTTAGCAGCAGCAGCAGCAGCAGCAGCATCTCCAGAATTCATTTGCGTTTTCTCTCCATTCTTATTACCATCTTCCAGAATACTGTGTTAAGGAATATGATTTGGGAAATGTGTTGTAGACTTTTTTAATAGTTAACATTGACGATAAAGGCTTTAGGAGCCTAGAGAAAAGAAGGGACTGGGCTAAGGAGGAATGGGGGCCCATCCAGCAGAATTTAGGTTGAAAGCCTCTAGAATTAGGTCAGGTGTATGTCTGGCTCTAGGTGAGTGATCACATCATCGTGATTATCTTTGACGTGAAGATCTTTTTTGTACAGTTCTGTGTATTCTTGCCACCTCTTCTTAATATCTTCTGCTTCTGTTAGGTCCATACTATTTCTGTCCTTTATCGAGCCCATCTTTGCATGAAATGTTCCCTTGGTATCTTTTCTTGAGATCTCTAGTCTTTCCCATTCTGTTGTTTTCCTCTATTTCTTTGCATTGATCACTGAAGAAGGCTTTCTTATCTCTCCTTGCTATTCTTTGAAACTCTGCATTCAGATGCTTATATCTTTTCTTTTCTCCTTTGCTTTTCACTTCTCTTCTTTTCACAGCTATTTATAAGCCCTCCTCAGACAGCTGTTTTGCTTTTTTGCATTTCTTTCCCATGGGGATGGTCTTGATCCCTGTCTCCTGCACAGTGTCATGAACCTCCGTCCATAGTTCATCAGGCACTCTATCTATCAGATCTAGGCCCTTAAATCTATTTCTCACTTCCACTGTATAATCATAAGGGATTTGATTTAGGTCATATCTGAATGGTCTAGCAGTTTTCCCTGCTTTCTTCAATTTAAGTCTGAATTTGGCAATGAGGAGTTCATGATCTGAGCCACAGTCAGCTCCTGGTCTTGTTTTTGCTAACTGTATAGAGTTTCTCCAGACAATCAGTCTGATTTTGGTGTTGACCATATGGTGATGTCCATGTGTAGAGTCTTCTCTTGTGTTGTTGGAAGAGGGTGTTTGCTATGACCAGTGCATTCTCTTGGCAAAACTCTAATAGCCTTTGCCCTGCTTCATTCCGTATTCCAAGGCCAAATTCGCCTGTTACTCCAGGCGTTTCCTGACTTCCTACTTTTGCATTCCAGTCCCCTATAATGAAAAGGACATCTTTTCTAGGTGTTAATTCTAAAAGGTCTTATAGGTCGTCATAGAACCATTCAACTTCAGCTTCTTCAGCGTTACTGGTTGGGGCATAGGCTTGGATCACCATGATACTGAATGGTTTGCCTTGGAAACGAACAGAGATCATTCTGTCATTTTTGAGATTGCATCCAAGTACTGCATTTCAGACTCTTTTGTTGACCATGATGGCTACTCCATTTCTTCTAAGGGATTCCTGCCCACAGTAGTAGATATAATGGTCATCTGAGTTAAATTCACCCATTCCAGTCCATTTTAGTTTGCTGATTCCTAGAATGTCGACGTTCACTCTAAAGCTGAAACTCCAGTACTTTGGCCACCTCATGCGAAGAGTTGACTCATTGGAAAAGACTCTGATGCTGGGAGGGATTGGGGGCAGGAGGAAAAGGGGATGACAGAGGATGAGATGGCTGGATGGCATCATTGACTCAATGAACATGAGTTTGAGTGAACTCTGGGAAATGGTGATGGACAGGGAGGCCTGGCGTGTTGCGATTCATGGGGTCGCAAAGAGTCAGACACGACTGAGCGACTGAACTGAACTGAACTGATGGGGTTCTCAAGGCAAGAATACTGAAATGGTTTGCCATTTCCTTCTCCAGTCGACCACATTCTGTCAGACCTCTCCACCATGATCCGTCCATCTTGGGTGGCCCCACATGGCATGGCTTAGTTTCATTGAGTTAGATAAGGCTGTGGTCCATGTGATCAGATTGGCTAGTTTTCTGTGATTATGGTTTCAGTGTGTCTGCCCTCTGATGCCCTCTCGCAACACCTACCATCTTACTTGGGTTTCTCTTACCTTGGACATGGTGTATCTCTTCACGGCTGCTCCACCAAAGCGCAGCCGCTGCTCCTTACATTGGACCAGTCGCCCCTCCTGACCTTGAACGTGGAGTAGTTCCTCTCAGCCCTCCTGCACCACTGCAGCCACTGCTCCTTGGACGTGGGATTTCTCCTCTCTGCCGCCGCCCCTGACCTTGGATGAGAGGTAGCTCCTCTCGACCACCGCCCCTGACCCTGGGCGTGAGGTAGCTCCTCTCGGCCACGCTTCTGTGTGGTCCCGTTGCATCGCCGCACTTCTGCACAGTCTGTCAATGACAATTCCTAATAGAACTAAGATCCCACATGCCCTGTGGCCAAAGGATTAAAAAAAAGAGCAACTGAGAGCATTTGACATAGAAAGCACTCATTAAGTGTGACTCTCACCAGGAGCACGTCTAAATCCCACATAGGACTTCCCTAGTGGTCCAGTGGTTCAAGACTTCACATTTCCAATGCAAGTAGTGTGGGTTTGATCCCTGGCTGGGGAACTAAGATCCCAAAAGTTGTATGGCATGGCCAAAAAAAAAATCCCACTGTAGTTCAAGGCCCACCTCTTTGCAGTTAGTAGATAGTTCGGATATAAAATAGTGGGTGGACCTTGTAGTCAAAAGATAAGTGCTTGCTGTCCAAGATGTGGGGAAACGCATATCCAGGTGGGGGAGGGGTAGTATGGCAGAGTCTTCAAATATGAAAACCACATACCTTGACATTCATAAATTTCCCTTTTTCTATATCTCTCTAAAGAAATAACTGCATATATGCCCAGAGTTATGCCCAAGGCCGTTCACTGTAGCACTGTTTACTAGAAGAATACTAAGAACTGCCTAAATGTCTAGAAATGGAGGAATGGCTGAAGAAACATAGACGATCCATACTATACAACAGTCTGAAGGAACAGACTAGAGATATTTAGCAGTACTCAGTTCAGTTCAGTCGCTCAGTCATCTCCAACTCTTTGCAACCCCATGAATTGCAGCATGCCAGGCTTCCCTGTTCATCACCAACTCCCAGAGTTCACCCAAACTCATGTCCATTGAGTCAATGATGCCATCCAGCCATCTCATCCTCTGTCGTCCCCTTCTCCTCCTGCCCCCAATCCCTCCCAGCATCAGAGTCTTTTCCAATGAGTCAACTCTTCGCATGAGGTGGCCAAAGTATTGGA
Organism: Cephalophus harveyi; assembly: GCA_006410635.1. Lineage (NCBI taxonomy): Eukaryota > Metazoa > Chordata > Mammalia > Artiodactyla > Bovidae > Cephalophus > Cephalophus harveyi. Next base: position 152,006 of record SJYT01027417.1, on the reverse strand, counting down.
GTTTCAGCTTTAGCATCAGTCCTTCCAAAGAACACCCAGGACTGATCTCCTTTAGAATGGACTGGTTGGATCTCCTTGCAGTCCAAGGGACTCAATTTATCAGTATAGAGAAGTCGTTACAATATTCTTGGGTCAAAAATGCATCTTTGGGACTTCCCTGGTGGTCCAGTGGTTAAGACTGTGCTTCCAATGCAGGGGGCATCAGTTCAATCCCTAGTAGGGAAACTAAGATCCCACATGTCACACAATGCTGCCAAGAGCTTTTTTAATTTTTAAATTTAAAAATACATCTTTGACCATGGTGCAAACATTATAACTTTTTTCTAAAACCCATATACAAACAACACCATATACATTTTATGAGTTTATCTTGAGAAAGCTAATTTTTTTTAATCTAGAGGAATAAACTTGAAATACATAAAAATGGTTACTCATGAGAGAATGCTGAAAAAGGAAAGGATTTGAGGGTTTAAACTTTATCCTTTAAAAAAAAAAATTTTAGGTCAACCTGGGTGATTGTCAGGTTGACTGCTTTTTTTAAAAAAACTTATTTTTTTTGGCTGTGCTGGGTCTTTGTTGCTACATGGACTTTTCTCTAACTGCAGTGAGCAGGGGCTACACTCTATTGTGGTGCACAGGCTTCTCTTCTTGTGGAGCACAGGCTCTAGAGTGTGCAGGCTTCAGTAGTTGCGGTTCCCAGGCTCTAGGGCACAGGCTCAATGGCTGTGGTACATGGGCTTAGTTGCTCCTCCGCATGTGAGATCTTCTCAGATCAGGGATCACACCTGTGTTTCCTGCATTGGCAGGTAGATTCTTTACCACTGAGCCACCAGGGAAGTCCTATCCTGTCATTTTTAAATGAAGGATGCATTCATGTATTACCCACATAATTGAAATTAATTTTCTTAAATATATGATTACATGTAGCCAAAGTTCTCATACCTAGAATATATATAGAACGCTCAAAACTCAACATTAAAGAAAAAGCAATAGAAAATGGACAAAAGAAACATTTCACTAAGTGGCAAATAAACATGAAAAGATGTTCGTCATCATTAGCCATTAGGGAAATGCAAATTTAAGACACTGTCAAAAGAGTTAGATGATAAGTCACAGACTGAGAGAAAATATTTGCAAAAGATACATCTGTTAAAGGACTGTGGTACAAAATATGCAATGAATTCTTCAATCTTAACATTAAGAAAATAATCCAATTTTTTTTTAATGGGCCAAAAAACCCTAAGAGACACCTCACCAAAGAAGATATTCAGATAACAAACAAGTACATGAAAAGACATGCCACATCATGGGTCATCAAGGAGATGCAAACTAAAGCAAGAAGGAGATAGTACTACACACCTATTAGAACGACAACACCAAGTGCTGGCGAGGATGTGGGGCAGTAAGTATTCTCACTTATTGCTGGTGGGAATGCACAATGGTATAGACCCTTTGGAAGACAGTTTGGTGGGTTCTTCCAAAACTATAAATAAATTTTGGACTTCCCTTAAGAATCCTCTTTGCAATGCAGGGGACATGGGTTCCATCCCTGGTGGGAGAACTAAGATCTCATGTGGTTCGAAGCAAGTAAGCCCACGGACTGCAACTAAGACCTCCTGCAGGTTTTAGTAACTGTTAAAAAAAAAAAAAAAACACAACTGGTATTGGCACAAGAATAGACAAATAGATCAACGGAATAGAATTTAGAGTCCCAAAACAAATCTTCACATTTAGAGTCCATCTGTTTTGGAAGGTGTCAAGACAATTCAATGAAAAAGAGTAGTTTTTCAACAAAATCATGCTGGGACTGAATATCCACAAACAAAAGAATGAAATTGTATTCTTTCTTCATACCATATACAAAATTAACTCAAAATGGGTCCCTGACCTAAAATATGAGAACAAAACTACAAAACTCTTAGAAGAAAAGATAAGTAAATCTTTATAACCTTAGATTCAACAAAGCCTCCTAAGCTATAACACACACAGAACAAAAAAATTAATTGAACTTCAGCAAAATTTAAAACTTTTGTGCTTCACAGAATACCATCAAGAAAGCATAAAGACAAGCTCCAAAATAAAATATTTGCAAATCTTATATCTGATAAGGAATTTGCATCTAGACTATTAAGAAACCTACAACTCAACAATTAAAATACAACCCAATTTAAAAATGCACAAAAGTTCCAAGTAAACATTTTTTCCCCCAAGAAAATATGCAAGTCACCAATAAGCACATGAAAAGATGCTCAGAGGCAGAATCAAGATGGTGCAATAGGATGTGGAAGTCACTTCCTCCCACAAATGCATCAAAATACATCTAATACCTACTCAATGCTGGCCTAACTCAGACACCCAAAACTGCAAGAAAGATCTCCATATAATCAGGTAGGATGAAAGGAGGAGGGAGAAAGGAATCAGGACAGAACCTATGCCCCTTGGAGGGGGCTGTGAAAGATGAAATGTTCCCGCTGCCTGGGAAGGCCCTTCACCAGTGGGGTGATCAGTCAGGACAGAAAAGGAGTTTCAGAGGCTCAGTAAAACAGGCAGTTTGCAGCACACAGAACAGAGCAAGACCTGCATAGGTGGTCTGTGCCACCTCCCCGCACTCTCCAGACTGAGACTCACATCGGCTAGTGCATGTGGGCACTGGATGCTGGATGCTGAAACTCTGGCTTCAGCGGACAAACACGGGGAGAAGAACGGGATGGGCTGCATGGAGACAGCCGGAAGGGGCTGGAGCCTTGCTCTTGGCTCACAGTGGGCTTGACACTGCCACTGAAATCTCATTGTTGGGAGTTGCCTGGTGGTCCAGAGGTTAAGACTTCACCTTTCAATGCAGAGGGTACAGGTTTGTTAGATCCCTGGTCAGGGAACTAAGATCCCATGTGCTTTCCAGCCAAAAAACTAAAACATAAAACAGAAGTAATATTGTACAAATTCAATAAAGACTTTTAAAATAATCCACACCAAAAAAAAAATAAAATAAAATAAAAAGAAGGGCTTCCTGGTGGTAAAGAATCTGCCTGCCGAATCCGCCTGCCAATGCAGGCTGATCCAGGAAGATCCCACATGCTGCAGAACAACTGAACCCATGTGCCACAACTATTGAGCCTGTGGCTCTAGTGCCTGGAATCCACAGCTATTGAAGCCTGTGCTCTCTAGAGCCCATGCTCCACAATGAGAGAAAGCACCGCAATGAGAAGCCCTTGCACCACAACTAGAGAGTAGCCCCAGCTCTCTGCAACTAGAGAAAGCCCATGTGCAGCAACAAAGACCCAGCACAGTCAAAAATAATTTTTTAAAAATCAAGAGAATTCCCTTGAAATAACAAAGTGTACCCCAATTGGTTCATTGCAGTACTATTTACAATAGTAAAGACATGGAAACAGCAGAAATGTCCCTTGATAGATGAATGGATAAAGAATATGTAATATATGTGTGTGTGTGTGTGTGTGTGTGTGTGTGTGTAGGTAGGTAGGTAGGTATGAATATATAAATGGAATACTACTCAGCCATAAAAAAGAATGAAATAATGTCATTTGCAGCAACATGTTTGGATCTAGAGATTATCATAGTAAGAGAAAGACAAATACCATATGATATCACTTACATGTGGAATCTAAAACAGGACACAAATGAATTTATCTATGAAACAGAAGCAGATTCACAGATCTAGAGAACAGACTTGTGGTTGCCAAGGGCAGGGGAAAGGAAGGATTGGGCATTCAGGATTATACAGTATGAATGAATAACAAAGTCCTATTATATAGCACAGGGCACTATATTCAGTATCCTGTAATAAACCATAATGAAGGTGAATATGAAAAAGAATATTATACATATATATATATATAAAACTGGATCACTTTGCTGTACACTAAAAAATAACACATTGTAAGTCAACTATACTGGATATATAATATATACACACATATACTATGCAGGCTTGACAAAGTTATATGGAAACTAGAAGTCTGATACACTACTGATGGAAATAAAGTCTTGATAAAAGCAAAACAAAGTGCGGTGGGCAGGCGCGCGGTGCTGGCGCAGCAACGCTGTGAATCGCTGGCTGCGTGGCAGAGTGTGCGCTTTTCCCAGCCCAACCGCGACGTTCCACGGGCATGAGCTATAACCGCGCCATCACCGTCTTCTCTCCCAATGGCCACCTCTTCCAAGTGGAGTGCTTGCAGAAGGCCATGAAGAAGGGCTGGACCACCGTCAGTGTTTGAGGAAAAGACATTGTTGTTCTTGGTGTGGAGAAGAAGTCAGTGGCCAAACTGTAGGATGAAAGGACGGAAGGTCTGTGCTCGGATGATAAGGTCTGCGTGGCATTCGCTGGCCTCACTGCTAACGCAAGGATAGTCATCAACAGGGCCCGGGTGGAATGCCAGAGCCACCGGCTGACTGTGGAGGACCTGGTCACCATGGAGTACATCACCCACTATATCGCCAATCTGAAGCAGCGCTACACAAAGAGCAAGGGGGACCCGGGGGGTTGGCATCTCTGCCCTCGTTGTGGGTTTTGACTTTGATGGCACCCCCCGACTCTATCAGACTGACCTCTCCAGCACGTACCATGCCTGGAAGGTCAATGCTATAGGCCGGGTTGCCAAGTCAGTGCGTGAATTCCTAGAGAAGAACTATACTGAGAAAGCCATTCTGGAAATGGTTCAGTCATGTGGCAAAAACACAGAGCTTGCCGTTGTGAGGCGATTTTAAATCCTGAAGAAATTGAGAAATACATTGCTGAGATTGGAAAAGAAGAAGAAGAAGAAGGAAATGAAAAGAAGAAACAAAAGAAAGCATCATGATGAGATCAGATTTTGCTTGTAACAATTTTTAAATTCAAATCATGGCTGATTTCCAAAATGATACATAGGTATTTCCATTCCATTTATCTGTACTGTCCAAGTGTCCTACAATAAATTTGCCTATTTTTTTTAAAGCGAAAAAAAAAGATGTTCAATGTCTTTGCACATTAGGGAAACTCAAATCAAAACCACAATGAGATCCTACTTCACCTTCACTAGGAAAGAATGGCTGTAATCAAAAAGGCAGTAAGTATTGGTGATGTTGTGGAAATATCAGAATCTTCATACACTGCTGGTGAGAATGTAAAATAGTATAACTGCTTTGGAAAACAGTTTGGCTTTTCTTAAGAAGATTAAACAAAGAGTGATCATATGATTCAATAATTTCACTCAGGTATACCTAAGAGTACTAGAAACATATGTCCATGCAAAAACTTGTACATAAATGTTCACAGCAGCATTATTCATCACAGCCAAAAAGTGGAAACAACTCAAAGTCCATCAACTGATGGCTAGATAAACAAAGTGGTTTATCCATACAGAGAATATTCCTGCAATAAAAAGGAATGAAGTACATGCTACAGTGTTACTGAGCAAAAGGCTTGCTGCCCCATGGGCATAGAAGCCAATACTATGGCACTGGCTTTTGAGGAAAGAACAAGCTTTATGGCAACATGAACCTGCAAGACAGAAGGCCTAGCTCAAATCTGTTTCCCAAATCTGGGATTCAGTCAAACTTTTATGAGTTGGGGGTGAATGGATTATTATGCAGAAATGCTGGTGGGATAGGTTTCAAATGGAGGGCTTTGGAACTTGGCATTTATGGGAAGATATGGGAGGAGGCTTCGGCAGTGGATCTTCCGGGCAATGGAAATTTCCTTTCTGAAAGTGTTCTAGCATTCAAGTTCCAGTCATGTCTCCATAGTTTACTTCTGGGGTTTGGGGGGCATCACACTCTCTTTATAACTCCCCAAGCCTAGGGCCTCACCCGCCAGAGAAGGCAATGGCAATCCACTCCGGTACTCTTGCCTAGCAAATCCCATGGACGGAGGAGCCTGGTAGGCTGCAGTCCATGGGGTCGCTAGGAGTTGGACATGACTGAGCAACTTCACTTTCAACTTTTCACTTTCATGCATTGGAGAAGGAAATGGCAACCCACTCCGGTGTTCTTGCCTGGAGAATCCCAGGGACAGGGGAGCCTGGCAGGCTGCTGTCTATGGGGTCGCACAGAGTCAGACACGACTGAAGCGATTTAACAGCAGCAGCAGCATCAGGGCCTCACCCAACACAAGGGGGCTGGGGGGAACTTTAGTTCCGAGTGTTATTTAAGGTCAAAATTTTCTCTTCTGTGCATGATTTATGGTTTTGCTCTGTTGTCTTTGAAAAACTGCTCAGTATCTTATTGACAGAGTACGACTTGTTTCAGCTCTTCCTACAGTTGCAACAACGTGGAGGAACCTTGAAAACATTGTGCTAAATAAAAGAAGTCAGTCACAAAAAAAACCACATATGATTCTATTTATATGAAATGTCCAAAATAAGTGAATCTACAGAGGTAGAAAGTAGATTAGTGCATGCCTAGGACTGGGGGTTTGGAAAAAATAGGGAGTGACTGATGAGGTTTCTTTGGGAGGTGATGAAAAGGTTCTAAATTGACTGTGGTGATGGTTGTGCAACTGTTAATATATGAAAAAAACTATTGAACCGAACACTTTGAAGGGATGAAATGCATGGTATGGGAATTATATGTCAATAAAGCTGTTATCTTTCAAATAAAGATTGCATACTGTATGATTCCATTTATATAACATTCTCCATCTAGAGATGGAGAACAGATTAGTAGTTTCCAGGAAGGGGAGGGGGCGGGCTGGGTGTAAATACAAAAAGGCAGCAGGAGGGAGTTCTTTTTTCAGCAATGGAGCAGTTCTGTATCTTGATTGTGGTGGTGATGACAAATTTCCAGAAGCGATCAAGCTGCAGGGATAAACATACACAGAAATGAATACATTGTTTCTTTCTTTTTTTTTTTTTTTTCAAGTGGTTAAAACTGAATAAGGCCTTTAGTCTAGAACAGTAATGTACCAATTTCCTGGCTTTGCTACTGTACTACACCCATATAAGATGTCACTACCTGGGGGAAATAGGTGAGAGGTATAGGAAGCTTGTTGGATTCGTTTTACAGTTTTCTACAAGCTTATAACTATTTCAGGAATACACTTAAGATAGAATTACAGTTGTCCAAAATTGGAATATTTTCTCCCATGGAATGATTTCTCTGTTACCAAAGTTTTTAAAAAGCCTTGGTATCATTAAAATTCTACAAATAATAAATGCTAGAATAGCATAGGGAACTCTACACAATACTCTGTAACGGCCTAAATAGGAAAATAATCTTTTTAAAAGTGGATATATGTATATGTGGGCTTCCCAGATGACACTAGTGGTAAAGAAGCTGCCTGCCAATGCAGGAGACATAGGAGACATGAGTTTGATCCCTGGGTCAGGAAGATCCCTTGGAGGAGGGCCTAGCTAACACATTCCAGTGCTCTTGCCTGAAGAATCCCGTGGACAGAGAAGCATGGTGGGCTACAGTCCATGGGGTTGTGCCTTAGCATGCATGTACATATGTATATGTACACTTGAAACTAACAGCATGGTAAATCAACTATACTCTAATAAAAAATTTAAATAATAATAATAAATACTGAAGAGGCTGTGGATATCAGGGAAACTTCCTACAGTGTTGATTAGAATGTTAACTGGTGCAGCCACTGTGGAAAACAGTATGGAGGTTCCTTAAGAAACTAAAAATAGAGTTGCCATAATGATCCATCAATCCCACGCCTAGGCATGTATCCAGATAAAACTCTAAATTCAAAAAGATACATGCACCCCAATGTTCATAGCAGCACTATTCACAGTAGCCAAGACATGGAGACTATCATACTATGTGAAGTCAGACAAAAACAAATACCTTATGATATCACTTTTAAGTGGAATCTAAAATGTTATACAAATGAACTTATTTATCGGGCTTTCCGGGTGGCTCAGTGGGTTAAGAATCTGCCTGCAATGCAGGAGAGAGACCTGGGTTAGGAAGATCCCCTGGAGGAAAGCATGGCAACCCACTCCAGTATTCTTGCCTGGAGAATCCCATGGACAAAGGCGCCTGGCAGCCTGCAGTCCATGGCATCACAAGGAATCGGACATGACTGAAGTGACTGAGCATACATACATGCACGAACTTATTTATAAAACAAAAACAGACTCACAGACATAGAAAACAAAGTTACAAAAGTGTTTCCCCTCTTTGGAGGGTGGGGGAGGGATAAATTAAGATTCACAGATAGAGACTACCTTACATATAAAATAGATAACCAAAAGGTCTCACTGTAGAGCACAGGAAGCTATATTCAATCTCCTATGATAAACCATAATGAAACAAATATATTCTTTGCTGAACATTAGCAACTAACACAGCACTGTAAATCAACTATGCTTCAGTAAAATATAAGATAAAAATAAATTTTTTAAAGGTTGGGTGAATCTGTATCTGGAATACTAAAAATTGTAGAGGGCTGGCAATTGAAAAGACTTTTTTCTACAGCAAATTCCAGATCCAGCTGTTACACAAGCTAGCCCTGTCCCTATTTACAGTTTTAGGCTTGAGAATGAGGTCTGGAACGTGGAGGCTCTCAGAAATGCCTGGATGGGCCAGGCTGCCCTCTGGTTCCAGGTGACGCAAAGCTCTTTATCTCCCAAGGCTGACTTGACAAACTCAGTTCTCTCTGGGCAAACCCAGCTCCAATGTAAACAATGAAGCTGAGGCTCTGTCTGGAAAATCTTTTCCTAAGATAAAAAGCAACTTCCTGCTCCAGGAGCTATTTGAAGATAGAGACTGAATGTTACTCCCTCTAGAATTCCCCGTGCCCAGGGCCTCACCCAACACAAGGGAATGGCTAGCAGAGGAGTGTGTCTTACATATCACTCCCAGTCCCCGTGGGTCTCAACTCTGGCAGCACATCAGAGCTTTTAGAAATATGGCAGACCCAGTTTTATACTAAAAGTAGTTAAATCAGTTTGGAGTGTTCTTTTTCACTTTTGCTTTTCTATTTTATAGCATCCTCAATGTCATTCTTACATCAGGCTGGATGATGAGTTTCTGAGGGATATTTCTTACGCTGGCTCTCAGGAGAGGGTGACAGCTGTCATTCCTAAGGAGGTTTCAGTTAAATATGATGTCAACCAGACATCCAGCTTGGAGACACATCTAAGCTTCCACAAACGTATTGTATTTATTTTAACGTGTTAGTTGCTCAATTATGTTCGACTCTTTGTGACCCCATGAAGCCTGTCAGGTTCCTCTGCCCATGGAATTATCTAGGCAAAAATACATGAGTGGTTGCCATTTCCTTCTCCAGGGGATACTCTCCATCCAGGGATTGAACCTGGGTCTCCTGCATTGCAGGTGGATTCTTAACCATCTGAACCACATAGTAAACATAAGCCAAAAGCACTGAAAGCTGTTCAGTGAAAACAAAGCCTAATTCCTACCCAGCTCCCCAAAGGCCACCATTTGCTTTTTGTATTTTGTTTTTTTTTTGGCCATGCTGCATCGCATATAGGATCTTCATTCCAACCAGGGATCAAACCCATGCCCCTGGCAGTGGAAGCATGGAGTCTTAACCACTGGACTGCCAGGAAAATCCTGAGGCCACCATTTGTATCAGCTTATTTTTCCTCCCAAACACTCTCTGCAATAACACACATACATATGCTCATGTAGAGATGCATTTTAGAAGACACACACCCTTGTGGGCTTTAATGTTAAAACAAAGCCTAATTCCTACCCAGCTCCCCAAAGGCCACCATTTGCTTTTTGTATTTTGGTTTTTTTTGGCCATGCTGCATTGCATATAGGATCTTCATTCCAACCAGGGATCAAACCCATGCCCCTGGCAGTGTAAGCATGGAGTCTTAACCACTGGACTGCCAGGAAAATCCTGAGGCCACCATTTGTATCAGCTTATTTTTCCTCCCACTCTCTGCAATAACACACATACATATGCTCATGTAGAGATGCATTTTAGAAGACACACACCCTTGTGGGCTTTAATGTGCTTGTAAAAGCTTCTGGGGAGAAAGAAACATTTGCATATGCTGCACCCTACCTACTGCACACATGCATCCATCTACTGCATAGTGCATATTAAAATTTCTGAGGGTCCACAGCAATATTTTTTTTGATCTGTCTCCTAGAGTAAAGAGAATGAAAACCAAAATAAACAAACTGGGCTTAATTAAACAAAAGCTTTTGCAGAGCAAAGGAAACCATAAACAAAACAAAACTAAAAGATCTCCCACAGAATGGGGAAAAGTACTTGCAGATGATATGACCAAGAAGGTATTAATGGCCCAAAAGCACATGAAAAGATGCTAAGTATCACTAATTATTAGAGAAATACAAATCAAAACTATAATGAAGTACCACCTCACACCAGTCAGAATGGCCATCAATAAGTGGTACTGGACAGCTACATATAAAAGAATAAAATTTGAACACTGCCTAATACCATACACAAAAATAAACTCAAAATGGATTAAAGAGCTAAATGTAAGATTGGACATTATAAAACTCTTAGAGGAAAACACAGGCAGAACACTCAACATAAATCGCAGCAAGATCTTTTTTGATCCATCTCCTAGAGTAATGAAAATAAAAACAAAAACTAACAAATGAGACCTAATTAAACTTAAAAGCCTTTGCACAGTGAAGGAAACCATAAAATGAAAAGACAACCCTCAGAATGGGAGAAAATATTTGCAAATGAAGCAACCCACAAGAGATTAATCTCCAAAATATACAAATAGCTCATGAAGCTCAATATTAACAAAAACCCCAACCACTCAATTAAAAAAAATGAGCAGAAGATATTTTTCCAAAGAAGACATACAGGTGGCCGAAAAGCACATGAAAAGATGCTCAACATTACTAAACGTTAATGAAATCAAAACTGCAATGAGGTATCACCTCACACTGGTCAGAATGGCCATCATCAAAAAAAATCTACAAACAGATGCTGGAAAGGCTGAGGAGAAAAGGAAACCCTTCTACACTGTTGGTGGGAATGTAAATTGGTGCAGCCGCTATGAAAAACAGTATGAGGTTGCCTAAAAAAACTAAAAATAGAGTGGATGTATGATCCAGCAAACCTACTCCTAGGCATATATCCAGAAAAGATGAAAACTCTGTGAAAAGATACCTGCACCCCAATGTTCATAGCAGCACTATTTATTCAGTATAATCACCAAGACATGAAAGCAACCTCAATGTCTGACAATGAATGGATAAAGAAGATGTGGTATATACACACACAATGGAATACTGCTCAGCTACAAGAAAGAAATAGTACCATTTGCAGCAACAAGGGTGGACCTAGAGATTATTATACTAAGCGAAGTAAGTCAGACAGAGAAAGGCAGATACTACGTGATATCACTAATATGTGGAATCGAAAAAAATGATACAAATGAGCTTATTTACAGGACAGAAACAGACTCACAGACACAGAAAACAAACTTTTGGTTACCAAAGAGGAAAGAGGAGGGGGAAATAAATTAAGAGATTAACACATACTATATATAAAATAAACAACAAGGACCTACTGTATAGCACAAGGAACTATACTCATTATTTTGCAATGACCTATAATGAGAAAACCTTAAAAAGAATACTGGAGTGGGTTACCATTCCCTACTCCACTTAAAAAGAATATATATGTATATTTAGGTGGATCATTTTACTATACAGTTGAAACTAATACATTGAAATTTAACTGTACTCAACTTAAAAAAAAACAACACAGTTCTGTTTCTCACAGTTTTTGAACTTAGAACTTTCCTTTTGGGGGAAATTCTTTAAGATTTCTAATGCTGGCATTTTTGGGCACACCATCTAGATGAATACTGACATAGATGAGTCTGTCATAGCTTATAAATTAGTGAACATGTCTTCATTCCTGGACATCCCCAGTCCCTTGCGAGCCTTTCCCTCTTCGAGTCCCAGCTACAACGTTCTGGGCTCATGGTCCCAGAGAATGGGGGTGGGGCTGAGTTGTACAGTGACAGAAAAGTACAAAAGACACAAAAGTGACACAAAAAATCTGATCTAGATTTCTGGCTTTTGAGCTACATCAAAGCAGCAGCTGAGGTATGAAGTCTAGAATTGCAGTTCTAATGCCTCTGGTCATTCAAACTCCTTGAGGACTAGAACCTTGACTTATTCGTTACTGTATCCCCAGTCCTTGGAACAAAGCCTGGCGCAAAGATGACCCTTAAAACACACTGAACAAAGGAAAGGAGGAGGACTTACCTCCTTTTAGGAACCCTCCCCATATTAGGCTGAACCAGGTTCTATAGTCGTTTGAGGAAATGGTACCTTGGCCTTTTGGGTCCAAAAGATACCACTCCCCCATCTCTACCCCACAGACACACAAATAGTAAATAGATGCATGCCATGTAGGAATGTCCAGCCTGGCCTCTGTGGCTACATACCCACATCTTTCACTGTCCGCTGCCATGTCTAGCAGGACAAAGTGGACAGCTGGCATTCTTCTCCCTACAACTTGGCTCTAACTAGCCCTTCCTTCCCCTCAGGTACGCCTTTCTGTTGTTTCCCACGGTGGTACTTCCCTCCTCTGACATCCCCATTCATGAAAAGGGCCCCTCTCCCATCGCTACCTGAACCCCACTCAGCTTTTCCAGGCAGAATCAAAACACAGCGACGGATTCCACCCTCCAGTACCCTTTGGCCACCACTCCTAGCGTAAACGGGCAGCGTTGAGAACTGAATGCAGGAGGAGCATCTGAGGGGAGGGGAGAAGTGAATTTGGGGACCGCATGAGAGGAGGTGCCTGTGGAACATCTAGGAGGAGAGGAAGCTGCGCACCTCAGACTTACTCCTTGCCAGGTACCATTTTTCCAAACGCATGACTAGTGTCTCCGGCGTCTGCCTCTGCTCGCCTGCCTAGATACTATCGACGTCTCGGGATTCCCGCTATCTCATTGGTCGATATTTCCTCTGCCCGTGCGTGGGAAGAAGGAAGAGCCGTGGTCCCTTGAGATCTCGAAGGCTGTTTCCCTGGTGACTGTAAGCTGGCTGCACACGAGGCGCCCACGTGGGCCTCCCCCAGCCCGCTCTAGGAGATGGGATCTCCTTGGGCAGAGACTGCTCCATCTGTCGTGCCTGAAAACCGGAAACCGGATCCACCCTGCTCCCTAGTGCATCCGCAGCACCAGCGTAGAAAGGAGGCACTCAGCCCCCTTCGGCACTAGACTGTGGCCACTAGCTTTGTTTTTCGCATCACGGCCTTGGATTAGTCTCTCCTCAAACCAGAGAGAAGATATTATCAGAGATGATCCAGAAGCAGTTTCGGCTTCAGAATCAGAGGAATGAGCGGTTCATCCAGGAGCCTGGATTCCTGACCTGGCCTTGTATCCTACCTCAGTTTCCTCATCTGTAAAATATGAGTGTTGAGACTTGGAACATGGGAGAAGGGGTGGAGGGTCATTAGAGCCCCTTCCAGCCTGTCTTCTAAGCCTGGGATCTCTTTCAATGCCCAGTTGTCTTTGAGGGTTTCAGATGAAGGGACTGAATCAGAACCTAGGTCATTTCCAGTGCTTCTAATGAGCAAGACACTGAGTGACCTTTCAGTCTACAAATGAGGAAACTGAGGCTCTGAAAGGTCACTCAGACTCAGACTGAGGACTGTGAAGCCCTCTTCCATGGTGTGTCCCTATAATTAGGAAAACACGTGTAGAGTAAGTGCCAAGCACACGGCACTTAATAAAAAAAAATCACTATAGTGTATTTAATTTTTAATAAAGAAAATATATTCTTATTAAGTGTATTCAGTGTTGTGTTCCTAAGCTTATTCTGTCAATTCTGTTTTCCCTTTGTCTAGTCTGGCTTCTCCAGTTCTTCTCCCCCATCCCTCCCCCATTTCTGTAATTCCCAGGGACTCAGCTTATTTCTCTCTCATCTGGGTCACTTCACACTCCCCTCCTTGAGATCTGTACTCCAGCCTGCTGTAGAACTGAATAAAACACTATATCTTATTTTATTTTTTTTAATCGTTTGGCCACACAGCAAGGCATATGGGATCTTAGTTCCCTTCCAGAGATGGAAACTGCACTTCCTGCATTGGCAGTATGGAATCTTAACCACTGGACAGCTAGGGAAGTCCCTAAACCCTGTCTCTCTTCTTGTCTTCACTATGCTCAAGGCAAGGCCACACAACTTTATTATATTAGGAATTTTGTAGTATTTACTATAAGGGCTTCCCACTGGCTCAGTGCTAAAGAATCTGCCTGCAATGCAGGAGACCTGAGTTCCATCCCCGGGTTGGGAAGATTCCCTGGGGAAGGAAATGGCAACACCAGTATTCTTACTTGGGAAATCCCATGGACAGAGGAACATAGTGGGCTACAGTCCATTCGGTCATAAAATAGACATGATTTAGCGACTAAACAACATTTACTATAGGAATACAGTTGGGGACAAGAAAAAAAGGAATTGGGACAATTACAAAGCTCAGGAAAATGATACCAAGATGAAATATGACTCCTCTGTCAGGCATCCCACTGGGTACTGGCCTAGGCTCACTTCTCAGCTCAAATGCCATCTCTACAGATCGTTCCTGAATCTCTGTACCTAGCTCAAATCTCTCCTGACCTGTGGCCTCAACTGTGTACTGTGAAATGTCTTCATTCTTTCACTCAAGAACATGTGTCTCTCTCCACTTCTCTGGGTAGGTCTTGGGAGGAATAAGCCAGTGAAAGTCCAGTCCCCACTTCTGATCTAGCAGCCTGGAGAGGGATGAACTGGGCAGGAACCAATCCACCTCTGCCAACAGGAATAAGGATGCTATGTAAGAGAACCAAGTCCCTTGAAATACACATTTTGTTGATTCTGATGATGCTTTGAGAACCACTAGACTCTGTTTCCCACCTCAGTTGTTTTTATTCAGTTGCTAAGTTGTGTCCAACTCTCAGCCACCCCGTGGACTGAAGCACAACAGGCTCCCCTATCCTTCACTCTCTCCCAGAATTTTCTCAGATTCATGTCCATTGAGTTGGTGGTGCTAGCTAACCATCGCATCCTCTGCTGCCTCCTTCCCATTTTGCTTTCAATCTTTCCCAGCATCAGAGTCTTTTCCAATGTGTCAGCTCTTCATATCAGGTGGCTAAAGTATTGGAGCTTCAGCATCAACTGAAAGTAGACCCCAGAGCAATGAAGCCTTGGTCCAAGAGGGGTCCATGTGGAACAGAGAAATCTCTCCTTGTGCTGTGTTCATCTTCCTCACTCTTCTAGTTAATTTATGACTTCTGGAAACCAAAGCTCACAAAACCTTTCATGGAAGGGCCACAGTTTACATCATCACATCTCTCATGGATCTCTTTCTCCTCAAGATGTACCTTGAAGTTTTTGCATAAGCTCTTCCCTCTGCCTAGACTCAACTATGCTCCTTGTTCCAGCTCTGCCACCTACATTTTCACCAGGCTATTTGCTGTTTCCCATCCTTCTAATCTCAGCTTAGACATCACTTCCTCTAGGAAGGCTTCCTGAACTAACTGCTTATCTGTCTTCCCCAGTATCAAGCATAATACCTGGCATAAAATAGATGCTCTATAAATACTTGTTAAATTTAAAAAATGGTGGGGTGGGGGACTTCCCTGGTGATCGAGTAGCTAAGACTCCTCGCTCCCAATGCAGGGGGTCTGGGTTCAGTCCTGGTCAGGAAACTAGATTCCCGCATCATTCAACTAAGAGTTAACATGCCACAATGAAGATCAAAGATCCTGAGAGCTGCAACTAAGACCTGGTGCAGCCAAATAAATTATTGTTTTTTGTAAATGAGGAATTCCCCAGTGGTTCAGTGATTAGGACTCAGCACTTTCACTGCTATGAACCTGGATTTGATCCCTGGTTGGGGAACTAAAATCCTGCAAGCCATGCAGTGCAGGAAAAAAGATTAAAACAATTAAATGGTCAATCTGTGACTGTTCTTTCTGATAATGACTATCTGGTAGACAGTGTCATCTTTTATTTTGTCCCTCTTAGTTTGAAGGAACAATGCATATCATATGTTTATTACAGAATTTTTATCTTTATGTTCTCTGTAACAAGAAAATGGGAATCCAGCCCATTTCAAAGTTTCGTACTTTTTATAAACAAGTTAGAAAAAAAGGGAGGCCAGATAACAGCCCTGTGTTGGGTTTACCAACAGTCCAGTTTGAAGACTGTTTCCATAGAGATCTGGCCTCCCCTATTCCAGTGACAACCAACAGGCATTCTCAACCATAGCTCACCTGGAAGTCTTAAAAAATACTCATCCCCAGGAATTCTATGTAATTGGTCTAGGGCGTGGCCCGGGCAACAGATTCTTGAAAGTTCCTCAGGCGATTCCAATGTGCAGCTAAAGTTGAGAATCCTTGTCAAATTGAAGCAGAGCATCATCAGTGTTCCCTCCTGGCAGACTTGTAAGAACAGCCCTGGTGGGACAATGGAGTGGGTTTCCATTTGGGTGACACATTACTGGTACTGGCAATCTGACTGGCAGTGAGCAGTGCCAGCAATCTCAGCAATAACAGTTCTAGACAGCTACAGGTAACCTAGGATCACCAACCTCAATAGGTGGCAGAAAACCAGCTCTGGTTTCATCACCAAGAGGCCTAGCAAGGGAGACTGATCTCTAGTCAGACTACAGAAGCAGCTGAATGAAAGAGCTGAGCAAGGACAAAGCAGAATAAGGAGGCTTGTGCTGCCCAGGTTTGTACAAATGTCAATCTCAGTTTCTTCATCTTTAAAACGTTGATAAAAATACTACCCATGACTTCTCTGATGGTACAGTGGATAAGAACCCGCCTACTAATGCAGGGGACATGGATTCAATCTCTGGTCTGGGAAGATTCCACAAGCCAAGGAGCAACTAAGCCCATGCACCACAGCCACTGAGCCTGAGCTCTAAAGCCTGCAGGTCACAACTACTGAGCCTGCGGACCACAGCTACTAAAGCCTGCACACTCTAGGGCCTGCAAACTGCAACTGGTGAAGCCTGTGCTCCTAGAGCCTGTGTTCTTCAACAAAAGAAGCCACCACAACGAGAAGCTCGTACACCACAAAGAAAGAGTAGCCCCTGCTTACTACACCTTGAGAAAGCCCTTGTGTATCAGTGAAGACCCAGTGAAACAAACAAACAAAAATACTACCTCTCTTATAACCCTTTCAGACTTCAGACAATACTACAAAGCTACAGTAATCAAAACAGCATGGTATTGGAACAAGAACAGACATATGGCCCAATGGAATAGGATAGAGTGTCAAGAAATAAAATCCACACATCTATGTCGATTAGTTTTTGACAAAGGAAGCAAGAAAATATTAATACAATGGAGAAAAGACAGTCTCGACAGGCTGACTGCTGTGGGACGAACCTCACTTCCCTTAGTGTTGACCCGGGAGAAGGAACGATGGTGCTGGATCTGGATTTGTTTCGGGTGGATAAAGGGGGGGACCCAGCGCTCATCCGAGAGTCGCAGGAGAAGCGCTTCAAGGACCCGGCACTGGTGGACCAGCTGGTGAAGGCAGACAGCGAGTGGCGACGATGCAGATTTCGGGCAGACAACTTGAACAAGCTGAAGAACCTATGCAGCAAGACAATTGGAGAGAAAATGAAGAAAAAAGAGCCAGTGGAAAATGATGAGTCCATTCCAGAAGATGTACTAAATCTCGATGATCTCACTGCAGACACTTTAACTAACCTGAAAGTCTCACAGATCAAAAAAGTCCGCCTCCTCATCGACGAAGCCATCCTGAAGTGTGACGCCGAGCGGATAAAACTGGAAGCTGAGCGGTTTGAGAACCTTCGCGAGATCGGGAACCTCCTGCACCCGTCGGTGCCCATCAGCAATGACGAGGATGCCGACAACAAAGTAGAGAGGATTTGGGGTGATTGTACGGTCAGGAAGAAGTACTCTCACGTGGACCTGGTGGTGATGGTAGATGGCTTTGAAGGCGAAAAGGGGGCCGTGGTGGCTGGGAGTCGAGGGTACTTCCTGAAGGTAAGAGTGAGAGGTTGGTTATAACCAGTGAGGTTGGTTATAAAGAAAGAACTGCAAAAAAGAAGAGATGTGTATAAGAGACAGTCTCATGAGGTGACCAAAGTACTAGAGTTTCAGCTTTTCAACAAAGTAGAGAGGATTTGGGGTGATTGTACGGTCAGGAAGAAGTACTCTCACGTGGACCTGGTAGATGGCTTTGAAGGCGAAAAGGGGGCCGTGGTGGCTGGGAGTCGAGGGTACTTCCTGAAGGGGGCCCTGGTATTCCTGGAACAAGCACTCATCCAGTTTGCCCTTCGGACCTTGGAAAGTCGGGGCTACACTCCCATTTATACCCCCTTCTTCATGAGGAAGGAGGTCATGCAGGAAGTGGCACAGCTCAGCCAGTTTGATGAAGAACTTTATAAGGTGAGTAGCCTGTGGCAGTGTAGCAGAGTCTCCTTAAGGTAAGAAGTTTAATTTCGAAGACACAGCACTGCTCTCCAGCAAGACTTCTTTGGAGGACGGAAATGTTATATATAGCGGCTGTTGAGCACTTTGGTGGCTAGTGCAACTGAGGAAGTAACATTTTAATCTTAATGTAAATGACCACGTGTGACTAGTGGCTACCATTTGGACAGTCCAGATGTAAAGCCTATTTTTTCTTTCCCTACATGGTTTATGTGATGCACTGAAATTGATCTTTAGCACTGTGAGCTTAGAAAAGAAGCTCGTAGATTATTATTAAGTTTGGACAGAAGGAAATTGCCAAAGTGGCCATCTTCCCACTCCTGACCCCAGACAGGAAGCTTCCATGGGGGAGATATACTTTCCTTTGGATGGATGTAGCTTCCAGTTTATGGCACTTTCTCCACCATGAGGCATCTCAGGGTGAGCCAGAGGATTTGAGTTGAGGTACAGAAGGTCATTCTGAATCAGTCAGCTTTAGCATCTGCCATCGCTCCCATCTGTGCCAGGATTTCTGGTGTCTCTACTAACGGCTTCCCGTCACAGCTGAGTTCACTGCTCACTTGTCCCTCTCCTTCAACGCCGTTCCATCAGGGGTGGAGGGTTGGGAGAGGGACTGTGTTCCTATTGGCTATTTCCTTCTTAAATCCGTGTAGGAAGTAGTTAGACAAGTGCTCCTGGCCTTATCTGATTTATCTATTTAGAGAGATAAGTTTACTCCCCAGAACCTTCTTCCCACTAGGTCCTGTTGGTGAGTTCAGAGTTATGTTTTCTTTCAAGATGCCGTGGGAAACAAAATGCTCTGTCCAAACATTAATACAACCTTGGGACCCTCCTCTTCTTCCTTTTAATGAGAGGAACATGTGTATTATCAGATGGGACCTCTTTTTATCTTTTCTCTTTTTTTTTTCCTCCCATCTCAACCCCCAAGATTGGATGAGTGATCACTGACAGAACTTTAGAAGTAGATGCCCTGCAGGTAACACCAGGGAGAAGCTTATATGAAGAATTATGAGAAATATTACATAGCAGGTGCTCCCTGTGTTCCCTGCATTCTCTGTCTCTTATCTGGATGCTTCTTGGATCCATAGGCAGGGAGAATCACAGATCTCCATACAGAGGAATTTGGGCTGGCACTTCTTAGCTCATAACCTCAGTTCATTAATCCTCTAGAGCAGTGCTGTCCAACAGAACACTCTGTAGTAGTAATGTTCTCCGTGTCTGTCCTATCCAGTGTGGCAGCCACCAGCCACAAGTGGCTGTTGAACACTTGAAATGGGGTTCATGCAAACCCAGGAATTAATTTTTAATTTAAATAGCCGTATGTGGCTACTGGCTGTACCATATTAGACCACAAGCTCTATTGTTTTTATGTTGCCTATGAACAGCCTCACACGGGGCTAAGTTCCCACTGTTAATTAGCAAGGTAGTTTCCCAGATTTCCAAACGCTGGCCCAGGAGAAGTTTGCTCTCCTTTTTAAAAAAATTTTAATTAAATACCACATGACAAAATTTGTAAGCAGTGGTGGGAAATCGTCTTCTTTCCCATTACCTAATACAGTTGTCACTTTTAATATTCTTTTGGTGCCTTTTTTCATACATATATTATTTTCTCATACTTCTAATCACACTGTATAGATTGTCTTTTTACTCCACATTGTTTCAGAAGCGTTTTTCAGTGTAACTGCATGGTCTTCATAGCCATCACTTCTTAATGGTTACATAATATTACCTGGCATGGATAGCGGCTACCCACCCCTTCCCCTGTGGAATATTGAGGGAGCTTCTGGGCTCCCCTGGTGGCTCAGTGGTAAAGAACTCTCCTGCCAATACAGGGGATAAGGGTTCAATGCTTGGATTGAAAAGATCCCCTGGAGTAGGAAATGCATATTTATGGGGCTTCCTTTTTTTGCTATCAGTAAGTTACAGTAAACTCTGTTCTGTATAGCTTTTTTTTCTCTTTTGCATTACTTTCTTCAGCTAAGGACCAAAGTGATTCTTCAAGGATTATAACCCTAGATTAACCCACAAGTATCACTAGAGCAGAGACTATCTCCTTTTGCCCAGCATTGGCAAAAAGAATTTGGCTTTTACTAAGTGCCTCACAAACATTTGTCAAGTGGATTAATTCATATTGCTACCAGCTCAGGTTTTATTGCATACCTGCCATCATTGGCCATTATACATCATTTATAAGTGTTTCATTAGGTAAAGTAAAAGCAGTATCACAGGGAATTCCCTGGTGGTCCATTGATTAGGGCTGCCTGCTTCCACTACAGGGGGGCATGGGTATGATCCCTGGTTGGGGACATGAGATTTCACATGTCACACCCAAGAGAAAAAACATAGTATCAGAATATTTTATCTTTTGCATTAGTTGATCTCTAGTAGGGACTACACTTTGGACTGACCCATTCACTCCCTTATCTTTTTAGCATCTCCTGCTCAGTGTCAGGCAGGGATTGAGGAAAATTCATCCTCCCATCACGCAGATCTTCTCTGTGGCTTCTTGCTGGAGCTGAGGTTCTCCTCCCTGAGTCTTAACTAGTAAACATTATCCTCCTCCCACAGGTGATTGGCAAAGGCAGTGAAAGGTCTGATGATAACTCCTATGAGGAGAAATATCTGATTGCTACCTCTGAACAACCCATTGCTGCTCTCCACCGGGACGAGTGGCTTCGGCCAGAGGACTTGCCAATCAAGTATGCCGGCCTGTCCACCTGCTTTCGCCAGGAGGTGGGCTCCCATGGCCGTGACACCCGTGGCATCTTTAGAGTCCATCAGTTTGAGAAGGTGAGTAGACAGGTCAGGGCGAGGAATGGGACTCTTCTGTCTATCTCTCCAGGGTGGTTAGTGGAGAGACAAAACCTGTGCCGTTCAGCCCCGTCCCAGCTCCAGTCTTTTCTCTCGTTGCCCCCATCTGTGTTTGTAGGGAAGAGGCTGAGAACCGCATAGTGGAGAGGCTGGAGGACAGACTCAGGAAGCAGGCAGCCTGAGTCCAAAGGCACCCTCCACCACCTGCTGCTGGATAACCTTGAACTAGCTGCTTAAACTCTGTGCTGTATCCTCCTCTGTGAAAGGAGGATAATAGTAGTTCCTGCCTCATTAGGCTACTGTGAGGGTAAAACCAGTTATCACATGGCAAGTACTTAGAACAGTACCCGGCACATTTGTGGGGCACTGTTGACACCAGCAGTCATTTTTGCTGCAGCCCCAGCCAGCCCAGTGCAGCCCATATCGCTCAGCGGGAGCCCCAGCCCTGCCTGACTCCCAGTGGAGCAGGAATAGGTCTTTGTTGCAAGCATAGCTCCCACCTCAGCATTCAGTTTATTCACCCCACCCCGTCGTCCCCGTCTCCTCGGGTCTGTCCTTGCAGATAGAGCAGTTTGTGTACTCCTCGCCACACGACAACAAGTCCTGGGAGATGTTTGAGGAGATGATCGCCACCGCGGAGGAGTTCTACCAGTCTCTGGGGATCCCTTACCACATCGTGAATATCGTCTCAGGTATCCGCCTCCCTCTCCTGCATCCCACAGACACCCCCCGGGCCATTGGGCCTGCCCTACAAAGAAATAGCCCACAATCCAGTTAATTGCCCACGTTAATTAAAATATCACACTCTTCTCCCTTGGGAGCTTTTGGTGATAAGAATATCTGGGCATGATTTTTCTTCTGGGGATAGGATGTGAATTAAAGAATTCTTCGGGCTTGCTAAAGGTTAGCCTTCTGAAATAGCATCCCTCCTTCATGAATTCTAGGGGTTTTTCCTTGCAGGTTCTTTGAATCATGCTGCCAGTAAGAAGCTTGACCTGGAGGCCTGGTTTCCGGGCTCGGGGGCCTTCCGTGAGTTAGTCTCCTGTTCTAACTGCACAGACTATCAGGCTCGCCGGCTTCGAATCCGATATGGGCAGACCAAGAAGATGATGGACAAGGTTAGATGGTCCCTGAGGAGGAGGCGGCGGGGCCTTTTAGCACAGAGTGGAGCCACCTTATTTTGGCCTTTGGGGGACATCATGTCCCAGCGTCATGGGGAAACCTGAGCTGCTCACTCTAGGCCAAAGAGGGAATCTGAAAATGACTTTTACTGAATCAGGACTGAGTCCTTCTAGATGGAAACCTGAACCTAGCTCTGTTCTACAGAATAATTCTAGTTTTTTCTCCTCTTGGTTTTGTTCTCTGTAACTCCAGATAAAGAGATATCCCCATTTGTCCACACAGACCTGGAGGCCAGGTCTTCCTTCTCGTGCAAGAAGGTCTGGGTTGTAAGCTTATCTTTCCAAACCCAGTTTCCAGGCCCTTATCTTTTCCAGGTCGGGCTTGAAAGGGGTTGAAAGAAGGAGGCCGTTGGGTAGTCTGTCCCTTCCCTCAGAGGGCCAGGAAGGGCTTGAGTATAACTGCTCCATCTGGGGACCATCTCCTCACAGGTGGAGTTTGTCCACATGCTCAATGCCACCATGTGCGCCACAACCCGCACCATCTGTGCCATCCTGGAGAACTACCAGACAGAGAAGGGCATCCTCGTGCCTGAGAAATTGAAGGAATTCATGCCGCCAGGTGAGGCTCCCTGCCTTCCTCCTCTTGTGCATCTTCCCACTCCTGCACCAAGTTTTCTTGTTAATTCACGGGCCCCCAAACTCTGCCTTGTCCTCTGGTGCCAGGCGCTGCAAGGGGCACGGTTGAAAAGTAGCCAGTACAGGTATGTTAGTCTGTTTAAATGCAACTAAAATTCAGGCTGCGAAAGGAAAGGAACAGAGGAAAGCGGTGCCCACCGTTGTCTCGTGGAACTTTCCCCAGAGGTCCCTGGGCTTTGACCCTTGAGGAATGGCAGGTTATCTGGTTGACGCTTCCCTTTCAGGTCTCCAAGAACTGATCCCCTTTGTGAAGGCTGCGCCCATCGACCAGGAGCCCTCCAAGAAGCAGAAGAAGCAGCACGAGGGCAGCAAGAAGAAAGGGGCAGAGAGAGATGTTGCCCTGGAGAGCCAGCTGCAGAACATGGAGGTCACTGATGCCTGAACATTCCTTTGTCCCTTCCACCAGGCTTCCACTGGCATCTGGTGCAATCTCAGAGCCTGCCCATAGGCAGGGAAGCCAAGCACGCATGCATCGCCCACCCCGTCTGACTGCATTACTCAAAGGGGAACCATCTGCCACACACAGTGCGACTTTCTCTTTTCTCATTTGGGCATAGGGTTCATCACCAGTGACTGATGAAACCAAGTAATAAAGCATCTCTGAGGGAGGCCAGGACTCTTCCGCAGTCTTCTGCCTGGGGCTTGAACCCTGTCTCTGACAGTTCCCCCTGGAACCATATTCACCTCTGCTTGTCCTGCTATATATAAGGTTGTCCATGTAGCAAAGAGAGCCTTTGAGGAGGTAGGGGAAGGCAGGAATAGCTTTCGTAAAGGTTCAAGGGGAAAGTGAAAGCTTTGAGTCTTAGACACACAGGCTTGCAGGGCAAGGGCAGGATCGTCCTTTGTAAATGCGCTCATGCTTTGTTAAAGCAGTTAGGTAGGACGAGCTTAGCGACCTGAGTTGATATAAAAAGCTGCATAGCACATCTGTTCCCTAGGAAGGGCTTCACAGAGAGGGAGGGAGGCGGTGAGACATCACAGTGGATGAGACTATATTTAATCTCCAAAAAGCCCTTAGATTCAAGACACACAGAACAGGGAGGGCCTTATTCACAGCTGCCTCTCCAGTCATCCCCAAATGGGAGACTAACTGCCTGGCAGCTTGTTGCTCCAGCTCTAGAGAATCGATAGAGCCCACAGGATGGGGCTAGTGGGAATGACGTTGTATTCCTTTCTCTGGAGCTTCCACCATTGGCCTAGTGGCCAGTTCACCCTTTCCCTTGGGGAGGATGCTGTTTAGGCTCTTAATTTACCTGTTGCCTTTCATCTGCAATCTACAAACACTTCACCTTAATAACACCTTCGTTAGTTTAGTGCTTCTCCCCTAGGAGCCTAAAATACCTCCTGTAGATGATCTCTTTTTATCTCTGTGGCAGTCCCAGACAGGAGGGTGGGGACATGATTATATCTTTCCCATCACAGGGAAGACAGTACAAGGTGGGTAGGGGTGATGCGAAAACACGGCCTCCTGGAAGCCAGGAGTCCTGACTCCTCAGCAGGGCTTGATGCTTGCTGTGTTTCTTCGGCAGGATGAGAACAGGACTCTGGCCTGCCACGTGGGAGCTTTATTTCATTTTCCCTAGTCCCTAAGCAGCAACTTCCCTGGGCCTGCTGGAGCTTGCTTAGCACCCAGGAGAGAGGCCATGTGCTCGCTTTTCCACTGGGGCCTTGGGCTGATCCTGTGGATCTTGCTGCTGGGAAACCCTCCCAAGACCCATCACCTGAACGGGTGACTGCAATAACCCTCTCACCACAGGCAGGCTCACAGCCTGCCTCTACTCTAACCAGTGCCCCCACTTGGACAAAGCCAGGGCAAGAGAGACCCATCACCTGAACGGGTGACTGCAATAACCCTCTCACCACAGGCAGGCTCACAGCCTGCCTCTACTCTAACCAGTGCCCCCACTTGGACAAAGCCAGGGCAAGAGAACAAAAGAGCAAGCTAGTCCCGTGTACTTGGAAGGACGAGGTATTCACATTCCTTTAGCCTCAACTGTTTGATTTGAAGAAAGGCAGTTTACACGGTGAGCAGAAAGCTGGTATTGGTCACCACCACACACTGCTCTTGCTTGTTTGGAAAGCTCATTGTACTTTGGGGTTAGAGGCTCCAGTGGCCCGGAACACCCCCGCCTAGACTTAGAGGTCACTGTAGCTTCCTCTTCGTCTCCCCACTCCCACCTTCCTGGCTGCTGGTGCCGGAAACCTTCCACCAGGAGGCACCACTTTATTCTCTGTGACCCTGAAAGCACTCTGGGAGGGCCCAGGCCCAGCTCCTGCATCACACCCCCTGGCCCCTAGCCGACCTACTTCCTTACCTGACTAGTTTTTAGGACTTGGTTGCCCGTGGGGCCTAGACCCCCTGCCCAGCCTTCCCTACGTGCCCTGTGGCTGAGCAGTGTGTGGGCTGGCCTGGGAGCCTGCCTAGTGAGTTGAGGCCTGGAAAACAGGTGCTGTGTGGACCAACTGCTCTGTTAGCTAAAAGTGTAAACCCTCTTCTTCCTGAAGCCACGGGACAGAAAAGTAGTCATTGTGAAGGAAAGGATGATCCCGTGGCTGAGGTCCCTCCCCAAGGGGTCGAGAACACACAAGCAGGAGACACATAGGCACACGTACCCATGTACTGCCCTGTGCCAGGTGCAATAAGGAGCAAGGGTTACAGAAAGAATGGGACACAGCCCTTGCTCTCAAGGAACTCCTAGTCCTTAGGAAAGGTGTGGCTTACCTTCTTCCAGCAAGCTGAAGGCCAAGCTCCTTCCCTCCCCGGAGCGGTGGGATGGGGCTGATGTAAGTCTTGTTTAGGACAGGCCAGCCAGCCTGAAAGCTGAGGGCTGGGAGTGGGCCCAGATAACCTTGACTCCACCCTGACTTGCCTCCGCAACCCACGGCTGATGCCCTCATCCCTGGCACCTTGACCTGCCCCATCTCCAACCTAAGCTACCCAGGTTACCTCAGCAAACCCCCACAGGCATAGGGGAGTGAGTCAGAGCTCTGGGTCTCTCATCAACCCTTGGTTCCCACACCCAGGGACCAAGATGCAGGTTGGGTGCTTCAGTTGAAAGAGGAGCCACCAGGCTTCTCTAGCAAGAGCAAGACAACTAGAAGCCAGACCTCCAGAGAGAAAATTTCATCTAAAGAGAGGCAGTTGTGAGGCCAACAGACCAGGCTGCTTGCCCTGAACTCAGTCTGCTGGGAAGGTCACTTTATCTGCCAAACAGGGTCAGTGAAGGAACCGCTCCTGGGAACTGACACTCCTTGTGACGGGTCCTGCTTTTCCTTTCCTGAAGCGGTTCCGTTTACCCAGGGTCTTGAGAACCAGGGTCTTGAGAACAGCCCTCCCTGCCACCTCCCCATACCTCCCACTGGGGGCCTGGGGCGGCCCTGGCTGCACTCCCAGGGTGAGTCTGGCAGAGCTGGGACTGGCCCCAGAGAAATGTACTGCAAGTCAGAGCCTGTGCCAGGATGCGGGGGCCTGCCCACTCCCCCAGTCACCTCCCAGCGAGGGGTTCCCCAAAGCTCCTCCCAGATATGCACAAAAGGGGCCGCTACCCTGTGTCTCCAGTGGGGGTGGTCCTAATGGGGCTGAGACGGCCGCCTCTGACGTTGCCCTTTTAAGAGCTCACCACCCCCCCCCCACAACGGGGGCGGGGGTGCGGCAGGCAGGTTCCTGTTGCAGAACCCCAGCAAGTGCGGCTCCCCATCTGCGGAAAGGAGACGGAA
This sequence comes from Cephalophus harveyi, assembly GCA_006410635.1. Lineage (NCBI taxonomy): Eukaryota > Metazoa > Chordata > Mammalia > Artiodactyla > Bovidae > Cephalophus > Cephalophus harveyi. The sequence continues at coordinate 125,275 of SJYT01027417.1, read as the reverse complement.
CGCCAACCTTGCCAGTTCTCAATCTCTAAATCCCCAGACCTGCGGGCAGAGGTAGGGGGTCCCAGCGACCTCTGATTCTGAGAAAACCCCGTTTTCTTCTAGAGGGGAAGTTCCTCATTTGCGCTGTTCTCACTGGTTGGTGGGTGAGCCCTGCATTTTGGAGAGCGATTGGGCCCCTCCACAACAGAACCAGGGAGTCCCTCCCCTGCACAAACCTGCTGTTAGAAATGGTCTGGAAAATTATTTTCAATGAGGTGTAAATTACTGATAAGGTGGTGTGACCCTTCTGGGAGACTTCTTTTTTTAACCCTAAAAAAGGGAAGAATTGAGCTCCCATTTAGAATGTCTTCTCTTCCTTCCATCTTGTCTTAGGGGAAAAAAGAATTTTTTTTCCTACTCCTCCAAAACCAGTGCTTGTGTATTTATGCCCCGGATTTGGCCCCTGTTCGGAATGCCTGAGCCGTTTTTCTACAGCCAGCTCTCTCTTCAACCTGCCTCTCCTGAGCCTCCCTTACCCACCCATTCCCCTCAACCACCAACCTGCTCACACTTCCCATCCAGGCTTTGCTATCGAATTATGATCCCAGTCAGCTCCTTTCCCTCAAAGAAAAATAAGCCCTGGACACTTGTAGGATCTGTGACCTCACCAACCTCTTAGTACCCATCTCCTCAAAAGGAAGGTGGAATGTTCCATACAGTGGGAACAGCATAAGGGAGTAGGAGGAAGGCCTGAATAGTTGGAGTAGAGGGTGAGGAGGGTTGGGTTGGGGCTAGGGAGGTGGTCTGGATAAGGAGACAAGGCTGCCCCTAAAGGCTGGGTCCGTGGGGCTCTTGCCTCTCACCTGCCCACTCTCTCTGCGTGTGCTCTCCTGCTGTACATCCCAAATCTGTGATCTTTCATCACACATCTCTGGCTGTGACCCACCTACCCCTAATACACAGTGAGCATCTCCACCACGATCCAAACTGTTAAGTCTAACACTCTATCCGATCCTCTGCCTCCACCCTCCTCTGGATAGTCAGGCACCCAAAACAAATACCTGGAAGTCTCGCCCTGGACCACTCCCTCCTCTTCTCCAGCAGCCAGCTTCTCACAGTCCCACTCTCTTCATCGCCCAGATCTGGCTGCTTGGCAGCCTGCTCCTCAGCGGCAGCGCAGACTCCGCTCCTCCTGGACTGTTACAGCCACCTCCTGCCGGTCTGCTTGACCCCAGCCCCTCTTTCAGATACAGCCTTCCCACTGTGACAGATGGTGCAGACACTCCTGCTCCCACTCCACCCCCAACCCCGCCCAAACACTTCAGAAGGCTCCCTCCACCTATGAAATAAAGTCCAGACTTCTCAGCCAGATCCAGATTCCTCAAACTGTGGCCACAGTTCAGAATAGCAAGCTCCTCTGCCCACTCTAGTACTCTTGCCTGGAAAATCCCATGCATGGAGGAGCCTGGTGGGCTGCAGTCCATGGGGTCGCGAAGAGTCAGACACGACTGAGCGACTTCACTTTGACTTTTCACTTTCATGCATTGGAGAAGGAAATGGCAACCCACTCCAGTGTTCTTGCCTAGAGAATCCCAGGGACGGGGGAGCCTGGTGGGCTGCCGTCTGTGGGGTTGCACAGAGTCGGACACGACTGAAGCAACTTAGCAGCAGCAGCAGCTGCTCTTCTTGTCTCTTGCTCTAGCCCCAGGGAACTTCTCACCTCTCCCAGGACTGACATGCATTACACCCTCCTTATCTGCTGCTCCTGCTGTTCCCACTGGCCCATGCATTTCCTCTGGCCTGTCCCTGGAACTCTTCCTTCTCCTTCAGTTCCGTTCAGTTCAATCTCTGAGTCGTGTCCAACTCGTTGTGACCCCATGAACCGCAGCACGCCAGGCCTCCCTGTCCATCACCAACTCCTGGAGTTCATCCAAACCCATGTCCATTAAGTCGGTGATGCCATCCAACCATCTCATCTTCTGCCGTCCCCTTCTCCTCCTGTCTTCAATCTTTCCCAGCATCAGGGTCTTTTCCAATGAATCAGCTCTTCGCATCAGGTGGCCAAAGTATTGGAGTTTCAGCTTCAACATCAGTCCTTTCATAAGTTTTTCACTCTCCTCTTTCACTTTCATCAAGAGGCTCTTTAGTTCTTCACTTTCTGCCATAAGGGTGGTGTCATCTGCATATCTGAGGTTATTGATATTTCTCCCAGCAATCTTGATTCCAGCTTGTGCTTCCTCCAGCCCAGCGTTTCTCGTGATGTACTGTGCCTATAAGTTAAATAAGCAGGGTGACAATATACAGCCTTGACACACTCCTTTTCCTATTTGGAACCAGTCTGTTGTTCCATGTCCTTCCCCTTCAAGGTGGTTCAAATGCTGCCTTCTCTACAAAGCCTTCCCTAACTTCTTGCACCCTCACGCAGATATTAATGAATAGGGCACTTGTCTCTGTCTACATTGCTCTGTTGCTCCTTGGGGCCAGAGCTGGAGTCTTGTCCATCTGTGTACTTCTCAGACTTAGCCCAGTGCCTGGAGCATGGCTAGGGCTGGAGAGGGCTCTCTCTTCAGACTATTAATAACTAAGTTATTGCAGATGTTGCTTTGGGGCTTGCTGGGCACAGCTCAGCCCCAGGCTCCGTCTCTTCCCTTCGGTGCTCAGGAGTCAAACATGATCTCAACTGGATCTTAGATGGACTATACATCTGTATGGAATCTGCAAACAGTGCCAGCACTGTTGACTGAAGCTATCATGGGTTAAGGCATCCAGTGCCATCTTTTGAGTCCCTAAGAAAATCTATCTAACCTGTCTGGGACATCAGGGTTGCGGCTCCTGACTGCAGCTAGCATTGGGAATACAGTTTTGTGATTAATGTGAATGGGTTCAGGGCTGCGCAAAAGGAAACTTAGAGACTCAACTGGCTTCCCAGATGATGGCTCCAGGAATGGACACCTGGTCACCCCTCTGTTCCATTCATCAGTTCCTCCATCCACCCATCCATGTACTCATTTGACTAATATTTACTGAATGCCTGCTACATATCAGCAGACATGCTAGATCCTAACTAGATGTTTAAGGCAAACATGTTCTCCTTGCTCCTGGAGCTCACAGCTAGTAGGTAAGACAGATGTTAACCAAGTAAATTAATAAATAAATACTTCCTTGTATTACAAATTTCAATATGTGCCATAAAGGAGGGGACATTCAATACCACCATATTCAATAGCTAGAAGGAAGCCAGGGTACCCAGAACAGAGTGAAGGGGAAGGAATAAGAAGAGGCTGGGCCATTCCATCCCAAGCTTTGTGGACCCCTATGAAGTTGGGTTTTATTCAAGGCACAACCAAAAGGTCGTGCCAGGTGTTTAGGAAGGGAGCAACACGCTCAGATTCAGACTTTGCAGTATTATTCTGAGAAGGACACCACGAGGAGTCCTTTCATCAGAAAAGTCCAGAAAGTGGCACACTCAGCAAGAAAACTAGCCTGAACTTTTCAAACAGTCAATACTACAAAAAAAAAAAAAAAGAAGGAAGGAAGCTAGCGAGGAAGGATAGAGAGAAGGAAGGAAACTAAAGCAATGTATGGCCAAACGTAACGCATAAACTTCTGGTTTAAAAGCACAGCCATCAAAGATCTGTGAGGGAATCTGAATTGGACTGGACAGGAGATGACACAGGAATCATCCTGTTCCTGGGCGTGGCAGCGGCCCCAGTCCCACAGGGCTCTGACTCAGGCACTGGAGGGTGGGAGACCATGGTGTTTGCACCTCACTTTCACTTTGTTCTCCAAACACTGAAAGAAAGCACGGTGTCGATGATTATTGAAATTGAGTGGAGAGTGTCTAGGGGTATGTTGTACCATTTCAGCCATTTTTCTGAATGCTAGACATTTGCCAAGACAAAAAATTGGGGGAGATGTTTTTCAATCTAAAAAACAAATTGTATTAATTTAAAAAATTTAAAAGATTACTTAGGCAACTGAGTGGTGACTGGTTTGGAGGGGAAGCAACCTCAGGAAGATTCCATACAACCTGAGCCGAGCGCCTTCTGAGTGCCAGGCATGCAGTGGGGATGCTCAGAAATAGCCCACCCTGGGGGGCACAGTTCTTGAGGCGCTAGCCTACTGTGTTCCCTCTTTGCCTGGCAAAGAAATAAAGCCACTCTTTCCTTCTCCTCTTAAAAATAAAATAAAATAAAGAGCCCACCCTCAAGGCACACATACTCTAGTGTTGAAGAAAAGTGCAGGGCAGTCAGCTGGGCACACGGGCAAGTGTGGACAGGAGAACATGCAGATCCCAGCCCGCCAGAGGCCGCCGACCCGTGGTTCATGAGCAACAGTGTCTGGAGCTCCCTGAGGCTCGGCTCTCCCTTCCCCATATCTGTGCACTTTGTAGAGCAACAGCCAGGGCTTCTCCCCACCTCTCTCCTGTCAGAGCAACTGCCCTGCCCACCCACTTCTGCCATCAGCAGCCTCCCTCCCCACCCCTTCTCCCAAGCAGGCCATTGGTCCCAGATTTGAGACCACGAGGTCACCAGGTTCTTCCTAGTCTGGCTCTGTCTGCCCTAGCATGGTGGGCCACAACTCCCACCCCTATCTTATTAAATTTTTTGGCCATGCAGCGTGGCTAGCGGGCAGGATCATTGAACCCAGCCCAGTAGTGAAAGCACAGAATCCTAACCACAAGACCACCAGGCAGTTCCCACACCCACCCCAGTCTTAGCTTTAGCCAAGGTGACCCTCACATTTCATTCATTCATGGCTTATACTGCTTAATCTGGAGCCATATTGCCTGGGTTCCAGTCCCAGGTCTGCCGTGTATTAGCTGGGTCACCTCAGAGAAGACCCTTAACCTGTAGGTTAAAGGAGTTTGCTGATGAATTTCTCTGGCCAGGAATGCAATTCCTGATTCTTTAATAGGCAACCAAGTCCTACCTCCTCCAAGAGGCCGTCTGAGATTTCTTCAACCCTCCCTGCTCTCTCTTCTGAATTCCTTTAGCCTTTTCTGTCTCATCTGCTACTGGACCACTTCACCCGTGCTACCTTGTTCAGCTGAGAACCACGTCTTGTGCACGTGTGTATTTTCCAGGCTCTCCCTGCAGGTCACTTTCCCTCCTGAGGGCTGGCCTAGATGAGCAGTAATTTCCCTTTGAACTGACTCCAAGATCTTGCTGCACCTTGGATTTCTCCCATGTGGGAGGGAGATCTAAAGGTTCCTTAAGCTGGAAAGTTCTATGAAATAAGCAGGCCTTCCCTTAGGGGTCAAGGAGGACACCACCAGGACAAGCCCTAGTTTGAGACTCCGTAATGCTTAGACGAGGCCTCCCAGGTGATTCAGGGGTAAAGTACCCGCTTGCCAATGCAGGAGACATGGTTTCGATCCCTGGATCAGGATTATCTCCTGGAGGAGGAAATGACTAACCCACTCTAGTATTCTTTCCTGGAGAATCCCATGGACAGAAGAGCCTGGTGGGCTGCAGTCCATGGGGTCGCACAACCACAAGGCTGCACAGAAGACACTGAAGTTTCCTTCCTGCTTTGGGGAGGGGGAAGCTGCTGAGGGCATAAGAGCAGGCTGGGGGGACAGCTCTGTCCTGTGTCCCTGGGAGCAGGGTGGGGAGACTATTTGCCAAACTTGCCTGGAGTTGAAGGAAGGGGTTCCTCACATCCGCAACTGGTCTGTCCTTGGGCAGAAAGGCCATTCACAACAAAGGGGGCTTCCTAAGCCCATGTTGCCTCAGCTCTAGGCTCCAGAATCAAGTTCCTCAACCAAGGCTGCCATGCTCTCCCATCCAGCAAGCTTATTTTAGTACAAAGGGAGAGAGATGAATGGAGGGCTGCAGTTTCTCCGTGTGTTGGCTTGGGCCTTCAGCAGAAATGAGTCTCATTACCCAACCCCAATTCAAAGGATAATTAACAGATGGTGTAATTTCCGAGCATTCTCCACGCCACATGGCTATTAGGTGAAGAGCAAGATGCCCACGCAGCCCCTAGATCCTCCCAAACCACAGAGTCAAAGGGAGCCTGGAGAGGCGGAACCCCACAGAGGCCACTTAAGCCACCTTTTCTCTCTGGAGCCTTCCTTGGACTTGTTCATCTTCTGTCAGAGAAGAAGGCACTTCCCTGAGCTGGGGGTTCCCCTGCCCGCTTCCTTCTCCTCCTCCCATCCTCCCTTCCTTCTCCTCCTCCCATCCTCCCTTCCTCCTCCTCCTCCACCATGGCCAGGAGTGTAGGCTAACCCTAATGCCTCTTGCTGTCACCAAAGCTCATCGCCTTTCCTTTTCCCCAGGGAGAAAGAAGAAAGCTGATTTCTCATTCTTGGCATCACCCTGTGGTCACACAGAGGTTCCTTGGGCCTAGAGGCCCTGAGAGGCGATACACAGGTCTCCTGCCGTGATGCACTGAGAGTGACACTGATGTGAGCAGAGTGCCTTGCTGGACAAGAGCGAGCATCTGACCCAATGCTTTTCAACTGGGTTCCTCCAGATTCTCAAGCTCCACAGGGGGCCCAGTGGGGATGGGCAAGACCCTGACTCCTACTTCAACCCCACAGCACATATTTTTTTTCAGATTACTATTTTTGAAATTTATTCTTAGTTGGAGGATAATTGCTTTACAATGTTATATTGCTGTACAACCATGTGAATCAGCTATAAGTGTGCACATATCCCCTCCATCGTGACCCTCCTTCCCAGCCCTGCCATTCCACCTTCTAGGTCATCACAGAGTGTGAAGCTGAGCTCTGTGCTATGCATCTGTTTCCTGCTAGCTATCCATTTTACACATGGATATATGTGATATATGTCTATGCTGCTTTCTCCGGTTTTCAGCACCCTCCTTCTCTTACTGTGTCCAAAAGTCTGTTCTCTATGAGTCTCTATTCTGGCCCTGGAAAAAGGTTCATCAGTACCATCTTTCTAGAGTCCTTATATATGTGTTAATGTACGGTATTTGTTTTTCTCTTTCTGACTTACTTCACTCTGTATAACAGGCTCTAGGTTCATCTACTTCACTAGAACTGACTCAAATGTGTTCCTTTTTATGGCTGAGTAATATTCCACTTTATATATGTACCACAACTTCTTTATCCGTTCATCTGTCATCTAGGTTGCTTCCATATCCTAGCTATTGTAAATAGTAGCAGGATTACTTTTATCTTGCTTATCATCTGGGCTTCTACTTTATATTTCAGTGAAAAATGGATTCTACTGTTAAATAAAAATTGGAAGTTATTGAACTTATTGTATCCCATCATTTTACAAAAGGGAATTGGCACAAGCATTTGACCAAAGTCACACAGCTAGACGGTATTTGGTCAAATACCAAGCATTTGACCAAAGTCACACAGCTAGACGGTGGGCTGGACCTCCTCCCCAGGCCACTAGCCCCAGCCCCTCGCTGCTCACACAGTTGGCCCTGGGCCTCTGGATGGGGTATGAGAGAGGGAAGTCCCTTTGGATCACCCTCCACCTCCCAATGCCTGGCTCTACTTCAAGGTCCGGCTTCCATGCATGGCCAGGAGTCCTGGAATCTCCCACGCCCCTTCAAGTGGCAGGTGCAGTCTAAAGCCTGCGAGTAGAGAGGTTCCAGAGCCCTGTGCCCTGGGCAGGATTGTTTGCTGTCACAAAGCTGAGGGTGGAAGGAGGGGAGTGGCAGCTGGATGTGGATGGGGAAGTGGAGAGGGGGCAAGAGGTCATCTCTCTGGACAAGAGGCCCTGTGGGGCAGTGAAAACCACTGGTCTAGGATCCAGGAAGCTTGAATTAAAACTTGGTCCCACCCGTCTCCAGCCTTGTAACCCTGTACAAGTTTCACCCTCTCTGAGGCTCAGAACCTGCTAATATTAGCATGTTTATACCCACTGGCTTTTGCTCTGACATTCCCAGCCTACCTCCCCCTGACACGCCTGGGTGGCATCCAGGTGGAGGTTGGGATCATTCTGCAGTGCATTCTGCAGCTGGACTCCAAGGGGCAGCCTGATTAGATCACAACTTTGCTGAAGGTCAAGAAGAGACAAGAAAGTCTTCCTCAGCAATCAATGCAAAGAAATAGAGGAAAACAACAGAATGGGAAAGACTAGATATCTCTTCAAGAAAATTAGAGATATCAAGGGAACATTTCATGCAAAGATGGGCTCGATAAAGGACAGAAATGGTATGGACCTAACAGAAGTAGAAGATATTAAGAAGAGGTGACAAGAATACACAGAAGAACTGTACAAAAAAGATCTTTACAACCCAGATAGTCATGATGGTGTGATCACTCACCTAGAGCCAGACATCCTGGAATGTGAAGTCAAGTGGGCCTTAGAAAGCATCACTACGAACAAAGCTAGTGGAGGTGATGGAATTCCAGTGGGGCTATTTCAAATCCTGAAAGATGATGCTGTGAAAGTGCTGCACTCAATATGCCAGCAAATTTGGAAAACTCAGCAGTGGCCACAGGACAGAAAAAGGTCAGTTTTCATTCCAATTCCAAAGAAAGGCAATGCAAAAGAATGCTCCAACTACCGCACAATTGCACTCATCTCACATCCGAAGAATTGATGCTTTTGAACTGTGGTGTTGGAGAAGACTCTTGAGAGTCCCTTGGACTGCAAGGAGATCCAACCAGTCCATTCTGAAAGAAATGAGCCCTGGGATTTCTTTAGAAGGAATGATGCTAAAGCTGAAACTCCAGTACTTTGGCCACCTGATGGGAAGAGTTGACTCATTGGAAAAGACTCTGATGCTGGGAGGGATTGGGGGCAGGAGGAGAAGGGGACAACAGAGGATGAGATGGCTGGATGGCATCACTGACTCGATGGACGTGAGTCTGAGTGACCTCCGGGAGTTGGTGATGGACAGGGAGGCCTGGCGTGCTGAGATTCATGGGGTCACAAAGAGTCGGACACAACTGAGAAACTGAACTGAACTGAACTGAACAGGGGTGGGGGCTCAGGATGGTCAGTGTGTGTTCCTGAGGAAGTGGGGTGTCTGGAACAAGGGAGAGGATTTATACTATTGAGCAGGGCCATTTTAGCTCAGTCTGACCCAGACCAGTGGAGGGGAAGCAACAAGGACTCTTATCAGCATCCAGCCTTTTGGAGTGAGGTGCGTCAGGGTGGGCACTTGTCCTCTGAAAGTCCTTCAAAAGGTTTTGAAAACCTCTAAACATACTGAGGGTTTGCCACCATTATTATCATTTGCTGTCTGACTTCTGATTATTAATTCCTCTGTAGACTGTCGTAGGAATCTGGCCCACGGGCAGGCCTGGCGTGGGATTGGGATGGGGGAAGAAGGTCAGTAATGCGCGAATTCTGTTATCACTGGTGCGGAGGAGGGCGCTAGGTGGGGCCCACCTCCTTCGGTGCGGCTGGCGTCGCCACTTTAAGGCAGTGGCGGCGCGAGCAGGTCTATGGTAATGAGGCGCCGCCGCCGCGGCCGCTCTGCAGAGCTCGCCCGCCCGCCGGGGAAGCGAGGGAGCGTGGGGCTGGGCTCGGGGCCGCGGCGATAGCAGCGGCGGCGGCGGGGACGCGGGGCACGAGCGGCCGGCGGGGGGCCGTCGGAGGCTCCCGGGGCCGGGCCGGGGTCCGGGTGCTCAGCTCCGGGAGAGCAGGTGGGCTATCCCGCGGGGGCGAGGGGCACTCAGAGGATCTTGGGGCGGCAGGGCCAAGGGCGCGCGGGCGCCGCGGGCGCAGGTGGCGAGAGCCGGGTGTGCTAGTGGAAGCGCGGCGCCAGCCCGTGGTGGTCTGGGTGACCCGGCGTGGGCCCGACGTAGGGATCGGTGGGAGCCGGGACGCGTGGGAGCGGGCAGCGCCGGGCTCCGGTGAGGCATCAAGGAGCAGGCCCCGCGGGGCGCAAAAGTAGCCCCCGGGGACTGGCGCCCCGGCCCGGGCATGAGGCGCGGCGGGGTCCGCAAGAGCGGGAGGAGGAGCTGCGGCCGCCGTTGACCCGGCCGGCCGGGAAGGGGGAGAGATGCGGAGCCCGGCGGCCCGTGCCCCACTTCCAACACCGCTGCCGCCGCTGCTGCTACTGCTGCTGCTGCCGCCACTACTGGGAGACCAAGTGGGGCCCTGTCGCTCCCTGGGGCCCGGCGGACGCGGCTCCTCGGGGGCCTGCTCGCCCGTGGGCTGGCTCTGTCCAGCTTCATCCTCGAACCTCTGGCTCTACACCAGCCGCTGCAGGGATGCGGGGACGGAACTGACTGGCCACCTGGTGCCTCACCATGATGGTCTGAGGGTCTGGTGTCCAGAATCCGGGGCCCACATCCCCCTGCCACCAGCGCCGGAAGGCTGCCCCTGGAGCTGTCGTCTTCTGGGCATAGGAGGCCACCTTTCCCCGCAGGGCAAGCTCACCCTGCCCCATGAGCACCTGTGCTTAAAGGCCCCACGGCTGAGATGCCAGTCCTGTAAGCTGGTGCAGGCCCCAGGTTTCAGGGCAGGGGACAGCTTAGCAGAAGAGTCCATGGGTGGACGTCGGAAGAGGAACGTGAATACCGCCCCCCAGTTTCAGCCCCCCAGCTACCAGGCCACAGTGCCCGAGAACCAGCCAGCAGGTACTCCTGTGGCATCTCTGCGGGCCATTGACCCAGATGAGGGCGAGGCAGGTCGACTGGAGTACACTATGGATGCCCTCTTCGATAGCCGTTCCAACCACTTCTTCTCTCTGGACCCGATCACTGGTGCAGTCACCACAGCCGAGGAGCTGGATCGGGAGACCAAGAGCACGCACGTCTTCAGGGTCACGGCGCAGGACCACGGCATGCCCCGACGCAGTGCCCTGGCCACGCTCACCATCTTGGTGACTGACACCAATGATCACGATCCTGTGTTTGAGCAGCAGGAGTACAAGGAGAGCCTCAGGGAAAACCTGGAAGTCGGCTATGAGGTGCTTACCGTCAGAGCCACAGATGGTGACGCCCCTCCCAATGCCAATATTCTATACCGCCTGCTGGAAGGGTCTGGGGGCAGCCCCTCTGAAGTCTTTGAGATTGACCCTCGCTCTGGTGTCATCCGAACCCGAGGCCCCGTGGATCGGGAAGAGGTGGAATCCTACCAATTGACGGTGGAAGCGAGTGACCAGGGTCGGGACCCCGGTCCACGGACTGCCACAGCTGCCATTTTCCTGTCGGTGGAGGATGATAATGACAATGCCCCTCAGTTTAGTGAGAAGCGCTACGTGGTCCAGGTGCGGGAGGATGTGGCCCCAGGAGCCCCAGTCCTCCGGGTCACAGCCTCAGATAGAGACAAGGGCAGCAACGCTCTGGTGCACTACAGCATCATGAGTGGCAACGCTCGGGGACAGTTTTACTTAGATGCCCAGACTGGGGCTCTGGACGTGGTGAGCCCTCTTGACTATGAGACGACCAAGGAATACACCCTGCGGGTTCGGGCACAGGACGGTGGCCGCCCCCCTCTCTCCAACGTCTCTGGCTTGGTGACAGTGCAGGTCTTGGATATCAATGACAATGCTCCCATCTTCGTCAGCACCCCCTTCCAGGCTACTGTTCTGGAGAGTGTCCCCTTAGGCTACCTGGTCCTCCATGTCCAGGCCATTGATGCTGATGCGGGTGACAATGCCCGCCTAGAATACCGCCTTGCAGGGGTTGGACACGACTTTCCCTTCACCATCAACAATGGCACAGGCTGGATCTCTGTGGCAGCTGAGCTGGACCGGGAAGAGGTTGATTTCTACAGCTTTGGAGTAGAAGCCCGCGACCATGGCACCCCAGCACTCACTGCCTCGGCCAGTGTCAGCGTGACCATCCTGGATGTCAACGACAACAACCCAACCTTCACCCAACCAGAGTACACGGTGCGGCTCAATGAGGATGCAGCTGTGGGCACCAGCGTGGTGACGGTGTCGGCTGTGGACCGAGATGCCCACAGTGTCATCACCTACCAGATCACCAGTGGCAACACTCGAAACCGCTTCTCCATCACCAGCCAGAGTGGTGGGGGGCTGGTGTCCCTCGCCCTGCCATTGGACTACAAACTTGAGCGGCAGTATGTCCTGGCTGTTACTGCCTCCGATGGCACGAGGCAGGACACGGCACAAGTGGTCGTGAACGTCACCGATGCCAATACCCACCGCCCTGTCTTTCAGAGCTCCCACTACACGGTGAATATTAATGAGGACCGGCCAGCAGGCACCACAGTGGTGCTCATCAGTGCCACAGATGAGGACACGGGTGAGAATGCCCGCATCACCTACTTTATGGAGGACAGCATCCCCCAGTTCCGCATCGATGCGGACACAGGGGCCGTCACCACCCAGGCTGAGCTGGACTATGAGGACCAGGTGTCCTACACCCTGGCCATCACTGCCCGGGACAATGGCATTCCCCAGAAGTCCGACACCACCTACCTGGAGATCCTGGTGAATGACGTGAATGACAATGCCCCTCAGTTTCTGCGGGATTCCTACCAGGGAAGTGTCTATGAGGACGTGCCCCCCTTCACCAGCGTTCTGCAGATCTCAGCCACTGATCGTGACTCTGGCCTTAATGGCAGGGTCTTCTATACCTTCCAAGGGGGTGATGATGGAGACGGGGACTTTATCGTAGAGTCCACATCAGGCATTGTGCGAACACTGCGGAGGCTGGATCGTGAGAATGTGGCCCAGTACGTCTTGCGGGCATACGCAGTGGACAAGGGGATGCCTCCAGCCCGCACACCCATGGACGTGACAGTCACAGTGCTGGATGTAAATGATAACCCACCTGTTTTTGAGCAGGATGAGTTTGATGTGTTTGTGGAAGAGAACAGTCCCATTGGGCTGGCGGTGGCCCGGGTCACAGCCACTGACCCTGACGAAGGCACCAATGCTCAGATCATGTACCAGATTGTGGAGGGCAACATCCCTGAGGTTTTCCAACTGGACATCTTCTCTGGAGAGTTGACCGCTCTGGTGGACTTGGACTACGAGGACCGGCCTGAATATGTCCTGGTCATCCAGGCCACGTCGGCTCCACTGGTGAGCCGAGCTACAGTACATGTCCGCCTGCTTGACCGCAACGACAACCCACCAGTGCTGGGCAACTTCGAGATCCTTTTCAACAACTATGTCACCAACCGATCAAGCAGCTTCCCAGGGGGTGCCATTGGCCGGGTGCCTGCCCACGACCCTGACATCTCAGACAGCCTGACTTACAGCTTCGAGCGGGGGAATGAACTCAGCCTGGTCCTCCTCAACGCGTCCACGGGCGAGCTGAGGCTGAGCCGGGCACTGGACAACAACCGGCCTCTGGAGGCTGTCATGAGCGTGCTGGTGTCAGGTAAGGAAGGGCCCAGGCAACCCTGGGGTGGAGTTGGCCCTTGCGGGGGACCTGGGCGGCCTTCTGAGGAGGAATTGCTGACCCGTCTCTCTACCTGGGACTGGCCCAGCGTCTGAGGGGTGCAAAGCAGCTGGGGACAGAGCCCGAGGAATCCTGGCAGCTGTGTGGGCCCTGCCTGCCACCCCAGGCTGGGCCGGGCTGCTTCAGTCGGCTGCCCCCTGCCTACCAGCCTGTGACGTGGTGGGGAAGTGTCGTGAGGCTGTCTTCTCTGTGGCTGCTGAGAACTGTGGGAAAAGGCTCTGGGGTCTAAGAGAGCTGGGGCGGGATGGAGGGGACTGTGGCCCAGAGCAGCAAGCCACCCCTTCACGCCCGCCCGCCTGCCGGCACGTCCCTGTGATCTCACACAGCCTCGGACAGAGCCGAGGCTGTGGGGGCACAGGGTTGCCCCCACGGGGTCAGGACCCTGCGGTTGGGCCCCTTCTGGCTCGCGGCTGAGCCACAGACCAGCTGAGGGGGACTTTGTCTAGGACATTCTTTTCCCTCCAGGCAGAAAGAGGCTGGCCTGGCTTCCCCCTTCAGAGCTCCCACAGGAAGTGAGGCCGGAGCTCATTGTCTCTGTCCAAACAGACCCCACTGTCAGAGGTGGTGGTTCGGGGTCCGGCTTGGGGGAGGGGCCGCAGCGGAGCCAGGGGCAGGCCACGGCACTCCTGGGCCCCCTGCCTCCCCGCAGCCTGGCTGCTCTTAGACGCCAGGCCTTCCCACGGCCCGTGAGAGCCTGGGCTCAGGGGATGGGCTGTGCGGACCATGATGAGCCAGGGCGCTAGTGGCCTCTGAGGGCAGAGCCTCCAGATCCAGTGGCAAGAGAACAGAATCCTGGGGCGTGGGAGCCTGGCCAGGACCCAGGCTGGGCATTCCAGCTGCTTGGCCAAGCGCTCAGCCTGCAGACTCCTGGACAGAAGGGCTGGGGGAGGAGAGTCGGGGGCGAGGGAGCGGGGGCAGCGTTCTGTCTCTTCTGTCGGGAGCAGGAGTGTCGGGGGCGAGGGGGGGGGGGCAGCGTTCTGTCTCTTCTGTCGGGAGCAGGAGTGGACAACAGCGGCAGCAAGGAGCTGAGCCCCTTCCCTGAGCCTGGGAACAGCTGGGGCTCTTGTGAGCACTAACTGTTAGCTGTGCCTGGGGATGGGTGGGTCAGGGCACCCTCACTTGGACACATCAGAGCGGGGAGAAAGAGCCGCCTGGCCAGCCTCACTTCCACCCTGAGAAGTCCAGCCAGGAGAGGAGTGAGGTGTGCAAGACACAGGGCGTGGCTTCAGCCCCCTCCCCATTCATAGTCCTTTTGGGACAGATAACCTCCCTCCCCAATCCTCAGGTGGCCACTGGAGCCAGGGCACGTGAGCTTTTAGAGGTCATGGACAGGCTCCGTGCCTCTGGAAGCTCCAGTTCCTCTCGAGGGGGAGGTGGTGGGGGCTGGAGCTCTGCTATCTCGTGTCCTTCTCTGTGCTGGGAAGCAGTGGGGAGGGCCGGAGGGGAAGGGCCTCTCCCTCCTGCCTCCCCCAGTCCACCCTAGGTGACTGAGGGACGTGGGCAGAGGAGGCCCCACCCAGCCTTCACGCTCCTACCCATGCAGACCCCCAGACTTCGGCTCCCCTAGAATAGAGAGGGAGGCTTCGGCTGGCCCTCCAGCCCAGCCCCACCCTTTCCCCTCAGCCCTGACCCTTGGAGGCAGTCACCACGGCAACCCCAAAGTCCGGGGGGCTGGGGCGAGGGGGATCAGCTCCTGCTGCCCTTTGTTTCCCTCTCTTGCTCTTTGTCTCTTCTTTCTTTCCCGCGTCTGCCTTTGGGGGCCTTTCTGCACTGTCTCCTTCGTGGTCCTCTCCCCATCTCCTGTGTGACTCTCCTTCCCCACTTTCTCCACTGCTGGCTCTTTTCCTGGGCCTTTGTCTTCCCCTGTTTGGTCTCTGTGTTTTTGCCTCTCCAATTTCCCCCTCTCTTGTTCCCTGGGACTTCAGTGCCTTAGCATGGGCCGGGTGGCTCTCCTGAGGCCCAAATTCTCCTAACTCTGCCTCTTCCGAACTCCGTCGGACGCACAGGAGTGCCCGTCCATGGCCCACAACTCCCACTAGTGCATCTGCCAGGGGAAGGGAGGCTTGGCGTCTAATTCTGCCCCAGTCTGGGACTCGGCACTTTTCCAGGTGTGGCAGGCGAGGTTCTTGTCACAGAGGGTGTTTCCTGGGGTCAGGGCCCATCCCCACCCTCTTCTGCCCAGGAGGATGGCTCAGGCTATGCACCCCGCCCCCGGTTCCCACCGTTGCCTTTGCACCTGAAGGGTGACCCAGGTCAAGGCAGGAGAAAGGAACAAAGAGGAAGGAGAGAGCGGTCCATTGACTGCTGGGATGGGGACAACAGCAGAAGGGGCAGGTGGCCACAGATGGTGGGCCAGATGGGAAGCAGCAGACACACTGGGTGAGGGGTGCAGGCGGGGCCTGGGCCGACAGAGGGGCAACACAGGGAGGGGTGCGCGTTCCCAGGGCTGACGGTGGAGAGGTTTCTCTTGCCTGCCCTGCCCCTCCCTGGTCAGTTAGGAGGACTCTGGGCTCCTTCCTGCCTAGAGGGACTCTCACACCAAGCAATCACTGGGCACCAGGTACACAAGGGCCCTGGGCTGGCTCCAGAACTAAGTGCAGGGGGCTCTGAAAGAGGGAGGAAAGGAGAGCCTGAGGTCATAAATCTGGGCAGGCTCCCTGGAAAAGGTGAGTTTAGGATGGGCTAGGAAACTAGGAGGAGTGTGGGCTGGTGGCTGGATAGTCCAGGTAGGAAGGAAAAGCTTGTTCAGCAGCAGTCAAGAAAAGGAGGAGCAGAGGTGAGTGACGACAACAGGCTTGCTGGTGAGAGCAGGCGGGCCTCACATTCTCAAGCAGTGAGGCTGGAGGGCAGGTGGGCAGGGGGCCGAGGACACGGCTCAGATGTATGTCTGGCTTCAGCCTTCCTAGTTGCTGGCGCAGTCAGCCACCTCAAGGTGCTATGACATAGAAGCAGAAGAATCTATTCCCAGATCCCTTTCCTACACCCAGGAGTGTGCACGTGCATGCTTAGTTGCTAATCATGTCCAAATCTTTTTGACCCCATGGACTGTAGCCTGCCAGGCTCCTCTGTCCATGGGATTCTCCAGGCAAGAATCCTGGAGTGGGTTGACATGCTCTTCTCCAGAGGATCTTCCCAACCCAGGGATCAAACCCTCATTTTGTGCATTACAGGTGGATTATTCACCAACTGAGCCACCACGGAAGCCCTTTCCTACCTCTTTCCCACCCGAGAAACACTAACTCCTGCCTCATTCCTGCTAGGATGGCCTTTTAAATAACTACTTGGGCCTCCCTGCTGTGTTTTAAAGACCATTTCTTCATTATGGAGATCAAATAGATTCTCATGACCATCTGACTGAACACTTACTATGCGTAGAACATTGTAGTAAATAAACAATAAGAATATCGCTTATAGCCCAACCAAGCCATTTCCCTCACCGCTTGGCTTCCAGCTTTCATTTTGAGCTGAATACAATCCATTGCCATGTGTTTGTGCATTCAGGTGTGCCCAGTATTCCTGGGCTTAGTGTGTGTGGGTGGGGTGAGACACCGGGGTGTCAGTACTTAGCTGTTTATAAGTGAGTATGTGGCCCGGGGGTGTGGCAGGCACTGGATTTAATGCCGTGAGCCAAGTGGGTGATGAGTAGCTGGAGATCTAGGCCGGAAGGAGACCTCAGTCAGCTCAGTGGGGCTCTGTCTGGGGCTCAGGGTGGAGAGCTACCCAGGCCTTTCCATCTCTGGCCCCCAGAACCCCACAACATCAGGGCAGTGGGTGGTGCTGCGACTGGTAAGGTGGCTCAGCTAGATTTCCTGGGGTAGGGCCCCCCAGGCTACCCTCAGCAACTCAGAGAGTTGGGCGGGAAGAATGCTTTGTGTGGGGCGTTGCCATGGGGATAGCGGGCCTGCGCCCAAGCAGCCACTGGGCTTAGTGGGAGGGGGACTGGGTGGCCCACTGACCCAGTTCACCCTCCATTCTCTACTGCAATGGGGGAGGGGGAACACAGCCAGGGTCAGGTTTGTAGAGGTGTTGAGATATAGAGGCTGAGGGGGCAGGAGGATTATATTTGTGGGTCTCACATGGTGCTCTGGGCCCTCTAGGGAGGTAAGAAAAAGGCAAAATAAGATTCTTGTGCAGGGAAGCACCTGGTCTGGTATTGATATAAGGGAGCAGACCCGTCCATGGCTTGGGGCAGGGAAAGATGCACCAACATTAAAAGATGTGTCCATGCTTTCCAACGGGCTTCCCTGGTGGCTCAGACCACCAAGAATCCACCTGCAATGCAGTAGTCCTGGGTTCAATCCCTGGGTGGGGAAGATACTCTAGAGAAGGGCAACCCACTCCAGTATTCTTGCCTAGAAAATCCCACGGACAGGGGAGCCTGGTGGGCTACAGTCTATGGAGTTGCAAAGAGTTGACAGGACCCAGCAATTAACGCACACACATGCTTTGCATCAGAGGGTTTCTGGAAAGTATGCAAAGAGAACTTCTGGAAATCCGTCCCCCTGAGTGCTGCTGGGGGCTGAGCCCCCCTGGAGTGACTCTCTCTCAGGTGAGGCACACATTGTCCTAAGGGCTCCTTTATGCCAGTTGGAAAACAGCCTTTCTTGGCAACTGGGCAGTGCAGGAGTGTGCGAGCAGGGTTCCAGCCCACACTCATGCCCTCCTCTGGGTGCTCCTACCCGGAGCCAGATCTATGGCTTGGGACTCCTGCCCTCCCTGGGTGCTGACGTCTGGCCTCCCCACAGACGGCGTGCACAGCGTGACCGCTCAGTGCTCCCTGCGCGTCACCATCATCACCGACGAGATGCTCACGCACAGCATCACGCTGCGATTGGAAGATATGTCGCCCGAGCGCTTCCTGTCGCCCCTACTGGGTCTCTTCATCCAGGCTGTGGCCGCCACGCTGGCCACACCCCCAGACCACGTGGTGATCTTCAACGTGCAGCGGGACACCGATGCCCCCGGCAGCCACATCCTCAACGTGAGCCTGTCGGTGGGCCAGCCGCCGGGGCCCGGGGGCGGGCCACCCTTCCTGCCCTCCGAGGACCTGCAGGAGCGCCTGTATCTCAACCGCAGCCTGCTCACGGCCATCTCGGCACAGCGCGTCCTGCCCTTCGACGACAATATCTGCCTGCGTGAGCCCTGCGAGAACTACATGCGCTGCGTGTCCGTGCTCCGCTTTGACTCCTCCGCGCCCTTCATCGCCTCCTCCTCCGTGCTCTTCCGGCCCATCCACCCGGTGGGGGGACTGCGCTGCCGCTGCCCGCCTGGCTTCACCGGCGACTACTGCGAGACCGAGGTGGACCTCTGCTACTCACAGCCCTGCGGCCCCCACGGGCGCTGCCGCAGCCGCGAGGGCGGCTACAGCTGCCTCTGCCGTGACGGCTACACCGGTGAGCCCTCGCGGAGGGAGGAGAAGGCCTGGGGGCGGCGCTGGGGGTGGTGAAGGCGGCCGCGCCAGCTCAATCAAGCGAAGAACCGGGTGACCTCCTCCTCCTGAGGGAATGTACAGGGTGCACAAGCCATTCACAAGTACCACTTGCTCTTTCACCATCACCTGTTGAGGAAGGAAGAGGGGACCCTTGTTTCTCTGTCCCCAACCCGCCCCCACCCCCAGATGGTGTAACTGAGGTCAGGGCTGGCACTGGGGCCAGTCGACTTGCATTTGTATCCCATCTTTGACAAGAGCGGCTGGGCGACTTTGGGCAAGTTGCTTAACCGCTCTGGGGGGTAGAATTTTTAAATGGGTGATGGATCTACTCCCATGACAAGGTGGTTGTGAGGATTAATTGAATTTAATACGGGTAAGAGAGCTGGCCTGTGGGAAGTGCTGACTGTGATTTAGGGAAACACTGAGTGAGATCGGGTGACTTGCCCCAGGTCTCACCTGGATTAGAGGTGAGGCTGGGCCTAGTACATGCACTCTCCCAACTGCTGAGTGAGTTGCCTTTCAGAGCCGCAGCGGCTGCTTTTCTCCCCAGGTGTTGAGGGGAGGCACAGAAGAGCTGGGGAGACCGGTGGGGTTCAGGTGTGGGGATGGGGACTTTCAGGTCATCTGCGTGACATGGAGTCCACCCTTGCTCAGGTGTGTAAAGCAGGGCCTGACCAAGAGGCCTGTTGGCCTATCTCCAGGGGTCTTTACACATCCTGTCCCCAGACTCTCCCTGGGATCTCGCTGCCTCTGCTTCGTGCTCCGGACCCCTCCCTGCAGCCTCCTGCTTTCCCTCAGGAGATCCCCTGCTCTCCATGCCTTTCCTTCCCAGGGGCCATAGGCCTTGCTCCCTGTCCCCCAGAGCCATGCCCACGAGCTTCGCCAGCCGTGGTAGGCCAGCCTTGCTGCCTCCCCTGCTGCATCTTCCTGCCCAGAACTTGCCAGACTTGACTCCTCTCAGCTGCTGCTGTGGGTAGGGGGGAGCAGAGGGGTGGGCTGGGGGGAGGGGAAGGAAGTCTTTGTCCAAGAGGATGGGGTAGGGGGGTGCTTAGAGTAGGCGAACAACAGTTTCCATGGAAACTAGAGCCAGTCACTAGGCACTGGAGCTGAGAACCTATCTCTAGAATCTGGGAATGGGGAGGGAGAGAAAAGGGTGGATTTTGCCATCTGATGTTGGAATTTTCAGCTCCTCCGTTTCAGCTCCCAGGGCTCAGTTCCCTACTGTCTCAGCATCTCTCAAGTGCACAGAGGTCCTCAGTCTGAACACGAGGGCTCAAGGTGGGAGTCCCTTGGCCCGTTTCTGGAGAGTCCCCAGCTTCCCACCCACACCATCCCATAACTCCAACAAATCCAAGTGGAAGCCTGGTCTCATCCCCAGGGAGGGAAGCTGATCTTGGTGCCTGTGAAGGACAAAAGCGCCAGTGTGGGGTGGGGGTTGGCACCACCCCTTGTGCTGTCCTGCAGGCCCTCTCCTCCACAGGCATGCCCCCTGATGGGGCCAGAACACCCCCGTACTTGCTGGGTAACCCTCACACCAAAGGCCACTAGCACTCGGACCTTGTGATCAGGGACCTCACAGGCCTGTGCTCTTAAGGCCCAAATGGGCATGGAAGGGACTGGAAGCCTCTGGGAACTTGCAGGACAGCGATATATGGGACTGTGGTGAGGATGCCCAGTGCGCCAAGCAGGGCATCACAGGAGCCAGGGTTTCGCAGAGCTCAGAGGGATGAGCACATGAGAGGAGGTGGGGATGCTGGAGGGATTCGGAGTGTCATAGGAATCATGGGAGACCACAGAGGGATCACTGGGAGTCCCAGTTTCCCAGGCACCTGGTGCTCACCTGCCTGACTTCTTGTCCAGGTGAGCACTGCGAAGTGAGTGCCCGCTCGGGCCGCTGCACCCCAGGCGTCTGCAAGAACGGGGGTACCTGTGTCAACCTGCTGGTGGGCGGCTTCAAGTGCGACTGCCCATCCGGAGACTTCGAGAAGCCCTTCTGCAAGGTGACCACGCGCAGCTTCCCTGCCCGCTCCTTCATCACCTTCCGGGGCCTGCGCCAGCGCTTCCACTTCACCCTGGCCCTCTCGTGAGTGCCTGGACACTTGGAATAGGGGCCAGGGACAGCCTGGGGGGCCTCCTATTCTGTGGACAAGTCAGGCGGTGATGCTGTGTGGTGGGGCAGGGGAGGGGGGAGGGAGTTGTTGGCAAAGCCAGGCCTGTACTTTGAGTTGCCCTGTACCCTTGGCTGGCAGGCCTCTCACCCACCAGGGCCACCTACACTCCTCCCAACCCACCCTCAAGGGTGGGAGCCAGGATGCCAGGGTCGTGCCGCCAGTCCTGGTTTGTGCTCATCTTCCGCGCTCTAGCCATGTGGCCCACAGCCTCCGCCCAGGAGCCAGCCCTCGGGAGGTTGCTGAGTAGGACCAGGGCTGGGTAGGTGGCTGGGGTACCGGCATCCAGGTGGGCGCCCCATTCCCTGCCCCTCCCCCACTCCCACTCAGGTTTGCCACCAAGGAGCGGGACGGGCTGCTGCTGTACAATGGGCGCTTCAATGAGAAGCATGACTTCGTGGCCCTCGAGGTGATCCAGGAGCAGGTCCAGCTCACCTTCTCTGCAGGTGATCCCGCGGCCCCGCGTCCTCGCCCGTCTCCCGTTTCCCGGAGTCCCTCTGCCTCTCTGCTCTTGACCCCAAGTCGCACACTCTCCCAGCCAAACCTGGGCGCAGCCCAACCACGAGTGCCCTGTCCCCATTCCCAGCCCTCAGCTGGTGTCTCAGCTCACCTGGGTCCTTTCCTTAGGGGAGTCGACCACCACCGTGTCCCCCTTTGTGCCCGGAGGGGTCAGTGACGGCCAGTGGCACACGGTGCAGCTGAAGTACTACAATAAGGTGGGTGTGGGAGGGTCACGGAGGGAGAGGGCCCTGTCTTGGGCTCAGATGCTCTCCCAGACCTGGGTGGCACTGCCTTGCTGGGGGCTGGTCGTGGTATGTCTGGCTGAACGGGGAGGAAGGGAGGGGTGGAACTTGCTGCCTCGTTGGGCATTCCCATCCTGCTAGGTGGTACAGACACTTCCTATTCCGCTAAGTACAAACACAAGTGGACATTGAGGAAGGTAAATAGTTACGTGAGCACACATCTGTGTGCATGTGTACATGTGTATACCACACGTGTACGCGTGTGTAGCAGTACACAAAGGGAGTGTGTATGTGCTGGTGTTTTCCTGCCTGCTGGCCCATGAGTGGCCCTGGCCCACTCTTTCCCTTCTCTGCCCTTCCCTGTCCACAGCCACTCTTGGGTCAGACGGGGCTCCCACAGGGCCCATCCGAGCAGAAGGTGGCTGTGGTGACCGTCGATGGCTGTGACACAGGGGTAGCCCTGCGCTTTGGAGCTATGCTGGGCAACTACTCCTGTGCTGCCCAGGGCACTCAGAGTGGCAGCAAGAAGTAAGGAGGGGAGAGGGCTGGGGGTGCAGCCAGGTGTGGGGCCACACAGGGAGGGAGGGTGTAAGGGGGGACTTTGGGGGCCCTGAAATGGGAACAGTTCCTTTCTCTCATCTGGCTTCCCTTTGCCCCTGCTCAGCCCTCTGCACGGGGGCTGGGTGGGGGCAGAGCCGGCAAGTCTGGGGGATTCGAGCTAGCCTTGGGCAGCAGTCTGATAGAGCAGCTCCAGGGTGAGGCTCCCCTTCCCCTGGCTGCTCAGCAGGGCCCCTAGGAGAAGGAAGAGCTGGAAGCACCCCACTCACCCTCACGTCTTGGCCGTTTCCCCACCCCCCCCACTCTGCTGCAGGTCTCTGGACCTGACAGGGCCCCTGCTGCTGGGCGGGGTGCCTGACCTGCCCGAGAGCTTCCCTGTCCGCACCCGGCAGTTTGTGGGCTGCATGAGGAACCTGCAGGTGGACAGCCGCCACGTCGACATGGCCGACTTCATTGCCAACAACGGCACCATGCCTGGTATGGGAGGCGGGGCAGGCTGAATGCAGAGAGGTGGGGTGTGCCTGGTGTGGGGGCCCCTGGGAGTCGGGGGCTCAGAGCCCCCTCGAGCCATGGCCACAGGTCTTCTGTCGGGAGCCTCTGCCTGAGCACCCTTCTCCCCACTCTAGGGTGCCCTGCCAAGAAGAACGTGTGTGACAGCAACACTTGCCACAACGGGGGCACCTGTGTGAACCAGTGGGACGCGTTCAGCTGCGAGTGCCCTCTGGGCTTCGGGGGCAAGAGCTGTGCCCAGGGTAGGTATGGGGGCAGCTGTCAGAGGTTGGGGCCTGGGAGCTGTCAGCAGTGCTCAGAACCCCAGCAGGGTTGGGCCAGGCCCCGGGCAGGGCCCAGCTGAGCTTGGCTGTGGGTGGAAAAGCATGTCTGGGCAGCGCCCTGAGAGGGTTAGCACGGGAGACAAAGGGCCCAGTCAGAGGCAGGCCTGGGCACAGAGTGGGGTGGACCCGGAGCAGGTAGATGCTCTGGAGGGCGGGGCAGCTGGGGAGCCTGGGCACTAGGAGGGGCAGTACCTTGCCTCCCACGGAGCTACCCCCACTGAACATCATACCCCCTGGGGCACTCGGCCACTCCGCCCCTCAGAGTCTTCCTCTATCTCCCTGCCCAGAGATGGCCAACCCGCAGCGCTTCCTGGGCAGCAGCCTGCTGGCCTGGCATGGCCTCTCACTGCCCATCTCCCAGCCCTGGCACCTCAGCCTCATGTTCCGCACACGCCAGGCCGACGGCGTCCTGCTCCAGGCTGTCACCAGGGGGCGCAGCACCATCACTCTGCAGGTGATGCAGGGAGGGGTGGGGCTGGCGGGCCCTGGCACGGGTTATTGGGCAGATCTGGCTGGGCGGGGTCTTTCCCGGGAGAGAAAAGGCAGCTGGGTTCCTTTGGTGGATCACTGCTGCCATCTCTCGGGCCCACAGGAAATAATGCCTTTTCCTCCCTGGCCTCAGCTGGGCAGCAGGATGGGTTTAGTGGCCCAGATAGGACAGTGGGCTGGAAGATGAGCTGATCGAGGCAGTCTGCTGACCCTCTTTTCTTCTGGTGCCAGCTTCAGGAGGGCCGCGTGGTGCTGAGTGTGGAGGGCACGGGGCTCCAGGCCTCGTCTCTCCAGCTGGAGCCAGGCCGGGCCAATGATGGTGACTGGCACCATGCACAGCTGGCGCTGGGAGCCAGTGGAGCCCCTGGCCACGCCATCCTGTCCTTCGACTACGGGCAGCAGCGGGCAGAGGGCAACCTGGGCCCCCGGCTGCACGGGCTACACCTGAGCAACATTACCGTTGGGGGTGTTCCAGGGCCGGCCAGTGGTGTGGCCCGAGGCTTCCGGGGCTGTTTACAGGTAAACCTCCTGCTCTGCCTTCTCACCGCCCACACTGAGAAGCCCATTCCACAAAGGGCCAACACCACTGCCCTCTCCCTCCCAGGGTGTTCGGGTCAGTGAGACACCTGAGGGCGTCAGTAGTCTGGATCCCAGCCGTGGGGAGAGCATCAACGTGGAGCCAGGCTGCAGCCTGCCAGACCCCTGTGACTCGAACCCTTGTCCTGCCAACAGCTACTGCAGTGACGACTGGGACAGCTATTCCTGCAGCTGTGACCCAGGTAGGCCAGGGGTCCAGGGAAATGGGGCAGGTCAGCAGGTGTGGGGCGGGGGTGGGGGCTCACTCTGGCTTTGCCATGTGGCCTGGGGCTAGTCACCTCACCCCTCTGGGCCTCTCATCCTGCACTGCAGAGCCACAGCCAGCTGGTATAGCTGCTCAGAATAGGAGGAGGTGAATGAAGGCAGGTTTGAAGAAAATGCCAGGGGAAGGTGGGGACTGAGCCTCTCTTGTCCTTCTGGTTGGTCCCAGGTTACTATGGTGACAACTGCACTAACGTGTGTGACCTGAACCCATGCGAGCATCAGTCTATGTGTACCCGAAAGCCCAGTGCTCCCCATGGCTATACCTGCGAGTGTCCCCCCAGTTACCTTGGGCCATACTGTGAGACCAGGTAATGTGGATCCATGCAGGCAGCTGGGGCCCCTGCTGATGTTCCCTGTGTCCCTCAGAGCCCTGGGAGCCTGGCTGGGCCACGGCTGGGGTGGGAAGGGCCACACGTGGCTACAGGGTGGCTGAAGGAGCTCATTCCTCCCTGGTCCCTTCTCTGCAGGATTGACCAACCTTGTCCCCGAGGCTGGTGGGGACACCCCACATGCGGCCCGTGCAACTGCGATGTCAGCAAAGGCTTCGATCCAGACTGCAACAAGACAAGCGGCGAGTGCCGCTGCAAGGTGCCTGCCCCGACCCACGCCTGCACAGCGACTGCCTCGGCCGCCGTTCTGTGCTGCCTGGGCCCTTGAGGAGTGGGGGGTGGAAGAAGCCGCCACACAGAGCGCTGAGGGCTACATGCCTTTGATCCACTGGGGCGGGCCAGTGGTTATTTGTCCTTGTGTGTCTTGGGGTGTGGAGGGGGCCAGGACTTATACTTAATCAGTGAGCTCCGGGCCAGCTGTACTGGTTGTTTGCAGCCCATTCTAACTGATTGGTGTCTCACTGGTGGGTTAAACTCGAAATCACGACCAGTTAATAAATACTTTGAATGTACCATTCTTGGGGGTCAGGGAACCTCTCTCCAGAGGGGCCAAAGTGAGAGGATCCGTGAGCACCCAGGGAAGAGAGCTTGAGCCAGCGACCCTGTGTCCCTTCTCCCTCTCAGGAGAACCACTACCGGCCCCCTGACAGCCCCGCCTGCCTCCTGTGTGACTGCTACCCCACGGGCTCTCTGTCCCGAGTCTGTGACCCTGAGGAGGGCCAGTGTCCATGCAAGCCAGGCGTCATTGGACGCCAGTGTGATCGCTGTGACAACCCTTTTGCTGAGGTCACCACCAATGGCTGTGAAGGTAGGGCTCTCGAGATAGGTAGGTGGCCCTCCCTGCTGTGTGC
The DNA here is from genome assembly GCA_006410635.1 of Cephalophus harveyi. Taxonomy (NCBI): domain Eukaryota; kingdom Metazoa; phylum Chordata; class Mammalia; order Artiodactyla; family Bovidae; genus Cephalophus; species Cephalophus harveyi. The sequence goes on along the minus strand of SJYT01027417.1, from coordinate 99,640 downwards.
CAGGCCCCAGTGTCCCAGGGAGGCCAGGAGCTGGGACGGGTTGCAGACCTGAGGCTGCCTTGGGAGGGCTGGGGAGCCTGGCCATCGCTGTAGGGGGACAACTGCTCCTGAGTGATGGTGCACTTCCTTGCAGTGAATTACGACAGCTGCCCGAGGGCCATCGAGGCTGGGATCTGGTGGCCCCGTACCCGCTTTGGGCTGCCTGCCGCTGCCCCCTGTCCCAAAGGCTCCTTCGGTAGGTGCTGGAGGCCCAGAACGTGAAACAAAGAACTTGGTCTTTATCAGTAGAGTGGGGTGGGGAGCCCCTGGCTGCAGATCCTGCAACCCCCAACTTCTGGCCTCCAGGTCTGGGGGATCAATGCTGCCCTGCTCCCGTGTTTGCCTAGATGAAAGGTGTCTACATTTTGGACTCGTAACAAAAGTGCTAAAAACGTGCAGCGTGCCTGGCACAGGACTGGGTACTAGAAGTTCAAAGATGAGTCACACAGGTTGCTATCCTCAACTCACCTCGTACTGGAGCTATGCCACTAGAGAGATGGCCTGGGGAGCAGGGCACATGGGGTGCTGTCCCAGGGGAGCTGCAGGATGCAGGCTGGCTCTGGCCCTTGGATTGACTGTGAGCAGAGATCAGAAACAGAGAGTGTGTGGCAGAAAGTTCAAGGTGGTGGCTGGAGTAGGGCCGCCGAGTCCGGGGCTCAGGCCACATGGCCCGCGCTCCCGTAGCCCCGCTGTGGGCTGATCTCGCCGAGGTTTTGGCTCTGGTGTTCCACACGCTGGGGAAGCGGACAGCAGGGCCCTTGTCTGCTAGTCTCCTCTCTCTGGCCCATGGGGGCTGGCCCCTGGCAGAACTCAGCGAGGCCTCTCCCTGAGGCCTGCCCCCCGGCTGCCTTCCCCTAGGGACTGCTGTGCGCCACTGTGACGAGCACAGAGGGTGGCTTCCCCCAAACCTCTTCAACTGCACATCGGTCACCTTCTCAGAGCTGAAGGGATTTGTAAGTGAACCGTCTCCTCTCCATCTCCTTGCCCCTCACCCCGTCTTCACCCAGGATGACTTGCGCGCCTCCCCAGTTTTGAGAAAGGGGACTCCGACAACTCCAGCTCCTGCCTCCGGGGGCCCTTGCCCAGAGGCTGCCTCTCCCCTTCCCGAGTCCTTTTACTCTGGAGTTCCAGTTCTGCCCTCTGGGAACCCTGCTGTCCCCTTCCTGTGCTGACCCCCCTGCCTGTCTCGGTCCCAGGCTGAGCGGCTGCAGAGGAACGAGTCAGGCCTGGACTCCGGGCGCTCCCAGCGGCTGGCCCTGCTCCTGCGCAACGCTACCCAGCACACGGCTGGCTACTTTGGCAGTGATGTCAAGGTGGCCTACCAGCTGGCCACGCGGCTGCTGGCCCATGAGAGTGCCCAGCGAGGCTTTGGGCTGTCCGCCACACAGGACGTGCACTTCACCGAGGTGGGGCTCAGAGTGGGCAGGGAAGGTGGGGTGGGAGGAGGTCATGGTGAGTGAGCCGGCTCCTGGTAACCTCGGGGCAGAGTCGGGAGCACTCCTCTCTCTGCTTTTAGGGAGCTCCCAGCCAGCATGAGGCCTCCATGAGACCCCCCTGAGGCATGGCCCAGCACATGGGTCATTTAGAGGACCTCTTCCCGACCCTTCTCAAAGCAGGGTACCATAGAGAATAATGTTTGTACGAGGACCCGGTCTGACCAGGCTTGCCAGAGGCGGGACCCTCCCCACTGGCCCAGGACAGGGAGGAACCCGCATCAAATAATCTGTGTGGGCATAGGCACAGGCCCTGGGAAGCTGTTAGAGGAGGAAGGATTAGTGGGCAGGGCATGGTGGGGGGTGAGCCAGGGCTGGTCTAGGACGGGCTGGTGGGGACGAGTGAGGCTGTGGGCACAGCCTGCTGTGAACATGCCCACCCTAGAATCTGCTGCGTGTGGGCAGCGCCCTCCTGGATGCAGCCAACAAGCGGCACTGGGAGCTGATCCAGCAGACGGAGGGTGGCACCGCCTGGCTGCTACAGCACTATGAGGCCTATGCCAGTGCTCTGGCCCAGAACATGCGGCACACCTACCTGAGCCCCTTCACCATCGTCACGCCCAACATTGGTGAGGCTGCTGGCGGGCTGGAGAGTGTGTGTGCAGGGCCGTGCCAGGGGCCTGCCCTCCTCACCTAGGGTCTGACCTGTGCCCTCTCCCTAGTCATCTCTGTCGTTCGCTTGGACAAGGGGAACTTCGCTGGGGCCAAGCTGCCCCGCTATGAGGCACTGCGGGGGGAGCGGCCCCCAGACCTGGAGACAACGGTCATCCTGCCTGAGTCTGTCTTCAGAGGTCAGTGGGGGCCGAGGGGTGGGTCAGGGGGCCAGGCTGGGGTGTCTGTGAAGGACCCAGCTGAGCAGACAATGTCCCAATCCCAGAAACGCCCCCTGTGGTCAGACCCGCGGGCCCTGGAGAGCCCCAGGAACTGGAGGAGCTGGCTCGGCGGCAGCGGCGGCACCCAGAGCTGAGCCAGGGTGAGGCTGTGGCCAGTGTCATCATCTACCGCACCCTGGCTGGGCTGCTGCCCCATAACTACGACCCAGACAAGCGCAGCCTGAGGTGAGCAGCCAGGGAGACGAGTGGGTGGGGGTGCCAGTCAGTGGGTCAGCCACAGAGAGGGACCAGGGGTGGCAGCATCTCAGAGTGATAAGCAGGGTCCTCCAGTCACTCAGGGCTTCCCAGGTGGCGCTAGTGGTAAAGAACCCACCTGCTAATGCAGGAGACGTAAGAGATGTGGGTTCCATCCCTGGGTTGAGAAGATCCCCTGGAGGAGGGCATGGCAACCCACTCTGGTAGTCTTGCTTGGAGAATCCCATGGACAGAGGAGCCTGGCGGGCTGCAGTTCATAGCGTCGTACAGAGTTGGGCATGACTAAAGCGACTTAGTATGCGTGCATGCCGCTCACACGAATACTGTGGTGACTGTGTGCCTGCCTGGCCAGAGTTCCCAAACGCCCCGTCATCAACACACCGGTGGTGAGCATCAGCGTCCACGACGACGAGGAGCTCCTGCCCCGTGCTTTGGACAAGCCCGTCACGGTGCAGTTCCGGCTGCTGGAGACTGAGGAGCGCTCGGGCTGGAGAGTGTGTGTGCAGGGCCGTGCCAGGGGCCTGCCCTCCTCACCTAGGGTCTGACCTGTGCCCTCTCCCTAGTCATCTCTGTCGTTCGCTTGGACAAGGGGAACTTCGCTGGGGCCAAGCTGCCCCGCTATGAGGCACTGCGGGGGGAGCGGCCCCCAGACCTGGAGACAACGGTCATCCTGCCTGAGTCTGTCTTCAGAGGTCAGTGGGGGCCGAGGGGTGGGTCAGGGGGCCAGGCTGGGGTGTCTGTGAAGGACCCAGCTGAGCAGACAATGTCCCAATCCCAGAAACGCCCCCTGTGGTCAGACCCGCGGGCCCTGGAGAGCCCCAGGAACTGGAGGAGCTGGCTCGGCGGCAGCGGCGGCACCCAGAGCTGAGCCAGGGTGAGGCTGTGGCCAGTGTCATCATCTACCGCACCCTGGCTGGGCTGCTGCCCCATAACTACGACCCAGACAAGCGCAGCCTGAGGTGAGCAGCCAGGGAGACGAGTGGGTGGGGGTGCCAGTCAGTGGGTCAGCCACAGAGAGGGACCAGGGGTGGCAGCATCTCAGAGTGATAAGCAGGGTCCTCCAGTCACTCAGGGCTTCCCAGGTGGCGCTAGTGGTAAAGAACCCACCTGCTAATGCAGGAGACGTAAGAGATGTGGGTTCCATCCCTGGGTTGAGAAGATCCCCTGGAGGAGGGCATGGCAACCCACTCTGATAGTCTTGCTTGGAGAATCCCATGGACAGAGGAGCCTGGCGGGCTGCAGTTCATAGCGTCGTACAGAGTTGGGCATGACTAAAGCGACTTAGTATGCGTGCATGCCGCTCACACGAATACTGTGGTGACTGTGTGCCTGCCTGGCCAGAGTTCCCAAACGCCCCGTCATCAACACACCGGTGGTGAGCATCAGCGTCCACGACGACGAGGAGCTCCTGCCCCGTGCTTTGGACAAGCCCGTCACGGTGCAGTTCCGGCTGCTGGAGACTGAGGAGCGCACCAAACCCATCTGTGTCTTCTGGAACCACTCGATCCCGTGAGCCTGCACTGCCCTGTGCCCCAGGCCCCAGGGCACCCTACCCTCCCGTCTCCTGACTCTACCTCCCTCACACAGGGTCAGCGGCACTGGCGGCTGGTCAGCCCGAGGCTGTGAAGTCGTCTTCCGCAACGAGAGCCACGTCAGCTGCCAGTGCAACCACATGACGAGCTTTGCCGTGCTCATGGACGTGTCTCGGCGCGAGGTTGGGCCCGCAGGGCTGGGGGTGGGCAGCCGCAGGGCTCGGGGTGGGAGCCCAGGGCTCTGGACTGGGTGCTCAGACCCTGCCCTTCCTAATCTCCCTGTTTCTCTGCCACCCGGCCCCCTGCAGAATGGGGAGATCCTGCCACTGAAGACGCTGACATACGTGGCCCTCGGGGTCACCCTGGCCGCCCTCCTGTTCACTTTCCTCTTCCTTGCTGTCCTGCGTGCCCTGCGCTCCAACCAGCACGGCATCAGGCGGAACCTGACAGCCGCCCTGGGCCTGGCTCAGCTGGTCTTCCTCCTGGGAATCAACCAGGCTGACCTCCCTGTAAGATGTTCCTCCTCACCAGAAACCTTCCCCAGGGTCCCCCGCTCTCATGGTCCCATGTCAGTCCTCCCCAGCGTTCCCCTCAATCCCTGCTTCTGCAGCCGTGAGGGGTAAAGAGCTAGCCTGGGGCCTAGTGCATGGCTTCCGCCGCTCCAGCTCCCCCTGGTTCCCCAGCGCACCCTAGAGGTACCTTCCTCTGGCCCAGACTCCCCGCTGGAGCCGCGTCCAGCAGCCAGGCCCACCTCTCCAGTCTGGTGGGAGCGGAGCCCACAGCCTGGGCGTGGCCGGGCGCTGACCGGGCGCGGCCTGGGCCCTCAGTTTGCCTGCACAGTCATTGCCATCCTGCTGCACTTCCTGTACCTCTGCGCCTTCTCCTGGGCTCTGCTGGAGGCCTTGCACCTGTACCGGGCGCTCACCGAGGTGCGCGATGTCAACGCCGGCCCCATGCGATTCTACTACATGCTGGGCTGGGGCGTGCCCGCCTTCATTACAGGTACCCCCGCCCCCAGCCCGGGTCTTGAGGTCTGCATTCCTAGGGCCTCGGTGCACCTTTATGCCACCTTCTCCCACGTACATCCCGGGCCCAGAGGCCCCGCATTCCTATGCCCTGGGCCAAGTTCTCCACAAGCGTCCCTCTCATTTAACTCAGTGCCTGGGAGCCCCACCCAGGGAGAGGGTCCCCTAGGCTGAAGAGGATGGCATGGACAGAGGGTGGACAGAACCCTTCCTCCCCTGCACCTGGCCCTTGGAGCCCACTTGACCGCTTGATTGATTCCCAAGTCCCTTGACCACCCCTCCCTGCCGCTGTCACCCCTCTACCAGGTCTAGCTGTGGGCCTGGACCCGGAGGGCTATGGGAACCCCGACTTCTGCTGGCTCTCCATCTATGACACACTCATATGGAGTTTCACCGGCCCCGTGGCCTTTGCGGTCTCGGTAAGTGCTAGAGAGTGCCTGGGGGTGGGGCGGAGCAGGCTAAGCGTGACCTCAGGCTCCCCTTGAGGAATGGTGGAGGTGTCCCTGGGGGTGAGATGGAAGCCGTCTGTGTCCTGAAGATCCCCCCTCACACCCCCTCCTCCCCTGCCAGATGAGTGTCTTCCTGTACATCCTGGCGGCCCGGGCTTCCTGTGCTGCCCAGCGGCAGGGCTTTGAGAAGAAAGGCCCTGTGTGAGTATGGGCTAGGGGTGCCTGGGCGGTGGGCTGGCACCAGCGTGGGAGGCCTCGCAGCCAGACTCACATCGCCCCGTCCCCAGCTCGGGGCTGCGGCCCTCCTTCACCGTCCTGCTGCTGCTGAGCGCCACGTGGCTGCTGGCTCTGCTGTCTGTCAACAGCGACACCCTCCTCTTCCACTACCTCTTCGCTGCTTCCAATTGTGTCCAGGTACCAGCCCAGCCCCTGCCCCGTGGGAGGCCACTGGAGTTCTGTGTGGCGGGGAGCGTGACTAGGAGGTACGTTAATCAGCACTTAGAGTTGCTGCTTCCTGCCTGTCAGGGCCCCTTCATCTTCCTCTCCTACGTGGTGCTTAGCAAGGAGGTCCGGAAAGCACTCAAGTTTGCCTGCAGCCGCAAGCCCAGCCCTGACCCTGCTCTGACCACCAAGTCCACCCTGACCTCGGTGAGGGAGTCAGGCGTCCGGGAGGTGGAGGGGTCATGGGGAGTATGAGGCAGGGGAGAGGCAGGAGGCCCAAGGAGACCATTCTCTGTGCTTTGTGTCCCACTTTTTCTCCATCCTTACATCCTTTCCTGAAAGGAAGAAGGGGTGGTGAGATGGTATGTGTGGCCTGGGAAGAAGGGGCATGGTGGGGTCGGGGAGGGGGATGCTGAGTTGAGAGAGATGGGAGTGGAGCATAGGAGAAGGTGGCCAAGACAGGTGATCAGTCACAGATGCCCCACACCTGAGAGTCCCTTGCGGGTCTTGGTAAATCTGCGTCTCCCAGGATGCTCTCAGGAGAGCCACCTTTTGCTAACAAGCCCCTATTAGACAGCCAAGTCCGGGGTATTTGGGATACATAGAACTGGCACAGCTACAACAGAGCTACAACCACTCCCAGGCCCTGAAATGGGGGGCAGCAGGGACGTAGTGCCTCTCTCTCCAGTCCTTGGTACATGGTGGGTAGAATTTAGGGCAAGCTCCCTCAGCCCTTCCACTTCCCAGCCTGGGGCTACCCCGTCACACTCCCCAGCGTACTGACCTACCTGTTCCCTACTTAGTCCTACAACTGCCCCAGCCCCTACGGGGATGGAAGGCTGTACCAGCCCTATGGAGACTCAGCCGGCTCCCTGCACAGTGCCAGCCGCTCGGGCAAGAGTCAGCCCAGCTACATCCCATTCTTGCTGAGGTGAGGCCTGGCAAGGTGGGGTGGGGGGCGGCGGGCTAGGAGCGAGGAAGGGCACCAGGCCTGCTAGACCCAGGCCAGGCGTCTAGGAGTTGGGGAGCACACACCGTGGCTGACACGGTGGCAGCTTGAACCTAGAAGTGGTGAGGGACGTGGGACAGGAACGGGAAAACCCAGGACAGACAAGAGAATGAGACACAGGTGAGGAGCCAGGCTCATGCTGCCCGTGTGTCTTATCTTCTTAGGGAGGAGTCCACACTGAACCCTGGCCAAGGGCCCCCTGGCCTGGGGGACCCCGGTGGCCTGTTCCTGGAAGGTCAAAACCAGCAGCATGGTGAGGACGGAATCTCTGATGGCCAGTGGCAGGTGGAGGCCCAGCCACCCAGCTTTTACCGAGGGGGGGTGGTGGCAGATGGGCTGTCCGTGATCTCTCCCCCACTTGCTAGATCCAGACACAGACTCCGACAGTGACCTGTCCCTGGAGGATGACCAGAGCGGCTCCTATGCATCTACCCACTCATCAGACAGTGAGGAGGAGGAAGAGGAAGAGGAGAGGGAGGCAGCCTTCCCTGGAGAACCGGGCTGGGACAGCCTGCTGGGGCCTGGGGCCGAGAGACTGCCCCTGCACAGTACCCCTAAGGGTGGGCCAGTGCAGGGCTGTGGCCTCTGGGGGCAGTGGGAGGGCAGAGGGGCTGGGGTTTCTGGGAGGTGAGACTAGGGTGGTGATTCTCCTGACTGCCTTCTCTGGGCCTTATCTACTTCCTCTGTCCACCAGATGGGGGCCTGGGGCCCGGGAAGGTCCCCTGGCCAGGAGACTTTGGGACCACAGCAAAGGAAGGCTGTGGCAACGGGGCCTCTGAGGAGCGGCCACGAGAGAATGGAGATGCCCTGACTTGGGAGGGGTCCCTGGGCCACCTTCCAGGCCCTTCTGCCCAGCCTCACAAAGGTGAGTGGGGTATGCACAGCTGCATGCTCCCCATCAGCAGCCCCCCACCTCACACCAGCCTGTGGCTAGCGGGCGTGCTCCTTCCACCTGCCCTTCATGGAGCCCACCCTCTGGCCCACAGGTATCCTCAAGAAGAAGAGTCTGCCCACCATCAGTGAGAAGAGCAGTCTCCTCCGGCTACCACCCGAGCAAGGCACCACGTCTTCCCGGGGCTCCTCAGCCAGCGAGGGCAGCCGCTGTGGGCCCCCTCCCCGCCCTCCCCCCCGGCAGAGCCTCCAGGAGCAGCTGAATGGGGTCATGCCCATTGCCATGAGCATCAAGGCGGGCACAGTGGATGAGGACTCATCAGGCTCTGAGTGAGTGTGGCTGGGTGGGCGGATCAGGGTGTAGCCCCGCCTAGGCCCTGCCTCCAGACCTCCCCCAGGCCACCCTGGTTGGCAGCAGACTGTGGTCTGGGGCCCTTCAGGCCACGTGTCCACAGACATGGTGCCCCACGGGGTCGGCCCAGCCCGACGTCGGGTAGAGTGGGGGAGGGCAGGGAGCTGGGGTTGCTTTTCTGCTTCCTTCTTTGGGGAAAGCTTCTCCCTGTCTCCTCTGCTCTGACTAACCCTCTGTCTGCCTTGTCTGTCACTTTGCTTTCCTGCCTCTCCAGATTTCTCTTCTTTAACTTCCTGCATTAACCCTGGGCCGTGGTTCCTACACCCTGCAGCTCCCTTACCTTCCCCAGCTGCACTCATGCCCCCACTCCTGTCTTGTGCTTTATCCTGCCCCTGCTCCCCCGCCTGCCTGCCTGCAGCAGCGACGAAACGTCCATCTGAGGAGCCTGGGCCTTGCCGGGAGGGGCACCCACCTGGCCATCTAGTGCCAACTCCCTTCCCCATCATCCCCCTCACTGCACTTTGGACCCCTGGGGCCAACATCTCCAAGACAAAGTTTTTCAGAAAAGAGGAAAAAAAAAAAGATTTAAAAAAGGATCTCCACTCTTCATGACTTCAGGGATTAATTTTTTTTATACGCTGGAAACTGACTCCCCTTTCCCTCCCCTAAGAGGCTAGGACCCCCCAGGATGCTCTCCCAGCCTCTCCTCAGTTTCCCATCTGCTGTGCCTCTGGGAGGAGAGGGACTCTTGGGGGGCCTGCCCCTCGTCTGCCATCACCAAAAGGAAAGGACGAAGCCACATGCACCCAGGGCATCGTGCCCTGCGGGCTGCACCGGGTGGGCCTCAGCACGGCAAGGGTGGCAGGATGGAGGGCGCTCCTCACCCTGCCTGTGCTGCCACCTCCAGGAACTGCAAAAAGCCCTGTCCGGAGAGGGGGCAGAAGGACTCGGAGCCCCCGGACCCCCAAATGCTGCATGAACACATTCTGAGGGGAACCCGCGCCCCTGGGCAGCGGCCGGGCCACCCCTGCCCCTCTCCTTTTCCTGGACTCCGGCCGCGCGCTGCAGCCCGGGTGTTTGCTCAGTTCGCTGACCCAAAAGTGCTTCATTTCCCTGCCTGCCCCGTGCTGGGGAAGGCCAGTCATGTGTTAAGTTGCGCTTCTTTGCTATTGTGTGGGTGGGACAGGGAGGAGGAAGATTGACAGGAGTTGGGTCGCCCCCTACCGTCTCCAGCCCAGGTCTGGAGTCCGGGATCCCGTGTCCACTCTCCCTCCTCCGGGACCAGACAAATCCCACTGACCTGCTGTGGCCTCTGAGACATGTTCTGTTTTTATCTCCTTCTTGGAATTGGCTCTCTTCTTCAAAAGACCAAGTCCTGTTCCTTTCTCTCCCCCTCACCACCCAGCTCCCTGCGAAGAGAGAGTTAATATATATTTTTAATTTATTTGCTTGTTGTGTTGGGATGGGTCCAGTCCCAGGGGGTCTGACATGGCCATCACAGGTTGGGTGTGTACCCAGCAGTCCTGGCAAGGGGGCCTAAGGCCCTCGCCCTTGCTCCAGGCTGTCATCTCCCCACCTCTCCTCTTCCTCCTTGGTTTTGCCAGCTGCTATTCATTGGAGTCACCATTTACACTAAATATGTATTCCAGACTTGTCACCAACTTTCCTCTGGAGCAGGTGGCTAGAAAAAGAGGCTTTGAATAGAGAAAATATTTCTATTTCTCATTTGTAAGGCTGGTCTCTGGTTTTTCTGCCATGGATTCTTCCCCCTGGCCTCTGCCCTCGGCAATTCCTGCAAAAGATTAAAAACTTAACTGGTTTTTACTACTGATGACTTGACTTAAAAAAATACAAAGATGCTGGATGCTAACTTGATACTAACCATCTGATTGTACAGTTTGATTGTTACTGTAAATATGGTAGCATTTTGTGTTTTGTTTTTCATTTCGCCATACTACTGAATAAACTAGTTCCGTGCGGGCTCAGCACCGTCACTGTGTCCTTCCGTGTGCAGCCCTGTCCTTCCAGAAGGGATAGGCCTGGTCTCTGGAAAACAAGAGCAGACAGGGCCCTGGGAGGGCCCAGGTCAGGGGACTCAGATATCCTCTACCGGCACTTGTAGCAGCGGGCTGCCCCCGAGTAGCCTCATTAGTACTGAGCCCATGTCCTGGCATTTCCAAGGAAGATGCGACCGGTAGCAGGGCAAGTATGGTTTTCACCAGGTCAGGAGGGACTTGTATGGCTGCAGAGGCTGCACAGAGCAAGCAGGGTTCCAGCTGAGTCCTGTTCTGGGAGCCGAATTCAGGAGGTAGGGAGGGCTGGGTTAAGAGGCTGGTGGGAATTGAAAGGTGCTCAGTGACTAGGTACCTCCTGACTTCATTCCTCTGGGCCGTCTTGTGTTTCTCCGCATCGGAAATAGAGCAACTATTCATACTCTAGCCAGCTGTATACTCTGCCACATCACTCGTGTTCCCAAGTTTTGTGTTTTTTCGATCTGTTCAACAAACTAGATAGGGAGTTCACGGGGCCACAGAGGGGAGCTGTTTAGAACACAAACACTGGAACCACACTGAGTGACTTAATCTCTCTGAGCCTGTTTCCCTGCCTGCAAAACGAGGATAATGGCTTCTGCCTAATTGAGCTTTTATGAGAATTAAATGAGTTAACACATGTAAGTGCTTTGAACAGTTCACAGTGCATAGTAAGAGGCCAACAAACCTTGGCTTCCCTCCTTGGTGCTACCGGGTTGGGGTGGAGGTAGAGTGCAGAAAGAGAAAAAACAAAGCCTGACCAAAAGGCAAGGAAGTAAGCAGGTAGCAAAGGAGAAGGGCAGCTGCCGGAGGGGGGGGGATGGGGGGGGCTCCTCCCCAGCTGACGCTGCCTCCTTAACACTGCAATGTTGCTTAAGCAGATTTGCAATGGGATTGGAAGAGCCGTCGACCTTTAACCAAACCCCAGACTGACCTAAAGGGCAAAAGGAACGTGTCTTGTCCTCTTTGGCCACCAGGTGGCAACAACACACGGGTCTGCTGCTTATTTTGCCTCTGAGGATCCACAGGACCTGGCTCACACCCAGGCCACACAAACAGCCAACTGCTGGCCACACCTAAGTGTGTGCCTGAACTTGCTTCTGTCAGACACCAGGGCAGGATGCAGTTGGGATGCACACGTGACGTTTTCTTGCCTCTGCCACATTTCTCCAGAGCTGAATACTCAGTGTCTATCTCCACACCCTGTCCCTGAACTCAATGTTCAGAAGCCCAGAGGCTGCAGGAGTTGCTGCAAGAGGCTCAGGAAAGGTGACGTGTAGACAGCTATCATGGTGATACAGGTGAATGAAGCTGACGATCAGCCATAAGAAGGAAGAAGCCATGGTGCGGGCGGGGGGGTGGTTGGCCCTGGGAACAAGGGGAAGGGCCTGTCAGTGCCTCAGAAGGGGGCCTGTGGATGTGTAAACCTGGGGCAGGGCACCAGCTGGAACGCACTCCCTTTATCCAGCTGCCTGCAGGCTTCCTTAACTCAGGGCCTGGCCTCCAAGGAGGAATGTCTTCTCAAAACTCACAAGGAATTGAGCTGGTTCGTTTCCAAGAATCAACAGCTGTGAGAAAAGGGAGACCCGTAGTTTAATCTGTTAAACCTTTTGTCATTCATTTAACAAACACCCCCATCTTGCACTCAATCATTTTTTCAATAAATGAATGAAATCCTCCACCATGTATAATGCATGACACGAGGCACAACACAAGTTTATAAACCCTGGTGCCAGTCCTCTAGCAGGGGAAAGAAAAGGAGAACACCAACAATTCTAAAGATGTGAGGCACAACATGATGAGGTGATCAGTATCTTCTACCTGAGACAACCAGCAAGCCTGAACACCAGAGTACCCACCCGAGGGCTCCCTCATCCTTGAAGTACAGCAGACAAGATGCTCGGCTCCTGGGCAGCTCTATTCTCTTACCAGGAAAAGACACCCACATTTAGGATATAAATAATTTACCAAGACCCCGGTTTGAGAGCCTCACATACTGTGAATTAAACTATACTTAAGTTGATCTGGACCCACTAATAACATAAGAAGCCTGGAAATGCCTGGGAAGAGGCAGCCTGTTCCTACTGAATGCCAGCAAGGGGGCTACTCATTGCCTGATGAGCTGGAATTTCAAGACCCTTGGGCCTATTCAGCCCCCAGCCTGGGAAACCCATCTCGGCTCCCTCATTGAAAGTACATAGGAGTTTATTCCAAATCTTTTAGAAACTAGAGGAGTATTTACTTCCACATGCACACAGAATATAAAAATATATGCATTTTATTTTAGAAAAAAATGCAGACCGATGGAGTAAGCTTATTATAAACTGGCCCATTAGGAGTCACAGAATCCACAGGAAACAAGTTCTGGAGACCAGATGCCTGCCTCTGCCTCTCCAAACAGGCCTGAGTCCAGGAAAGGATGTGATTCTGGAGGCCTGCTCCTCGGAGAGCAGGGAGGTTGGCCACAGAGGCCATTCACATGTAAATGTCCAGTGAACCGAAGCCCGAGAAGAAAATCAAACTTTGGACCAGGATACAAGAGTGGGGGTGAATGAGGACAAACACTCTCCAGCATTTCTTATTTTCTCTGTGCGAACTTCACCACTGGGAGTCAAACTCTTTTCCCTATCTAGTTTCAACTCAGAGTTTGATTCCCCTCCAGCTCAACCCTAATCCACCCCATCTCCCACAGTCTCTAGTCCTGAAGCACCAGCTGGGGTGGCAGCTCTTTCTTCTATCCCTGGGCCAAATCTGCTAGAAGCAGGCCTGCCTCCAAGGAGAAGGCTTGGGAAACCAAACAGAGGTGAGTCCAGGCAGTGGCTGTAGTGGTTTGCTACTGAATTCTTGCTTGCGGTCCTGATCTCTTTACCTAAGGAGACAGAAGGAGGAACTGCTTTAAATTGCCCTTCTTTCACAAGCCCATCTGTCACCAGCTGAATCCAAGTTCCTCGGGGTAGGAAGCAATGGGACTCCATGCCCCTCGAGGCTCCCCTGTCCTGCCCATCTTGCCTCAAGGGATTTGGGGCTGATGGGCAAAATAGCTCGGAAGCCCAGATGATAAGGAAGAAAGAGATAGCATCTCACTGTCTTACCTGGTAGGTCCTGGGACAGCAACTTTCCTGGGAGGCTGCAGATGGCTGCGACCAGCACCAGAGATGGGAAGATTTGGTCGTTGAGAAACAGGAACTTGATGGGAGTCAACAAAAGACATAAGTTAGCAGAGTGTTCAAGTGACCTTCTCGAAAAGAAATAGTATAGTCAAGGCAGAGTGAGTCTGGGATAGTGCCTTTCTTCCCCAACGTAAAAACATAAGGTATTCGAAAACCAAGGCTTGAATGCTTTGCTCAGGCCCACATCCTCCTCTCCTTAACTCAGTCTCCCCATCTCCAGACAAAGCTATAATGAGGGTGGAAGAGTCGCTGTGACCAACTGGGAGAGTGTGTGCATGCTGGGCAAAGGCAAATATTATTCCTCCTGATTTCTTATTCTTGTCTGTTTTTCCTTACCTCTGTGCCCTGCTGCACTTGGTCTTGGAAGTCCTTTCCGAGCTGACAGGGAATCTGAAGGAGGAGCACCTTTGCTGGATGGGACACTCCGGCTGGCGAGTGGCATCCTGTTGCCAGGCCTGGGAACGGCCGAGGGAACAGGCAGTCGACTGGTAGGTTTAGCAGCTGCTCCCTGGGGCCGAGACAGGCGCTGAGAGTTGCCGGCAGAAGGCTGTGGGGCCAAGACTGGTCTGACAGGGGTAGGTGGACCTGGTGAGAGGGGTGGAGGAATTCCAGGGTTTGCACCACATCCTCCCCACTCCCTACACCCCACCCACCCACAGCTTCACCGCCCAGGTCTTCTCACTTGCTGTCGCTCTCCCACTGGGCCCGGCTTTTCCCCGGACTGGAGGAGTTGATCGGGCAAGAGGGGAAGACGCTGGGCTTTTGGAGGCAGGGAACAGATTGCATGTGGGCGACTCCTGAAACACACAGAGGGAGAAAAAGGACTAAAGTGGAAAAAGAATCTGTTCTGCTGGCTGACTCAGGGACAGAGGTGGAGAGTTTCCTAGATCCCAGGAAGAAGAGCAGAAGCTAGCTGCCAACAACAGCAGCATCACCACCAACGCCATTTATTGAGAGCTTATTACAGACATTACAGAGCTTGTACACAGATGCTGTGGTACGTGCCTTGCTTATGGCACCTCGTTTAAGTCCAGCAATTCTACAAGGTAGAATTTGACTATCTCCATCTTAACAACAAGGAAAATGCCTGTACTGGGTCATGAACAGTGTTGGAGGCACATATCTAAGCCAAGCCCTCTGAACTCACCCTCTTCACGCTGGAGAGCTTCTTTCCAGATGTTGCTCGAAGAGCCCTGACGGACCCCTTCCTATCGCTGCTCCGGAGTCGGGGTGTCAGGCTGCTTGGCGAGGGGGTGTTCCGAGCCAAAGAGCTCACGGTGGGCAGCAGGTCTCGGACAGGACTGTCCTTGAGCACAAAGGTCTCCCGCCGAGGGCTAGGCTTCACCCTTCGAGGCCCTGAGCCCTCGCCTGTGTTCTCCCGCTCCTGCAGGGCACACTGCTCCAGCTGAGCTGCCAGCCGGTTGGCTTCATGGAGGATTTCTTCCAGCTTCTCTGGACTGAGGGGGCCTAAGCTGAGCCTCAGACCCTGGGGGGTGGGAGCCACTGCATTTGGGTCACTTCGATGGGAGAGGCCTCGTCTGAGGGGTTTCTCCGGAGTCACCAACACTGCTACATCTTCTTCCTCTCGACTGAGACAGAAAACAAAGCAGGCATCACACCCACAGGAGAAGACTGCAAGGGGGACTGGGCAAAACCCCCACAGCAGAGCCAAGAACACAAATGCAAACCCTGAAGCCCATACTGGCCGTGAGATCTAAGTGATGAAACATCTGGTTCTACGAGGCTTTACTGACATTGGAAATTATGCCAGGGTGAAGATGCCACAAATCCACTTACCCTTCTTCTTAACACCCTGAAATCTCATTCCAGCTTATCACTCCCCCCATCCCCAGCAGTGTCACAGGGCCCTGGTCACCCAGCCACCCAGAAGCCCCAGTGCACCCAACCTTGCTAAATTACCAATCCAGACCTGAGGCCAATAATTCAGCAGTAAGGGGTTAGAAACAATCATTGTGAGAAAAAAGTAAACAGGATAAAGAGTCTATACTACCTGTCCGATGGTGACAGCCCCCCAAAGTCCAAAGTCTCATCCGCTATAAACTTCACGTCTGTAGGGGAGGAAAGAAGGAATGCCAGCTTTGGGTCCCCAACATGGTCCCATTCTTCCCTCCAGCGTTTCCTTACCTTCTTCTAAATCTTCCATGTTCCAGACAGCAGGAAAGAGTCAGCTTAGACACCTGAGCTGGAGAGAAAACACCTTTCCTCACGTCTCCATCCTGCCCAAGGCCGCCCAGCTAGACTCCGGGTGCAAGCCAAGGGTTGGGAATAATCGTGAAGATAAAGCAAGCGTCCCCGCAGTAGGACTTGCCCCTGTAAACTTCCTCTGCTACCACCCGGGCATGTACGGGCAGACTGTCCCGCACTCCCATCTCCCTCCACACACTGGCCCCCGCCCCTCTGCGCCCCAACCTCCTCTCACTGGAGCGGTCTCTGCGCCCCATCTGCCTCCCCGCCACCATCCTCCGGGTTCTTCCTCTCCCCAAGCCACCTTTCTACTCCCCGCAGCACCGCATCCACACCACTTCTACAGGCCACCCTCAGTTTTCAGTTTCCGAGCCGCCTCACCTACCGTGAAAGGTGCTTTCCTTCCACAACCTAGTCCCGGGAATCAGCTCCGAGGGGGCGGGGCTCCTTTCGAATCTCTCTGGTCCCACCCACTCCCCCCACATGCGCTCAATGATTGGTGGAGGCCAGCATCCCCACGCCCTCCTGAGGCGGGGCGGCGGAGGGGCCGTCGGCCGGAAGTCTGCAGGTGGGGCGGAGAGGAAAGCCGTTCTGTGAAAGACTCCACCCGGAGGGCCAAGGCGGGGAGGCCGCGAGCGCGCGCTCGTGCCCGGGAAATTTTGCTTGGATTCCCTCCAGCAGTCTGGACCTCGCGGCGGCGCGCAAGGGAACTGCCCAATGAGCTAGGGCCTCGTGCCCTGCCGCACTCTCTTCTCCGCCCCCTCCTTCTCCACCGGCTCAGAGCTGAGCTCTTAAGCAGTGAAATTAATGCTCTGCCTGGGGAAATTCGTTTTCTTAGGCTCAGTCCGTTCGGAAGCGCCGTGTGAGCCCGATCCCTCAGTTGACATTTTTCCAAATTTACGGAAGCAACTAAACATTTATATTTTAAGTATTTTGAGGTTCTCTAAGAAGTGCATCTCCACTGGCTTTTTGGGCAAAAACATTCGGATCCTGAGCCATTCAAGGTGTGAAGAAAACGAGTTTTTCAGACAGGGAGATTTGGGTTCAGATTCAACCGTGGCTCCCCTGTTGATAAGAATATTGAGTACATTTGACCTCTCTGAGCTTATATGTGACATCTCGCTTATCTAAGAGGATTGTGATCGTCACAGTACATGGTTGCTGCTGCTGCTGCTAAGTCGCTTCAGTCGTGTCCGACTCTGTGCGACCCCACAGACGGCAGCCCATCAGGCTCCCCCGGCCCTGGGATTCTCCCGGCAAGAACACTGGAGTAGGTTGCCATTTCCTTCTCCAATGCATGAAAGTGAAAAGTGAAAGTGAAGTCGCTCAGTCGTGTCCAACTCTTAGCCACCCCATGGACTGCAGCCTACCAGGCTCCTCTGTCCATGGGATTTGCCAGGCAAGAGTACTGGAGTGGGCTGCCGTTGCGAGAATAATTATGAATATCGAGTTTTATACCGTGTGCCTTAAGAGCTTTTGAGGGCAATATTTGTAACTGGCTTCCTCTAAATTAAAAGCTGTGTTGTAAAAAGTTTAAGCCTACTCGTTAGGGATTTTCTTTGTTGCTTCCAAAGGTTGCCTGTGAATAGACTGGGCCATCCGTTAATAGAGCTTCTCAGAAATATTAAAAAATTTTGAAATTAAAAGTCCCCAAAAGATGGTTAAAGAGTTCTCCCATTAACAAAGAGCCTGAACGTCCAGTCTCCAGAGTTTATGACCACTATTTTGGCTACTTATAGGCTTTTTGTTTACTTCTCAGTTTTCAGCTGTAAAGTTGAGGTGGTGAGGTTTGCAAGAGTGAGATGTTATTGTAATAAATGCCACAGGAAGGAAGGAGCCTTGGAGTTTAGTAGTGTGATAAAGGGAAAAGATGGGGAGACCCAGAACTTGCAAGTTTATGTGAGGAACAGCTGAGACAAGAGGATTGCCTCTTTTGCCTTGGGTTCCTGGTGAAGGTGGAATTTTAGTTGCTTGCAGGGTTCCGACTCTTTGGAGGTAAGAAAACCAAAGCCAGTAGCTTCCTTCTCTCCAGGCAGGTTGTGGCAAAGTGGAGATCAGAGGGAAAGAAGCTGTTAATTAACTGCCTTTCTTCTTCCCCTAGGAGCAGCCTGAGTAAGGAAATTCTCCATCCACCTTCAGGTAAGTGAAGGAAGCAGTTTTAGAAAGTTGGGAGTTAATTCCTCCTAAGGAAACTCATCTCCAATTTTCTATCACCAAATTATGATTTTGAAAGCTGTTGTAGAGAAATAAGCAATGGATCTACTTTCTTTTCCATCAGAATGATGAAAGCAGAAAATGTAGATTCCAGGCACAAGAATTCTTCACTCAACATATAGGCCTCTAATCTGGGAAATATGTGACCCTCTCAGGTCAACCCCAAATGATATGTATGAATAGGTATTCAAGATTTTGGATAAATAATGAAGAGATCAATTAATGAAGAAATCATACTCCCTCCCAGGCACATGGTAAGCCTTAGTTCAGAAGATACTTTGAGCATAGTGTTGAGTGCATAAATGAAAAATTTAGGATTCCAGTGCAGTTCTCCTTGGATGCAGGCAAGCCTCTTGGTCATTGTGTACGTGACTGGCTGGCTTTGGGCTCTGGCCCCTGCTCCTTAATGGTCCTCCCAAATTCTCAGCAAGTGCATTAGACCCTACATATGATTAGTGTGACTGTTTTCTCAGTTGTCCCAAGGATGCTAGATAACTAGTGACATTCTGGATGCATAGGAAGAAGTTAATTTATCACATGCAAGGAATGCCTTGGGACATTGGAACTTAATTCTCATAGAACTGCAGTTGAGAAAGGCTGGAATAGATAACTTGGTCTCAACTGAAAATAAGCGTTTAGTCTGAACAGAAAAGCTCTTCATACTTAGCCGAAATAGATCCCTTCCTTTCTCAAAACTTTGCCTTATATTTACTGTCTTGTAGGAATGTTTTCTTTCTTAAGCCCATGATTCCAACCCAGACCCAAACAGTGGGGGCTCCTGGGTGAAAGAGATGAGAAGAAATATGGAAAGCTTGAAGTCAAACAGACCTGGTTCAAATCCTAGAGCTTTTACTTTCCAGCTGCATAACTTAGAGTAATTTATAAGCTTCAACTCACTCATCTGTAAAATGAAGATTAAAAGAGATAAAGCCTTCAGAGCTTCATGCATAGAAGGCTGTTTTAATCATGTATTAATGTGTATGTTTAGTGGTTTGAAACAGCAGCAACTATTCATCTGCTCATGTTTTGCTGGACTGTTCGAGAACAGCCTGTCTTTACACAAGGAGTAGACTGGGTTTGTCTAGAGCTGCGGGCTCCAAGGTGGCCCCACACGTCTAGGGTGCTGGTGCTGGCTGTCGGCTGGGATTCTTGGTTGTCCTTCGTGGGCCTCCCATAATTCATCAATCTATGATGAGATTCTTTAATTGGGAACATGACAATTATTTAATTGCGCACATGACTGGCTGGGAAGCCAGTCAGTTAGGTACATAATGACTTCCAAAAGCAAAAACAGAAACTAGTAGACCTCTCAACTGTCATAGCATCACCTCCACTATGTTCTTTTGGTCAAAACAGGTCACCTGGTAAGTCAGATTCAAGCGGGGAAGAAACAGACTCCAGTTCTGGATGGGAAGAGCACCATGCCCATACTAGGATGGGAGGAATTATCGCTATCTTCTGCAGATTCCATCACAGAATGCCTTCAGTATATTATTTGTTATAGAAATGAAAACATGTAAGCAAGAGCACATCACCTTTATTCTTTCTCTAAGGCTTATTGAGACTCTGCTCCACTTTCTTCACTGTCTCCCAGCCCTCAGGTTTTAGAGCTCTGTCTTTAATTAGCTATGCGTGTACATGTATCCTGTTGTCTGTTTCTCTATTGTAGAATTGCATCCAGTTTTCCACCTTATACTGGAAAGCGCAGAGAGGAAGAGGGCAGGTCATCTTTAACATCCCTTTGAGCACCTGCTACTGTATAGCTTTGTCATGACTGTCTAGAGAAAAAGACAGTATTAAGGGTCTCTGTGGAAGAGAAAATGGCTATAGGAAGAGAAAGAGGAGGCTTGGGGGTCCAGAGAGTCCATAAGTCTGGCTAAAGGATTGCAATTTTCTCAGCGTTTTTCTATATAGAAAGCCTCAAACAGATGGACACTTTTGCACTGAGGATCCACTTTTATTTAGATTAGTCCAAACAGACACTGTGCTGGAGCTTCTTAAGAACACAGTCCCGCCACAGGCTTCCTGGAGGCACAGAAAAGAGGGTATGTTGTGGCCATAACAGCCAACAGCCAGAGTGCATCGAGGCTGCTGAGGCAACCCGTTCACATTCTCTGCATCCTGTGCTCTGAATTCTCCATTTACCCTGCTTCGTTGCTGCCACTGACTGGGAGAGATGGGAAAGGGCAACTAACAGTAACAAGGATAACACCAACACAATGTCATTAACCTCAACCTTAACGCAGAGAGGGAACTGAGGGATGGCAAGAGAACTGACTGTGCAAGCCAACTGGCAGAGAGAGCTCTCCTGAGAAGTTTGCATTTTAATGCATCCCTCAGGGTTTTCATTTGCAATAGAGCAGTGAGAGGCTTAAATAAATGGCTTCTGGGATGGAATTCACTCTTGGGTTTCATCAGCCAGGAGCTGCAAGTCAGAGGAGACGTTGGGAACCAGTTCTCTTTAATTTTCTCATGAGCTTCCTTTCCACCCCACTCATCAGCTTGTACACAACATTTCTACTGTGAATGATGTAGAGTCTTGAAGGAGCTGTTAAGTTCTACATAACAATCTAAGTTGCCCTTTGTCAATAATGTGCTGCTTGGGACCGCATAACCCACATGTTCAATCATTGACATATAAGGATAACAGTGGTTTTCTTCTCTTGGAAGGGAAGGAATCCCAAAGCTTCAAAGTAAAAAGCAAGCAAACTAATCTGTTTTTCATCATGCTTAATATACTGTGGTAGAAACACTTATCGACAAACATCTTCTCTCTTTTTCTGCCGTATGGTGGCCGTGACCTCCACCATCCTCCACTCCTGACTATTTCCTTGATGCCTTTCCTTACAGCACCTGTTCACTCCTTCCCATAGACCCCCCCCTCCCCCCCCACCCCCCCCCCCCTTACAATTAGGTAGATGCTATCACTCTTCTTCAGAAGATCATTAAGTTTAATTCCTAACATCAGCTTGAGGAGTACAGATAGATGGAGGTTGAGACAAAAGTAGACCTCGTCTATAGTAAATTTCCTCCACATGGATGATAGTATTTATTCACTTACAAAAAAAGTGGTTAAAAGAAAAGAATTGTGTACACAGTTGCAGCTGCTCCACCATCTCTCTCAAATGCTAGCACTGCCTCCAGCTCAAAGAGCTCCAGCCAAGGAGAAGGGGGAATAATTAAGGAGGTCTCTCTATACGGTGGCTCAAGACTGACTTCAAATCCATGGCTGGTAAAGCAACTGGCTACAAAAGCTGCGCCCTCTACTGGAGGGGTAAAGAAACCTCATCGTTAACAGGACTGGTACTACTGGCACTCCGTGAAATTAGACGTCATTACTCCAGTACTCCTGCCTGGAAAATACCATGGGCGGAGGAGCCTGGTAGGCTGCAGTCCATCGGGTCGCTAAGAGTCGGACACAACTGAGCGACTTCACTTTCAGTTTTCACTTTCAGGCATTGGAGAAGGAAATGGCAACCCACTCCAGTGTTCTTGCCTGGAGAATCCCAGGGACGGGGGAGCCTGGTGGGCTGCCGTCTATGGGGTCGCACAGAGTCGGACACGACTGAAGGGACTTAGCAGCAGCAGCAGAAGTCATTAGATGAGCAAACTTCCCTTTCTGCGTCTGGTACAGAAAATTGCCCAGGGCCTCAAAACAGATCTGAGCCGCTAGAGTGCAGCTGTTAGTGCTTCACAGAAGGCAAACCAGGCCTCTCTTGTCGGCCTTTTTGAAAATATCAACCTTTGTGTTATTCATGCCAAACATGTAACAATTATACCAAAGACACACAGCTAGCACCACAAACGTGGAGAACCTGCTTAAGAATGCACTATGATGGATACATTTCATTCTTTAAAAAAAAAATTCCCTTCCTGCTATTGGTAGTTCTGAACATTATTTTTTTCTATTGAGTCAAAAGGTACCTAAATATATGTTTGCAAGTGGGAAAATGGGGGACAGAAATCAGGTACTGGTAGTTTCTCTGTTTTCATTTCTGTGTGAATTTTTAACATAAATGTGGGACCATAAAGCATGAATGCAAGTCAGAATGTTTCAGTAAACAAGATTCAGCAGTTCAACTTTATAACAATAATAAATAAACCTGTCATAGTGGAACTATATGTAACTTTGTTCTGTATTTTTCAAGTGTCCTGTAAATGTGTTATCATACTTCCATAATTCAAAAAATAAAAGTGAAAGAGAATAAATAAATAAACCAGTTAAATTTTTCTGGACAATACCAGCATTTGGATTTTTTAAAACAAGAAAATTTCTTATTGACTTCAACTAAATGGTGTTTATAGCATTTTAATTTTACAGTAGATTCCATCCATTCAGTATACTTTTCTGAGTTGTCCTACATGCAAATACATGTTTTTAATGTTGTCTGTCTTCTGGCTATGTTTGCTATTAAAATACATTAAACTATTTTTTAAAAAGTGGTTGAAAGGTCAGGAATACATATCTGTCCCAGATTCAACAACACTAACCATAAACATAAAATACTCCACTCAGACCCCCTGTCCCTCTTTCCTTACCTTCCTCAGAGTTACCCATTTCCGCTTAGGGTGCCTCAATTAGGAGCTGCAAGAATTCAGACATTTCTCATTGTTAACATCTCAGAAATCTCTGGGAAACCTTTGAGAACATCAAGAAGGGATATACTTTCAGGTGTGGGAGAAGTCTATGGGGCTAATTAGGAATCTATGCAGAGGGAAGAACAGGACATGTAATTGCCCGTTCAGCCCTGATTCACGCTGCATGCACTTAGAAAGGGCCCACTGTGTGTCATAAACTGGGCTAAACACTGGGGGACAAAGGCAAATAAGATGGTCTCTTCCCTCAAAGTGCTCATAGATCAGTAAACAGATCAGTAAATAGATCATTATAAACAATATTCTAAATGCAATGATGGGGACTTCCTAGTGGTCCAATGGTTAAGCCTCCACACTTCCAATGCAGGCTGCTTGGTTTTGATCCCTGGTCAGACAACTGGATCCCACATGCCATAATTAAAGATCCTGCTGGCACAGCCAAATAAATAAAAATAAATTTAAAAATAAACGTAATGATGGCGATCTGAGCAAGGTGACAGGAATGGATAAATAAGTGAATGCTTGAAAAGAGGTAGAGAGACTATGCAGTATTTCTGTTTCACAACTGGAAATGAAAGTCCTTTGGTTTGTCTAAATGCCCAACAAAGAGCTGCAGCTCTCTGGGATTGAGTCAGAAGATTGTACAGTTTAATGAAAACAATCTGGGTGAGGTCCAGGAGACTTGGCCTCTTTCCGACACAGTGCCAACTCCTCAACTAACCAACAGTGGAAACCCAGGGTAAACTGATCAGTCACCTCCCTGTGCTTCAGGTCTCTCCTTTGCAAAGCAGAAATAGCGATTCTTCCTAAATTACAGAATCATGACGGAGAAAAATGAAAGAGTGGATAATAAAGACGGCTCCTCAGCTACATCCTGATGACGACAGTGATGAGAAGGGCTGAAGGGGAAGCCGCCCAAGCCCTTCTGCTTCTAGGCTTGTGTCTCTGCCATCAGATTTTCCACCTAAGGAAAGAGGAGGTGCTTGCACCCTAAGGTGACAGCCGTGCCCTTACCTTTCACGTGCACCCGACAGTCCACGGAAGCCTCCCCCAGGGGGTTAACTGCCTTGCAGGTGTAGATGCCTCCATCAAAGGGGCCAGGCTTGCGGATTTCCAGGGAGCAGATTCCCAGGTGAGTAAGGGCTCTGTACTTGGGGTTGCCCTGGATATCCATCTTGTTCTTCAGCCAGATGATCTTTGGCTGGAAGATAAAGGTGAGGGGGGAGAGTAAGAAGAAACCAACACAACTCCATCGCCCCTGCCAGAGAGACAGCTTGGAACCTTGTGCTAGCAAGGTTCCCAGTTGCTAGCAGATCATTAAATGACCAGAGAAGGCAATGGCAACCCACTCCAGCACTCTTGCCTGGAAAATCCCATGGACAGAGGAGCCTGGTAGGCTGCAGTCCATGGGGTTGCACAGAGTCGGACATGACTGAAGCGACTTAGCAGCAACAGCAGCAACATTAAGTGACATCTTCATGTACGAGGAACAAAAACTAAAAGGCAAACCGGAAACATTATCCCCATCGGCCTGTCTTGAACCCCAGTGCCCTGAGTGTTCCTACCTAACGTGCTGTGAAGGTGACAGGAATAAATGTTTTGGTTAGAGTGTTCCTCAGCAGGCAGAAAATAACACAGCCCAGCCATGCACAGACCTCCCTGCTCACCTTGGGGGAGGCACGGACGCAGCAGAAGAGCTGGGTGTCATAGCCAATGACCGCAGTGCAGTCCGCCAGGGGCTGGGTGAACTTCGGAGCTTCAGAGAAATCTCGCTGGGCAAAGCCCTTGGTCTTGTAAACAGTAGCTGAGGGGACCAACAAATGCCTGAGGGCCTCATCCCTCGCCAACTCTTTCTCCTTAACTCCTCGCAGCTTTGAGTCCTGGTGGTGCCTTACCTGCTTTCTGGATGTGGGCCAGGTCGGCAGTGACGGGGGCGTTCTTGCTGAGCCCGCACTGGTTCTCAGCAAAGACTCGAAATGCGTAGGAGTTGCCGACGATGAGGTTGGGGACTGTGCAGCTGGCACGGCGACAGCGCTCTAGCACAGTGAACCACAGCTGCAGGTGCCCCACAACATGCCGGGAGTGAGACCCCTGTTCAGGGAATTCACTGATCCCCAGCCAACCGCATGGAGTCACCAGAGCCCCATTCCAGGATGTTCGAGTTCCTCCCTCCCACTCTCCCAGCCAGGCCTCACCCCAGATTTGGTGTCAGCCTTCTGCACCGTGTATCCCAGGAGGGCCGCATTGCCCATGTCTTGGGGAGGAGTCCACTCCAGGGTAGCGCTGGAGCCCCAGACATCCACCAACCTGATGCTCTGAGGAGGGCCCGGCCTCTCTGAAAGGGCCAAGCATGACTGTGGGCGTGACACGCCTCTCATGCCACGACATCACTCCAGGAGGGGCTTCTGCTATGCCAGCCCTCCCTCCACCTTCCACTGCACCCCGCAGTCCCGCTTCCCCAGCTCTCTGTGTGGATCCCCATTCAGGCTAGAGCGGGAGCCCCAAGGACCACCCAGTCTCCCATTGCCCCCACAGTACCAATCACCAGGAGGTCAATGGTGGCGGTGGCCTCCAGCCCGCCCAGCTGCACACTGAGCTGGTAGCGACCCGAGTCAGCACGCTGGGCCTCTCTGATGAAGAGGATAGAGTCCCGCTCCCCATTCCGCACACTCACACGACTGGTGTCCAAGGCACAGCCATCACGCGTCCAGATGGCCTGAGGTTTGGGTTTGCCCTGAGAAATAGGGAGATGACTGTGAGTGGCCCCGAGAGGCCCCTCGCCCCTCACAGCTGCAGTAAGGGTCAGATCCACCAGGTCCACATGGTGACTTGACTCACAGCGGCAAATTCTTTGAGTGAGAGTTTGCTGAACTGTCCCAGGGGACTTGCATCTCTCGGCAACAGTCTCAGGGTCATGGGAAAGGGCTTTGCATCTCCCACCCTCTGGGAGTCTAGGTCATGGACACTCGGGGCAGCTGGGACTAACAGCATCTGCCCAGACTCTGGTCCGTGGATGTGTGCTTAGTCACTCAGTCATGTCTGACTCTTTGTGATCCCATGGACTGCAGCCTGCCAGACTCCTCTGCCCACGAAATTTTCCAGGCAAGAATACTGGAGTGGGTTGCCATTTTCTCTTCCAGGGAATCTTCCTGATGCAGAGATCGAACCCACGTCTCCTGCATCTCCTGCATTGGCAGGTGGGTTCTTTACCACTGAGCCACCTGGGATGCCCGCCAGACTCCTGAGAGCCCCACAAGCTGAGAGCTCTCAGATCTCTGCTGACTGAAGGGTGTGGATTAGCCTCGCAGCATCCCCTAGGCATGCCTGGCCTGACCTGACCTGATCCCACCCCCACTGAGGACTGCCGATGAAAGGACCACCTCAAACTTTGGGGAACAGGCACCCTCCATTCAAGGATAGGATGGCTGCCCCACCACAAGCAGATCTCTTGGTTTTTGTTTCCAAATCAAAACCCTGGCCTGGCTCTGGTCATGGACTCAATGTGGGCCGGGTATGATCACCTGGAACGGGATTAGAAGGTTCACTGTATCTCCAACCTTCCTGATGTAGGTCTGCCTCAGGGCCCGAGGGAGCCAGATCTTGGGGCGTTCTGAATGATGGAAAGAGAGAGAAGAGGAGGGAGGTGAGCTTCCTGTAGGGGGGAGAGGAGAGTTTAGAGGATGTGGATGCTGCATCGAGTTGTGTTCCATAGGCGGGTGTCCCAGGCAGCACTCAGCTAACTCAGCCCTCCCTCAGGGAACGAGAAGACGGCACCCGTTGTCTCACTGAGATTTAGGGATAAGCAACCAGCTGAAGGATCTGAGAGAGAGAGAGTGTGTTAAAGTATAGGCAGAAAGAGCACTGAAGGGTGAGCCTGACTCCTACCTCTTTTAATCTGTAACTCTCCACCACCGACTTTTCGTCAACTGAGATATTTTGTTTGTGCAGGGACCAGTCTAGCCTGAGTGGTTTGTCTTTCCACTCCTTTTCTACATTTGTCCTCAACAACACTCCCTTTATCAAGGCCAATTTCAGTGTCAATCCTGGCCCCCAAGTATCAGCCCCACTTCCCAGTTTGGGGCCAGACCCAGAGGAGGAAGCTTTACTTTCCGCAGGTAGTCAACACTCTGAACCCACCAGGACAGCACTGACGTCACTGCGGGGGGACCTGGCTCCTGGGTCCCTTCCTCTGCGAGGCCACCCTGATCAAAGGCCTGTGTAGTGTCTTCCAGTCTGTGGAAGATCACTGTGTACAATCAGAATCTGGGAAAGATTAGGTCCACTGCTCACCCCACCCCCTTGATCTTCCAGGCTGTTCCAGTAAAAGAGAGATTAAATTATGTTTATTGGCTTCCAGGAGGAAGACAGGAGATGCTCAGGAGTAAGTTTGGAGGATGGGTTCCCTTGGGGTCCTGGCTGAAATCTACTGTTTTCCAGGCTTCTGGAGCTCCCCTTTCTCCTCCTTTCTCCAGCAGAGAGCAGCTTGATAGCAGATTCCAGCCTTTATGATAACATGCCCCATGATAACATACATGTCCCTGTAAATACATTCCTTAACATTTACCCCAATACATGTATATTTACTTACAAATAGAACTGTTTAAAAGGTACATTACATAATGCAGAATTGGAATGGTGGAGTTGAAAATAAAACAAACAAAGGTTCTACAAAGCTCTTCTACCCCTCAGTTTGTAGGTCTTGCTTAGAGACCAGGAACTTCACTCCCACACTCCACCCCCATCACCATCACGAGGTTCCTTGGGCTTTGTAGATGAATATAGACAGAATGTTCGGTGCACGCTGTCCATTTTATTTGCCTAGCTTCCTTTTTCACCTAGCGGCTTACATTTCAACCTGGCTTGTGCCGTCTTAGGCTGCACCTACCTCACCCTTCTGCACCAACCGCGCAGGGACTGAGTGGGACGGCGAGGCTGGGGGCGGGGCCGCGCTCTGCGTGCTGCCCGCCCACGCGGCTCAGGGCCTGAAGCCTCAGCCAGGACCGGGCAGCGGAATGACCCGCTCCGCTCGGCTGTCCTCTGTTCGACTTTGGCGGTTTGGGTGGAGGAGGGGCATGAAGAACAGAAGAAGTGTTGTGTGACGTGCTCCTCTCCTGTGGCCATCTTGGCAAGCGACCAAAGAGTTAAGAACAGGCGGATATGACTTTAGGGTTTTCTGAAAAAAGAGGATGGCAGTTGAAAAGGAGGCTGGAAACCTCATCTTGTTGGCCTTGCTTCCCCACTGCTGGGTGGGGAGTGAACCCCTCACGCTTGCTGGGCAGAGGGCTAGGGAGAAGCCAGCTTTGATGTCCCTTGCACTGCTTATAGATTCTGAGTTAGGAGGGACCTTGGGACTTTCCTGGTTAAGTGGTTAAGACGTCACCTTCCAAAGCAGAGGGTGTGGGTTCGATCCCTGGTCAGGGAGCTAAGATCTCACATGCCTTCGGGCCCCAAACCCAAAACATAAAAAAGAAAACAGAAACCTAACCCAGAAGCAATATTGTAGTCAATTCAATAAAGACTTTTTAAAATGGTCTGCATGAGGAAAAAAAAAAAAAAAAAGAAATGGGATTCCCTGACAAGAGAATGGATCAAGAGGGGACAAACTTAAGTGACAAGAATGTTCCAGGTCTGAGGACGAGCAGGCGAAGATTCTACTCTCAGCAGTCTCCCAGCTCCAGTGGGAGGGAGGGCAGAGGATGGACTTTAGGCTAAAGCTGCTGACAAAGTGCAGGAGGTGGCGGAGGAGTGTGTGACAGCTCCAGGTGTCTGGGCTGCAGCAAGCCTTTCCCCAGTGCACCCCAGGATTTGGTTTGCCCAGCAAAAGAGAGCAATCTGACCCTTGCTAAGAATGTTAACAGCAGGGCTTATCTGGGGCCTCTCTTTTCACACATCCACAGTCAGGCGAGGTGTTAATTGTACTGACCTTGGAGAAACCTGGCTTTTCCTACTACCCAAGGTCTTTCTCCTCCTCAGATGCCAGGAGGGATGTGCACCAAAGACTACTGCCCTGAAGCACAACCTTGGTTTCCTGAGACCAGTTCTGTGACAGTGGCAGTTTGGTTTTCTCCCTTCACGAGTCCTAGGGAAAAGGCATTTTGAAAAGTACTGTGAGAGCCCTTGGCTTCTGAGCTGTGTTGCTCTCAGCACTGAATTTTTCTCAGACAGAATACTGTCTTACAAATTAGTGGAGAAAGGAGATTTCCCTGGTGGTCCAGTGGTTAAGAATCCGCCTTGCAATGCAGGGGACATGGGTTTGATCCCTGGTTGGGGAAGATCACACGTGCCACAGAACAACTGAGCCCAAGAGCCGCAACTAGAGGGTCTGTGTGCTGCAACAAAAGATCCCTCGTGCCACAGCTAAGACCTGATACAGCCAAATTAATTAATTAATTAGGAAAAAACAAACAAACAAATTAGTGGAGAAGGAAGCTACTTAAAGTCCATAGATCTTGACTCCTCTTGAATAGAAAATCCCTTCTGACTTCCCTGGTGATCCAGTGGTTAGGACTCCGTGTTTCTAATGCAGTGGGCATGAGTTTGATCCCTGGTCAGGGAACTAGGGTCCCACATGCCATGCAGTTCGGCCAAAAAAACAAAAAAGAAAGAAAAGAAAAAAAAGAGAATCCCTCCTAATTCTACCAGATTTCATCCTGCTGAGGTTTCCTTCTCTGTTCACGGGAATTAACTGTCAGCATCCTCTTAATTTGGTTTCACATGGCTAAAGACTTTCTTTCAGTGATTCCCTAAGGACTGTGTAGTTCAGAATGATGGTGTTAATTATGGTCTGGAGAGTGAGGGAACAAGATGGACACATTGAAAGAGTGAAGTGTACATGAGCGTGAGTGTGTGTGAGTGCAAGACTGTGAGGGCATGTGTGTGCACAGGCCTGTGTGAGTAAATGGTTACTGAAAGAGCAAATCCACAAGGCAAGCTACAGCTTCCAGTAACCCCAAAGATTTCCATGGATCCAAAAAGTACCAGCATTTCTTAGAGAAACATTAGTTGATCCACAGGATATAACATGCATCTTACACTTCTCTGAGGAGAAGACTCTTGTCACCCTCTTCTCATGCTGATGACGGTAACACTGACTCAATGTCACTCTCTCCAACACAGCTAAAGTCAAGATTCTTGGACATCTCAACACCCAGCCTTCCAGTTCCTGCAGGGCTGCCTCACAGCCTTGCCTGCCACTCCTCCAAAGATTTCATCCTCCCCTGCTTCAGCCCTTGGTTCCTTTTGTCTAGAGTCAGACACGACTGAGCAACTTCACTTTCACTTTTCACTTTCATGCATTGGAGAAGGAAATGGCAACCCACTCCAGTGTTCTTGCCTAGAGAATCCCAGGGACGGGGGAGCCTGATGGGCTCCCATCTGTGGGGTCGCACAGAGTCGGACATGACTGAAGCGACTTAGCAGCAGCAGCAGGCCAATAGAATAGAGTCTAGCCACTCTAGAATCTGAATTTCAAGCAGCCCCCTCTCTCAGCACCACCTATCTATTCCTTCAACTCTCTCCCTCTAGTGCTTCACCAGCAGTGACCCTTCAGCCCACCGAGACCTCTGATCCATTATCCTCCCACTCCTGCACTCTCCATCACCCCTCTCAATGTTATCATTTTCTTTCTCACCCAGCTTAGACTCCATGGTTGTCATCAGATTCACTCCTTGCATACTCACTCAAATCCCTAATCCTTTCCACGTCTTAATAACACCCAGTTAACTACCACACCCTTGGTGCCTGCATCTGTACAGCCCAACGCGGCTGGGGGAAATATTACGAAACTGTGCTGACTTTAAACTGATGGCCAGGACTTCCCTGGTAGCCCAGTGGTTAAGAATCTGCTCACCAAAGCAGGGGACAATGGCTCGATCCCTGATCTGGGAAGATTCCATATACTTCAGGGCAATTAAGGCTGCAAGCAGCAACTACTGAGCCCACCCGCCGCAACTACTGAGGCCCGCATGCCTAGAGCCATGCTCCCCAACAAGAGAAGCCACCCCAATGAGAAGCCCTCACAGCACAGCTAGAGAAAGCCCAGGTGTTGCAACAAAGACCCACTGCAGCCATAAAAAAAAAGAAAAAGCAATTTAAATGGATGGCCACTACCTCTAAATAGACACTGGCATTTCTGCCATACTTCCGTAATCCCTTCAGTCTCCTAGTCTCCCGGGTGACTGTTGCACATCCTCCTCTTCTAAAACTTCCATACCTTCTCCCAAATCTTCATTGTAATTGATGATCTTGCTAGTGTCTAAAGCTTGCCTGTAGCCTATCTGGGAGCTAGTGAAGGACAGGGAAGCCTGGTATGCTGCAGTCCATGGGGTCGCAAAGGACTGGACATGACTTAGCAACGGAACAACAACAACACAGCCTATTCTTAGCCAGAAAAGATTTAAAACCTACACATAAAGCCCTGCACTGGCTGCCCCTCTGAATCATAGTCGAACTGGTATTCACAAGGGTCCTGCTACCTTGTGGACTCCAAACCTGACATTCTATCACTCAGCTTCTGCCACTGCAGCCCCAGTCCATAAGGTGCAGTCCTGCCTCAGGGCATTTGCACTTACTGTTCTCTCACCTTGGGAACTCTTCTCAATTATCTGCAGGCATTGCTCTCTCATCTCAAGTTGCTGCTCAAATCACCTTATTAACAAGGCTTTCACTGAATATCCTGTTTAAAAACCACAAGTGGACTTTCCTTGTGGCACAGTGTAAAAGAATCTGCCTGACAATGCAGGGGACACCAGCTCGATCCCAGGTCCAGAAAGATCCCACATGCCCCAAAGCAACTAAGCCTGTGTGCCACAACTGCTGAGCCAGTACTCTAGAGCCCTCAAGCTGCAACTTCTGAGGCCCGTGTGCCCCAGAACCCATGCTCTGCAACAAGAGAAGGCAGTGTAATGAGAAGCCTGAGCTCTGCAATGAAGAGAGCCCCCACTCACTGTAACTAGAGAAAGCCCAAGGACAGCAATTAAGACCCACCACAGCCAAAAAATAAAATAAAGAAATAGATCTTTAAAAAATAATGGAAAAAAAGACAAACTTATTAAAAAAACAAAAAACAAAAACAGCAAGCACTCTTCCCATACCAGCATTTTCTATCTTCTTTGTCTTATTTTTCAGCACAGCAGTTTATCATTATTTATACATTTTATTTGCTTATTTATTTATTATCTGTCCCTTACATAGAATGTAATCTCTACAAGGAAATTATTTTTGCCTATTTTGTGCATTTTTGTAACAGTGCCTGGCACATAATAGATACAAAATAAATATTTGTAGAAGGAAGAAAGAGGATAGGAAGGGAGAGTGGGAGGGAGGATGGTTGCTTCAAGGCTAGGCATGCAGCTTCCCAAGCGTGAAGACATAGAACAGTCCAGACGGAAAGAGGGCCCAGGGTCAGCAGGAAGCAATCGAGCTGAGATCTACAGATGGGCCTTCCCTCCCGGGCTCAGGGTCCCGTCTTCTCCGTGTCAGGATGCAGCCTGTCCCATGGCCTCTTATTATTATTATTTTAAATTTTTATTTATTTATTTATTTTTGGCTGTGCTGGGATTCTTTACCTCTGAGCCACCAGGGAAGCAGGCCTCTCACTGTCATGAACGCTCTTCTCTGGCCCCTACCCAGTGTGGCCTTCAGGACACAGTGCCTCCGTGTGTGCTGATGTGACAAAGGATGCTTTCCCAGTGCCAGCCTCCTACTTCCACTTACTTACTTAGCCGTGGAGAGCACTTTCTTGACTAAAAGCTCAGTGTTGGCCAGTTGCAGTTTATTTTGATGCTGCAAATATTTTGACGCCTGTTCTATTTCACGTGTGCTCACATGCTCACTGCTGTGCCTCTCTAGGTCCCATAGAACTCTCCATGAGAAACAGGAGGCATTAAGAGGAAGGAGAAGTCCTTGGCGCTCATAGGGAACTTGGGGGCCACCTAGGCCAGCACCATGGCACCCCTTAAAGACCTTCTTCAGTAATTCTGTAAACTCCCTGAGCTTTGCTGAGTATTTTTCTTGAAGCAAGAGCCCATAGCTTTCACTAGGTTTTCCTAGGGATCCATATCCAGCAAAGGGTTCAGAATTCTGATTTAATTCTACCTCTCAATGGACAGGTGAGAGATGGAAGCCCAAAGGGGTGGATTGACTTGCCTAGAGTCACAGGACAGAGCTAGCATTTGAACTCTTTTTCCAAACGGGTAACAGATGCAAACACTTTGCACAGTGTCACCAGGAGGCTTTACTGTCAGGGGCCTCTGGGATGTCAGTGGGTGAGACCACACACAAGAATGTGGTCCTTCAGGCCTCACTTATGGGCTGGGGCTGTCAGGAGCTGACAGCCCACAGCATCCACCCCGTGGCCGGAGGGGTAAGTATTGGGGGATGAGCACCCTCTCCCAGGGCTTTGTAGAGACCAGTGGTCAAGGAGTCAGAAGTCCTGGCTCTCACCCTCCCTCACCCTGGCGTATTCCCTGGGTCTTTTGGGGGATGAAACTGACTTTCTGCCTCAAGACCATTCCAACCTAACATGTTCCCAAGAACTTCAGCTCTCTTCATCTGTTTTTCAGTGGGGGTCTGGGCCAGACTCAGTTGGCTCTGGGGCATTGGCATTCAAACAGCTTCTGAAGACCCATTGTCTTCCATCAGATGACAGAGGCTGTGGACTTTCCCACCGCAACCCTGTTTGCAGGTAGAATTCAGCCTTTACTCCTGGCTTGGAAATAATACATTATCTATTCACATCTTCATTTGGCCTCTTCAAAAGCACGTAGGATTATCTCAACAATCCTTTCAACTACTTTACCAGATAGATACTAATAATCACCATTTTATAGAGAGTACTTGAAGCCCTGAAGTCCATTGACTTCACCAAGATCACGGAGCTGCTGGAGGCGGCCCTGGGAATTGAGTCTAGACCCTGTCTTTTCTTCTTCTCCCTATGCTGGCATTCCACATTGTCTCATTTGTGGTCTTTGTATCCTCTGCACTTAGGGCTTCAAGGGGCCACAAGTGGGGACTTTGTACAGGGAACATTTTTCAGTGTTTCTTTGCAGGAGAGGGCAAAAACCAGTCTCCCTTGGTTGACTGAGCCAGGCGCAATGGGAGCCACTCCAGTGAAGTCTCTTAGCTACAGAGGCCAGTTGTGGGGCCAGGGCCAGGTGTGGGGTGGGCAGCAGGGCTGCAGGGAATTTCAGGGCTGGTCGAGGTGGTGGTCCCCACCACCTCTTAGATCAAAAACACCTCTTCTATGAGAGGCTCACAGAGACCACAGAAAAGGAGCCTTAAAATGCTTCTCCTCGAAGGTCTCTGCTTCCGTGGCACTCGGGTTAGGAGAGGCTAGAGTTTCCCGTGGGAGCCGGTGGGGGTATGGGGATAAGTCTCGGACTCCTGGCCCTGTTGAAGGCCAGACAGAGTGTCACATTTGTTCAGCACTCAGCCTCCCCGTGGCTCCAAGCTTTTCGTTTCCCTCTTCTCCTGGTCCAGATGGATACAATCTCACCCTTCATTCCCTCCCTGACTGATGTTAGTAATATATCAGGTCCTCCTAGTCCCTGTGACCGACACATTTTAAAGGTAAAAATATAAACCTATCAGTATTAGTTACTGTAGCGTATCACAAACACCATTCACTGGCTTCTCGGGTAAAAAGCAAAAACCCAGCAGAGGCAGTTGAGCAGCAAGAGTCCATCAAAGAAGGGGTAGGGGTTCCAGTGGATGCTCCTCCATCCTAAGTCCTCATCCCATGAAAGCATTTAGCTCTGCAAAACCCACGAACAACACCCATTGCCCGGCCTACGCCCTCCCCACCAGTCAGTCACCTTCTATGGGGGGCAGGAGCTGGGGAAGGGGGCTGCCGGCCCCCCGCTGGGGTGAAGTCTGAGGTCCGTCAGCATCTGCTGGGCTGGCTTCTTTCACCTTCAGTGTGGGTCCCAAGGCTGCCTCCTGAGCTGTGGCTGCCTCCATGCTGGGCCACCCAGAGGCTGAGCTCCAGGGGAAGATTTTCACTGTTGATGGTGAGGGAGGGGTTGAGCACCTGCTCTCCAGCCTGGCCTCCCCAGGGTCATGTAACTGGGCTGTCCTGTTCCCACCCACTGACTCCCATGAGGGATGAAGCAGGGGCTAGAGGAAGAGGGGGAGCCGGTCGCAGCCCGGAATAGCTGCAGGAGGAGGGCCCAGTGGCCCTGTTATCTTGGGAGAGAGAGGACACCTCTCACACAGCTCAAACCATTCACATGGGGACTCTGGCTTCTGGGGGGAGGACTGGGTGACATCTCAGCACCTGATCTCCAGCCAGCTCATCCAAGGGTGTCTGGGTCCACGGGAAGGGGCCCCATCCTCTCCTTTCCACCCACCCACCTGCCCCATGGAAGCAGAAGGCAAAGTCTGCACCCTGGAGCCAGACCCCCAACTCCTGGAGCCAGACCTCCTCCTCACTTTGGCTCCATCACCAACTGGCTGTGCCTTGTAACAACAGTCTCTCTTAGGTCTGTTTCCTCATCTGTGAAATGGAGATAACAGTCTTAGGGCTGTTGTGAGCATTCAAAGAGGTAATCTGTGTAAAGTGCTTAGCGGTGTGTAGCCACCTAAGTGCTCGATAAATGTAAGCTATTTTTAGGTTGGGCCAGCACTTAGCCCTTTCAAAGCTCCCTTGCCTATGAGATAAAAGTGCAAGTAAACGAGAAGCAGCAGTTGTGAGAGGGGGGTCAGGGGCCTGGGGTCAGAGGACTTGAGTGTGACCCTGACTCTGCTACTTATTCCTCTCCTAGGCGGCCCTGGGGAAAATCATGGACTCTGAACCGTAGGTCCCTGGTCTATGAAATAAGGCATGACGATGCCATTTTATCCTCATGCTGAGGATAAAATGGTAAAAGTGTATGAAAGTGGCCAGAGCATGGTAGGTGTTAGTTACATACTAAAGGTCCTGTGTGATTTCTAGTCTCACTAGACCATCACTTACACTTTCCATGCAGTACAGCCGATAGATCAGATTTCCTATTGTACTCTCCCTTCCTCATTTCCAGAAGCTGGCATTTCCTCTGTATATTTTAAGTAGACTTTAAAAGAGCAGTTTTAGGTTCATAGCAAAGCTGAGTAGAAAGTAGCAAGTTTCCACATCCCCCCCTTTCCCCTCTTTAAAGGAAACCAATAAGCATGGTTGAAAGAATGAGCTCCTTACTCATTTTTCCCCTTTGGCCCTCAAACTGGGGGCAGCCAATAGGATCCTGGGAGTCTGTGTTACTACCTCGGGTCGTGGGACAGAACCCCAGAACTTATCTTTGCAACTTGTATTGGGACTGAGGGCAGGACAACTTGTAGACCCATTTGGGATCCAGGAAACTGTTTTATCAGAAGCTAGGATGGCTGAGCAAATTCACTTTCACTTTTCACTTTCCGGCATTGGAGAGGGAAATGGCACCCCACTCCAGTGTTCTTGCCTGGCGAATCCCAGGGATGGGGGAGCCTAGTGGGCTGCCATCTATGGGATCGCACAGAGTCGGACACGACTGAAGCACCTTAGCAGCAGCAGCAGGATGGCTGAAGGGAGAAGGCAGTGGCACCCCACTCCAGTACTCTTGCCTGGAAAATCCCATGGATGGAGGAGCCTGGCAGGCTGCAGTCCATGGGGTCGCTAGGAGTTGGACACGACTGAGCGACTTTTCACTTTTCACTTTCATGCACTGGAGAAGGAAATGGCAACCCACTCCAGTGTTCTTGCCTGGAGAATCCCAGGGATGGGGGAGCCTGGTGGGCTGCCGTCTATGGGGTCGCACAGAGTCGGACACGACTGAAGCGACTTAGCAGCAGCAGCAGCAGGATGGCTGAGGGTGGCTATGGAGCTTGACCTCTGGGGTTGGTGGTGAGAGGCTGTGCTGCCGGGACTCTCAGGTGTAAAGGCCTTTCTGACTCATTTCTCTTATCTGAACCAGCCAGAGCCCTTACAGGTCCAGACAGTACACCAGGGTACTCCAAACACCCCTCTTATCCCCATGCTTTGATGAAGAGATTGGTTCAGGCTTTTGGTATTAGCTCCTTGTTGCAATTGAAGGTATGAAAGAATCAAATAGAAAAGGCCAACTCCTAGGGTCTTATCCACTGGAAAAGCTAATTTAGTAGGTCTGGGTGGGATATGCATTTTAAAAAGCAACTTACTGATTCTGTCACAGGAAGCCTGGGAACACTATGTTAGAATTCTTGAAAATAAACCACCCTGGATAACCTTCCCAGGGGGAGGACTCTCCCAGCAGACATGGGGTCCTCAGGAGCAAGGTCTCTGCCTGGTCATCTTCAGACCATGGCTCCAGAGTAAACACTACAGGGAAAGACCCCCACCCCCCACCCCCACCCAGGACAGCAGGCTGAGCAGTCGTCTGGCTTGGCTAAAGGCTAAATGTGGGTGGGCAGTAACCTCCCCCGAAAGAAATATTTTGGAGTCAGATACAACTCTTTGAAGGTCCTTAATGAAACGGGTGAGGAAGGACCATGAGTAAGGGTAGCAGGAGCAACGTGAGAGGGGCAAGTGGGCAAGTGCTGAAGGTCAACTCCTCAGAGCTGCTGTCTGTCGAACCTGCTCAAGGACCATGTAATTCAAGAGAGTAATGACACGCGGCTGCATCCAGAAGAATGTGCAATCAAAGCTGAGAAGCTGTACCAGGGTGGGTCAGCTATACTTCTGGGGAGGAAGAAAAAGAAATCTGGTCTTACAAACACCCATAGTGGGGCTAGATCTTTGAGAGCATGAAGAAGAAAAAAGTGAGTAGTTTTTCCCATAAATTACCTAATACCCTTCATGTAGGACTTACAGACGCATAGTCCTGGCTCATTAATCGATGTTCTCTGATTGCTGGGGTTCGATTTTTGAAGCTGGGAAAGTGGAGAAACTTTCATATTAACAAACTGTAGCTTAGTCATTTTAGTAGGTCAGGTAATAAAGTCCAGTCTGTTTTATTTCTAACCCAAATATTGCAAATATACAGAAAATTACCAGTACAAAGTTAAACACATCCAGATTTATTTACACAGTGCTAAAGAAATTTGAGTTTTATTTCCATTTTGTGGAATTTTATTCTGGGGTCTGGCTTTGTTGTGCAACTGACATAGGTCATTGAAACTTGATTATCCCACCTCACATGCAATTTTCTTTCCCAAGGGAACAGAAAACTTGGGTTTTTAGTGCACATGCAGTAATGATCTTAATACTGCTTTAGATTTGAGTAGGAAGGCTATCTGACAGCTTGGGGAGGAGGCAGAGAAGGCAGAGAACCAGGAGGGACTACATGCTCAGACAGGGAACAGGAAACAAGAGAGGGATGGATACCAGGCACACATGGGGACCCTGAGCATATCTGTGCACGAGGATGAGGAGGGTACCATCAAAACCCTACCCTCCTCCCTAGACGTCAAAACACAGGAGGTGGGCAGAATCATCAGGAACGCTCAAGTCACGTGACCACAAACTGAGGGCATGCGGAGGATGAGAACTGCATTAAGGATTTGGGCATATCATTAACATGTACACTATACAGTTTATACATGTATATATGTACACACACACATATATATAGAAAGGTACAGATTAGTTTATGTTATTCTATATAAACAAGGATGCTTAAGAATGTACCGGTGTGAAAAAAACTGCACACAGTAAGTTGTTGAAGACGAATTCTAATTAGAGTTCTGATTCTTATTTGTTATAATGCAAAGTAGCCAAGAAATCAACATATTCCTGCTATTTCAGTCATCCTCCATGAGGGTGAGGCCTCGGCCCTCCTGGGGCAGGATGGTGTCCCTGGTGCGACCTGAGCTGGGCAAACTGGTGGCAGATGGAACAGTCTGGCCTCCCTATCACTATCATGAGGAAATCTTAAACTTTGGTTTTTGTTTGAAGGACATGTAAGTCCATGTTTATCTATCTGCTTGAGGGAAGGTAGTAGCAAAGTTGAAAAGCAGAAGCTCTTCCTATTTTAGCAGTTCCAAGTATCCAGGTTAATGTGGGACAAGGAGGCGGTACCAACAGTGAGCAGGGTGAGCTCCAAGCCACTGCATACAGAAGCAGGGCTCTTTAAAGCTCTCCTAAGAGGAAACAAGAAACTCTCTACTGGAATCATTTGCTTAGAAAACAAAAACTGCCTGCCACGTGGGGTGGATGTGGACGGCCCTGCACTCCTCTATCCTTGTCCCATGGTGAAGGCCACGGGAGAGCCCGCTGTGGTTGGCAGAGCCAGTGGTGGCCAGCACCTTACTGATCTGCCAGGGATGAAAGGCCAGCTTCGGCATGCAGAGACCCAGAGGTGAACCTAAGAATGAGACAGACACTCTGGAAAGTCTATTCAGAGGCAGATGACAAATTCTAAAGCTTTAGTTACAGCTAATCTATTAAATCTCCTGAGCCCAGCCTAGAACTGCCACAGTCCTCCAAACACTTTCACTCTTCTAAGTGGCGTTCCCATTCGATGATCAGCTTAGGCGTATGCATCCCTGGTCTCAGGTCTCACTGAGAACCAAAAGCCCTCTTAAGTCCAAGACACCTGTCCACAGAGCATGAAAGATGGTGAGTTCACCACCTGGATTTCAGAGCTCAGATCACCCTGGACAGTCTGCTATGTCCAACCTACCTTACGACGACGCTAACTTCTATTACTGAAACAATCCCTTTTGCTATTAAGCCTGACACTACGCTTTATTTTCAGAGATAATGCTCCAACCTGACATCAGTAGGACAAATAAGAAATCTTTTTTTCTTAGGAGCTATCGTGGATCTATTAAGCTGTTTTCATCTTGGGCCGGGGACATACCCTTGTGAGATGAGGAAGGCTGGCCAGCCAGGCTTGCTAGCAGTCCTCAAACCGACTAAGCTCTCCAGCCAGTCATGGGTGGGGGACAAGGGAAACGGAGAGGGTAATTCATCAGTGGAAACTCCATTCCCACACTCTTGAACCACCGTGACCCTCAATGAGGTAAGGGGCGGTTTCTAAACACATACTCAAGATTACCACTACTTTTGGTTTCAACCATGAAAAATTTCCTGTTTACTAAGGTGGCAAAAAAGCTCTACATGCTGCTCTGAAAGAAAGGCCACTGACCTGTGCCCTGAAGAACTGCAAGACGTTTGTAAGAAAGCAGCCTGCTCCCACCTGGCAGCAGGAGCATCCATCAAAGTGCATGAGATCCGAAGACAATCACCGTCACCACTCATGACTCACAGGGACCTTGACACCTTTACTCCATTTTTGTACCTCAGCTTCATCTCTAATGGGGATTACAAACCCTGTGTTGTTGTTTTTTAATCTCACAAGAATGCTGTGAGGTTCAAATGACATAATGCAAGTGAAAAAGTGCCATGAAAAATACCAAGTTCTATAGGATCCCCAGGTATCACTGTCCCGAGTCTTACATGGTTAGAGAAGAGTATTAACTCTCTTACATGTGAAACTAATCAGAGAATTAGTCGGCACATCTGCTTCAGTGGGTGTATGTGGGGAGAAGAGTATATGGTCTAAATAGGTCTTCTCTGGGCATCAAATTCACATGGGGCAGGAGGTGAGTGTGAATGGGATGAAAGCTGAGACTTTTCAGTCATTTGTGAGCTGGTGTATCTTTGGAATTACTTTTGATTTAAAAACCTTACAAAAGGAATGAGATTTTCCTAAAAAACTAGTGCTCTCTGGCTCTAACAAATATGAACTCTCTTCACAAAAACTGCCTTAACTTTATAGTTCCCTGACTTACGTTAATCTTACTGCAGTTTCAAAGTTTCTCTAAAATTCTCCATCCACTCCCTCCCCTGCTTTCCCTACTGCTGTTAATCCATTCTGGTGAGAAGACAGTTCAGCCATCTGCTCACACATTCTGACAAAAGTTCATTTGGCACATTTACTTTTTCCTGACTTTCTAGCCATAAAATGAACTAGCAGCAAAATGGCAGTTACTGAAGAATGTCCCCAGTCATAATTATTGGGAGAAACTGTGACCAGCACAGTAGGTGTGCTAAGACTGAAAATGCACTACTATGTTCGAGTACAGCAAACAGGCAAGCTGTACAAATGATGACAGCTTTCCATCACTGTCTGGCCACCCAAAAATCCACCTTGCTACATTTTCTAATTTATGTCATTAAAAAAAAAAGGGGGAACATTTTATTAAATTTAAAATATGAACTTAATGTATCACACAAACCATCAATCTGCACTAGAAGTGTGTTTTCCAGTTGGTTTGGCTCAAAGTTTCAAGCCAACAGATTACTTGGCAAAGCTGGGGTAGTGGAGGGGTAAGGAGGAGAACTTGGTAACAAAACTGAATTTTTTTTTTTTAAAGCCTAAATCTGAAAACATGTCTAGTCATGGCTCCATGTAGAGCAGCAACCTAAGAGGAAGCGAACAAGCAGCCACTCTAATGATCCACGGATGAGTCGTCCTCAGCGGCGGTGCTGTGCATGCCACCAGCCGCTCCAGTGAAGAGGTTGCTCAGCCTGGGTACCCAGCTTGAGCCCCATCCTTGAGCAAGTCCACTGGCACACACATAAGGCATGGCTTGAAAGATCTTGGAAGAAGCAAGAATTTCTCCTTTAATAGGTGCTAAATCTAGTCAATTCTCTGCTGTTCCCTTCTTCCTGCCCCAAGTTAAAAATATTGCCCTTTAAGTTTTCCTGATTTAGTGTCTTGGAAGCACATGTAAGTTAGTTGCCAAAGGGCAATTAACAAGGGTATTGCCTAATTAAACAGAGGAAAAGAAAAATCACTGTGGCCTATGGCTCCTGAAAGAAATAACAAAAAGCAGTGATCTGTGGGAGGAGCTGGTGTGCACTATTCTTGGAGCCGGGCTGGCCCCAGAGGGAGAGCGGCTGCCCAGGCTGTGCCAGTCATCGCAGCCTCTTCGCTCACCCCTGCAGCTGCTTCATGGTGCTGGCACTGTCCAGACAGCACAGCCCAGGGATGGCACCGAGCGAGAGAAGAGTTGATGACGAAGCTCACCGGTGCCCTGGGGTAGGCGCCACGCAAAACATGCGACTGTGGGGTTAGTGAAAAGTTCCCTTCAATTCCATTTCATTTCCCTTAAAAACCAAAACCAAAAAGGGCCCATACCTTGCAAAAACACAGAACTCGTAAAGTTAAAGAATTAAAAATTTCCCCTCTCTTCTCCGAGCCAATTGGCAAGAGTGTTTCGGGTCCCCACCCCCCTATTTCTTTAGTGTAGGTCCTTTTGGCTTTGATGGAAGCAGCAGAAACAGAGCTGGGTCCTTCGCAATGGGAAATTTATTTCCCTAAGTCGGAGCCACAGGGAGTGTAGGAGGTACTGCGGATCCATCAATCGTACTCAGTCCCAGCTCTTCTGAGGAGCTATTCCAGAAGGTCCTGAAAAAAAAAGACATGGGCCATATCATTTACAGACCAAAAAAAATCCCTAATCCTTATTTTGAGAGCCATTACGTAGCTTCTGGGTTGGCCAAGTCTTAGTCATTAAGTTGCTGCTTCTAGCTTATACCCTCTGTTGCTTCAAACATACCTTGGTCATAAGTAAAAAAAGAATCGCTCTTTTTAAAAACTTCTGCACCACCCCTCAAGAAGAAACAGTCTCACCTCATCTGAGTCATCATGATAACCGCTTTTGTGAGTGTGGGAGGCCGTGTCCAAAGCATCCACACCATCCACACCATTAGCCTCTGCGTGCTGCTGGAGCACCGAGTACCGATGCACCAGGAACCTGGGGGTGGAAACTGCTGTCAACCCTCACGCGGTGAGGAAGGATGCATTTC
Source organism: Cephalophus harveyi (assembly GCA_006410635.1). Taxonomy (NCBI): domain Eukaryota; kingdom Metazoa; phylum Chordata; class Mammalia; order Artiodactyla; family Bovidae; genus Cephalophus; species Cephalophus harveyi. The sequence continues at coordinate 57,362 of SJYT01027417.1, read as the reverse complement.
TTACAGGGCTGTGGACTTTCTAAGTTTCACACACTCATGGAATGAGTCACACATACCGAAAGCACAGCCTATAGTTGGTATATGAAAAATGGAAGGAAAGATTTGAGTCTGATGTTTCGGTAACGTCACTTCAGCTAGTCAGTTTTCACCAGCGGCAGGCTCGGCCCTTGGCAGACTTGTGCGGCTGACTGACTCCGGTTCCTTACCTTCCGCCACAGACGTATTTCTTCACAATAAGCACTCCTGCTATGACTGTGACCAGCATCAATCCCACAGTGGCCAGGATAATTGGAACAGAATTTGACTTGGAATTCTTGATAAATTAAAACACAAACACACAATCAATTTTGGGTGTGCATATTCCAGGACTGAATTCAAACAGGCTGCTCAATTTCTTATTTCTCTGTTCAACGATCTGTAGTCTCCAGGCACCTAATGATGAAATGTCCCCAAACCCCTCAAGATGGCCAGCCCGGTGCTACCAGAAGAATACCACAGCCGGCAGAGGGTATCAAAACTTGAGCTGCCTTGAAGCCGTCAGAATAGTGCAGACTCAGGGGCTTCACTGTCAAAGTTACACGGGAAGCTGTGGTAATTACCTAGACCTAATATAATTGTGGCTGTTCCCCGTGGCCACCGATTCTAAGTCTTGGCGCTTTTAAGGGTGAAGCAGAGAGGGAGACCGTGGCAGGAAGTGGGTGAATGAATCTAGCACAGGGCCATCACCTGGGGACGCGCTGCACCAGTGCTATGTCAGGCAGGCCCTCCCATGATACCAAGATTCGTTTTTAAAGTTTTCGTATGTTGTTATAAATAAGCTTTGTCATATCATTGTTTGAGTGTGACCTACCTGCTTCTGGGTGGGAGATAGGGAGTGTGTGTTTTCAGTGTATCCCAGAGGAGGCGGAGCTGGATTCTGGGACAAGCTGTGTCCCTGTGGGCGGGAGTCCTGTGCAATCACACACACAAACACTCTGAGGACAGCCGCCCCGAGTGCAGGGCAGTGATGCAGAGAAGCAGGAGCTTGCCCCCAACAAGTACACACACCCACACACTCTTCTCCCCCTGTCTTCTTCCACCCCCTGTCAGGCCCTCTCCCCTGAGAAGGTTAGACAGGAGGGACTGCAGACTGCCCATCTCTCAGTTTCCAGATTAGGAACCTGGGGTGGACTAATCTGGGGTCACACCCCAGTCACACCCAGTCACACGTGGGGTGTGACTTCTGTTCCCAGTCACACTGCTGGGCCAGTGCTTCTTCATCACGAGGGTTCCTCTTACCAGATCCCCAGATCCTGGCCATACAGTTCAGTGCTACAGATCTGGAATCAGCCCCCGAACTTGTTTCTAAATCAAAACTAGCCCCTTATTACCGCAGTGCAGGTTTCCTTATGAAGACACCTGACATGACTCGGCACAGAGATCCCTACTAACTAGGGTCCATGCCCTTCCCTTCCACACATGCAAAACCCCAGCCCTTGATGGCAGGACTTGTTGAGTCTTTTTTCTAAGTGACTCTAAGCCTCAGAATTTTTCTCAACCCTAAGCTTCTAAGACTTGGATAAATACTGAGCACCATTTTTCCTCCCCCAAAAAAGTTTTCAGTAAATGAGCTTATTGTTGGCTTAAGTGACCATCCTTCATCCTACCAGTTTCCTGTGCAACGGGAAGCCTGACAGAAGTGGCCTGGCCACTTGTATTAGGTGATAAAGCTCTTGACACTGTATCGCTGACATTTCTGGCAGAACTCGAAACCCCACTTGTCTCTACACTAGATCTACTTAAACACACCTGCTTTTCTGGACTCAAAAAGTTGCTTGTGCATTTCTTTTTCAAGTCTTTCACTTCTCGAACTGGATTCACGCCACCCTGGCATTTGTCTCCTGGGATTTTCCGGTACCTGAGGGGCAGAGAAAAGGTGTTGACAGAATACAAGGATGCACTTCTGGATTCTTGCTCACTTCCTGAAAACAAGACTTGAAAAGCTGCAGAAAAACTTCTGGTCCTTACACTGTCTTTCAGGGCTTGGGGGAGATCCACAGGGGTGCTGGGGGGACATTCTGTGCAGTTTTGGTCCTTGGACAGACCACACAGCCCTTGCCACGCTGCAGTGACATGGCGACTTTCTGCCCTGTGAGACTGCCGGGGAAAGCCCGTCAGTGCAGTATAGATACAGGGGAGGCGAGAGTTATCAGGGAGCAGGCAGGCAGGCTCCCCTAGAATGGCACTCTCTGCTATGCTATTTACTTTTAAATTAATCAAAATTACTTCAGTTCTTCACTCTAGTGTCAACAGCCACAGAGGGCTAGGGGCCACTGTATCAGACACAGCAGGATGCAGAGCATTTACCCCATCACAGAAAGTTCTACCGGACAGTGATTCTCTAGACTCTCTCAAATACTCAGAAGCGCGTGGAGGGAGCGTTCTCCCTGTGGCGCGGGGTGGGTGGGGGGATGGCTTATGGATTGGGCCTGGAGGACTGAGGACTCAGTAGCTAGGAGTTCCACATAGACAGCTCACGCTCAGGGAAGGGAAAGCGTGCAGTCTATAGGGAGTGGGGATGCACGCAACTAAGACACAGAGAAAACAGTGCGTCAGCCACAGACCTAAACGCACGGACACTTGGCAGTTCTTTCATCTCCAAATAACTCATTATGTTATACCCAAGAGAGTGTATATCAAACCTTTCCTGCCTTCCCCACAGCTGTGTCCCTCTCAGCTTCTTAGATGGTGCCTGACGCCAATGTGAATGCCTATCCCTGCCCTCCATTCCATCCCATCTCTCCATAGTGCCCCTGACCTGTTCTCCTTCTCTGCTTTCCCCAAAGAAAGGACATGCAGGGCCTTGGCACCTCGTGCCCCTAGGTGGGGGCTTGCTTCATGGACAGCATGGAGGGACCGCCAGTCCCCTCACCCGGCAGCTTCTCCTTGGCCTGCACCAGTCCTCTTCCTTCACCACCCTCTCTCCCTTACTGGCCAACTTTCTCTTCTGGTTGCTCTGTTTTACTCATTTACTTTTTATTCTCTGCATCTTGGCTTGAACCCCCCGCTGCAGCCTGGAAAATGAATGCCTGTGCCCCCGCAGGCCCACCAGTCACCCAGCCTCGGGGGCCTCTCGGTCTTGTTCACTTTGGCCCCCTGGCACGCCGCTGGGCCCCCCCCACCGCAGCCCCGAGAGCCGCACTCATCTGTCTCTCTGGCCGCGGTTGGCTCTGCTCTCCTCCTAACACGCAGGTGCAGGTGTTTCCAAGATTCTATCATTCATTCTCTTACTCGGTATCTGCTCTCCCTTCGTGAGCTTAACTATTGGCTGCAACTAAACTTCTAGGTGTGGACTTCCCTGGTGGTCCAGTGGAGAGGAATCCACCTGCCAACGCAGGGGACATGGGTTTGATCCCTGTCTGGGAAGATTCCACATGCCTTGGAGCAACTAAGCCTGGGAGCCACAGCTACAGAGCCTGCGCTCCGCAACCACAGAAGCCACCTCCGTGAGAAGCCGCGGACTGTAAGGAGAGTAGCCCCTGCTCGTCACAACCAGAGAAAGCCTGTGCACAGCCACAAAGACCCAGCTCAGCCCAAAATACAAATAAATGACAATTTCAAAAAATTAGCAAAACTTCCAGGTTCAACCTCTCTTGAGCTCTAATCCTACATTTCCAAACACTTGCTGAACACTGCCACATAAATCTGTTGACAGAACCTCAAAGAAACAAAAATGGTCAAAATGTATCATGTTTCCTTCTTTGTGCTGGCCTCTCCTGTCATTTCTTTACGTTTGTCCAGGGCGCTATCTTCCTGAGCACCCCCAGCTGGGCGCCCTCACTTCTTTCCTGTGACAGCCACGGCTTCCCCTCATGGCCTATCTTCCGGCATACTCTTTCCTTTTGAAAATTATTTATTTGGGGCTGCCCCGGGTCTTTGTTGCTGCGGGTGGGCCTTGTCTAGTGGCGGCACACAGGGGCTCCTGTTTGCTGCAATGCATAGCTTCTCGTGGCGGCCGCTTCTCTCGCTGTGGAGCACGGCCTCTAGGCGCCGAGGGCTTCAGCGGCTGCAGCATGTGGGCTCGGTAGCGGTGGTGCACAGGCTTAGTT